>CM031238.1:232586724-233186724 GCA_018340775.1 Taxus wallichiana var. yunnanensis | reverse complement strand
TTCTCAACTTCTAGAGCATATCATCTAGATGATCGTCAAAATCATCTTCATGGATGCCACTTGCAGCTCCACTCCCACTAGCTCCACTTTCGAACACTTGTGAAGGGCTCCCTGGAAGTTCCTCATCAATGCCAAGAAGTGAAGCTTCAAAGTCTGTGTTTTCAGGTTGGAGGTCCCAAAGCTTGTTAGGACCACTAGTATACTCTTGCGTCTTGTGGGTTAAGAGGCGCAAGTTGGAATGAACGTATACTAGATCTTCAGCCTTCTTCGATGCCAACATGCTGCGTTTGGCTGAGTGGATGAAGCCATAAGTACTCCAGTTGCGCTCTGCAGAAGAATTACTAGCCACCTGTCACAAAAAGCAAAGTATTAATATTATAAATTATTAATTAAAAAAAGAATGATATCATTTTGAATTTTAATTCGTAATTGGTAATTAAAATATCAAATAACAAGTTACAAACTTTATACCTGTGAGAGCAATTTGATCGCAACTGGTCGTAAGAACTTGGCATCATGGCCATGACAAGTCCACCACGTGATTGGATCCGTGGTGGGTTTGTCACAAATAGCCTCTACCTCTCCCATGCTACCTTGTCCATTTACAAACATTGACATCTCCTGGCGGACTGCAAGTGATGTAGCTGGATCTGGAAACAACCTCCTGAATGCTGCCCTCGTCCCATTTGCAACCTCGTGGTCATCATATGGTCGTTGTCTACCAGCTCTCCCAACTATTTCACTGCTGTAATATTTGGGATTTAAAGCATAAGCAAGGAGATGCAATGGGGTGGTCATTTTGTTCCACCTTTTCACGATCACATTTTTAACTTCATTATAAAAATTTCCTCAGGGTCCTACTCTTTGGTCTGTATGACATCATGGATTTTTTCAAGCATGGAGTCAATGCCATCATATATATCTCCAATGCAAGCATTATCTTTGTCAACAAATCGTATCATACTCAAAATAGGCTCTGTGAAACTCAACAAATATTCAACTCTTCCCCACCAATGCTCATCAAGGATCCATGATTTTATTTTTTGAGCTCTTTCTGTGTTTGATTGCCTCCAGACGGTCCAAACATTATCAATCACCATTATGCCCAAAGCACGTCTCACCTTCACAAGTCGTCTCAAGACGAGTGTGTGAGAGGCAAACCTAGTCTCTGCAACCTATTAAAAAAGAATGGAAACAATTCAATAACAACACAATTTGAAATTGATTTAAAAATTTAAAATCAAATATTAAATTTAAAATGAATTGTTCATTTACCTTCAACAGCTCCAACTTTGAAAATCTTCTGAATATGGCTTGAGACATGTGATGGTTGGTGACAAACATCTGAATCTCGTTTGCCTCCGTGTATATTTGCTCAATCCATGCAATTTTTCCAATCTTTTGCATCATTAGATTCAGGGAGTGTATTGCACATGGTGTCCAAAATATGTGCTCATACCTACCCTCAACTATCAATCCCGCTGCCTTGCAATTTTGGTGTTGTCGTGATGACTTGGACAACCCTCTGCGGACCCACTGACTCAATAGCCTCAATGAGAATATTTGCAATGAATTGGGCATCTTTTACTTCCCCCTCACAATCAACAGCCTTCAGAAACATTGGCCCTTTAGGGCATACTGCAATAATGTTGATGAGAGGTCTATTTCTGGCGTCTTTCCATCCATCTGATATAATAGAGACTCCTGAAGTAGTCCAAGAATCTCTAATTGGCTGTAGAGATGTCTGAATGTGTTGCACTTCTTTTGTCAAAAGAGAAGTGCGAACCTTATTATAGGTAGGGCTTGTATACCCCTGTGGTGCCTCATTAATGCCTCTCACCATCTGCTGCCAATAAGGTGATCTCAAGATATTGAATGGCAGTCCACATGCAAATATACACCGAGACACCAATTCATCTGCAATATCCCTCTTCTCGATGTTAAATGATTTTTCTAATGGGCCTTTTGTTCTCTTGTTTGATGGCCCTGAAGTATCTGCATCAAAAGGGTCATCAACTGGAATAGTTTCAGCACGAGTCTTAATGAAATGATGAAATGATGGTGTTGATGTTGGTGGTTTTCCCATGGACCTCTGCTGTAAAGAAACAGTTCTAGAGCGAGCTCTTGCTGCTTTAATGTTTGCATCCTCTTGCTCTTTTAGGTATGTGGCTATGGTTTTCTTTTCCACCTTCTTACATGGTCTGATACCTGTCCCCGATACCCCAGTCAAATGAGCTCTCAAACGGGTATATGAGGATTTAAATGAGGCGGCACAATGGGGACACGTCCAAACACGGACACCACCACCGGCAACAAGCTCTACCACTTCCACATGTCTCCATAAAGGAAAATTCGGATCCATTTTCACTGCGATACCACCCGAAACATTTTCCCCCTCTTGCCCCACTGAAGCTGAACTGGATGCCATGATTGTAGGATTAATTCAATAACCTACAATAAGAGATATTTTTAAAACATTGCTAAATAATAAATATTAAAATAATTTGTTGACCCATACACGTCATTCTCTGATTCTGATCACCAAGTTCGCCACAAATGGTGCGAGGTGAGAGCATACACAGAGGGTAGACGTTTAAATTTTTAACAAATTCAATTTTAAACTTTAAAATTTCAAAAAAACGAACACATAACTAACTAAAAAAATTAAACAGTTAGTCCTACACGTCAATCTCTGATTCTGATCACCAAGTTCGCCATAAATGGTGCGAGGTGAGAGCATACACAGAGGGTAGATGTTTAATTAAATAAAACTTCACTATTAAACTTAAAATACGGAAAAATTAATAATATATTATATTTTAATAACTGTAAAATAAATAAATTATTAAATATTAAAAATAAATTTAGATCATGATCAATAATCATGAATGATGTGTTTGAAACACATCATTCATGATATTGATCATATTCATATACAAAACATTGCTCAAAATTTTTAAAAAAATGCCTGAATGCATGTAAAATACCTAGAAAAATCCTCCTTGATGTTTGTAGACTTGCTTCTCCTTCTCTCTTCCTCCTTCAAGCTCAATCACTCTCTCCTCCAAGCTCTTTTTCTCTCCTCCAAGCTCTTCCTTACTCCTTCAACCTCTCTTTCTCTCTCTCCTTCAAGCTCAAGCAAAATATCAAATATAATGAAATATTGAGTGTGAGAAAAAAGTAGAGGGATTGGGTGTTTATATAAGTGTTTGGGGGGGTCGGTTAGGGTTAGGTTAGATTTAGAAAGTCTTAAAATTAAAAAAAAATGCTTTTTTTTGAGTTTTTATGAAAATCGCTTTAAAAACGCGTGAAAAAAGCGGGTACGCTCGGAAACGTACCCACAGGGTACGGTTCGGGTATGGCAAAACCGTGCACCCAAACCGTACCTCGTCCCCTATGGGTACGTTTCGAGCATACCCACAACAGATCGTGCGTACCCGTGCACTCAAAGACTGCACGCGTTTCAGTGCCGGTGCACGGGTGCCCTAAGCGCTTCAGCAGTCGAACTTTCAATTAACACCTAAGCTCCCGTAACACCTTTGAAAACAATTATGCAAACAAAGATCAACCTCCTCTAAAGCATGCGCCAAATCTAGAAGCTTTTAGCCTTTTTGTCACCTTGTCTGAGCAAAATCCTTCCTCTAATGGGGGCGCACTTTTCCACTTGGCTGCAATTCTTTACCTGTGATTTGAATAATTCACCCATATGGCTGCCCATGCTTATATAACCTTCACAATTCTATAATTAATAATTGCCCTAACAATTAAAGGCAATTAATTAATTAAAAATCATGCTTTTCTCTTTTAAAAATAGCATGTTTAAGAACAGCCATCCAATAAATTAAATTAATCCAATTTAATCCTTCACACATCACTTCACTTAAGCTTCACAGTGTGCTTTGACCATAGCCACTGAAAATAGAAATTAATTTAATGTTTTAATGCCTTTAAAAACATTAAATAACTCCTAAATGGGGCGCACTTTTTGAGAGGAAGGGGCAGCCATTAAATAAATTAATTTTAATGCTTTTTAATCCTTTCTTTTATTCCAACTTTGACTTGTTGACTTCCTCCAAGCTTGGGCGCACTTTTTGAGAGAATAGATTAATTAAAATAATAATTTCAAGGCTGCCATTCTCTCACCAAAGGGGGCACACTTTTTTGCACATGTAATTCTATTTTTAAGAATTTTTCACAATGGGATTCTTTACCCTGCAAGGCAGGCACCAAAATCCCATGATCCACTTAAGTGATTTGACTTTGACAATGGGATTATTTACCCTGCAAGGCAGGCACTAAAATCCCATGATTTCACTTAAGTCACTTTCCTTTTATTTTATCATGGGAATTCTTACCCTGCAAGGCAGGTAATAAATTCCCACCTGCCTGCAGCCTCTATTTTTCCCACTGCAGCTTAAGTGATTTTTATAACACGGGAAAAAGTACCCTACTAGGCAGGTATAAAATTCCCACCCTGCCTGCGGCTTCTATTTTTCCCATTGCAGCTTAAATCCTTTGTTTTCCAAAAATGCCCATCCCCGCAGGGGCTTTTTTGTGGACGACTTCATTTTTTTCCAGTGATCCGGACCTCCGATGGCGACTTCCTCTCGAGCATAATATGCGTATATGTTTTCCAACCGCTCCAGCTAAAAATCGGGCTTACCGTAAGAAAGGAATTGCTCTAGAGAAATTTCACGAGAAAACGAAACAGGACACCACAAAAACACGAAAAATCGTCAAAAGTTACAAATAAAGCCCAAAACTTATTACAAGTTAAAATACTTCGGCACATAGGAATAAAATCATATTCGCTCATAATAGAGTTAAAACGAAGTGCAAATAGCCTCATCTTGGGCTCAAAATAATTAAATACAAATTTCCCGTCAGACAAATCCCGACGACAGAATAAAACAATTTTGGGCATCTGGGTATTTGGCGAAAAAGGCTAATATGGCTCTTTGGGATTATCTTGACGCAATATAAGAACTTTCAGGCAATAAAAACACAAAACGACCCATTATTTTAAAAGTACGAAAATTTTTCGGATAGGGTAATCGCAGATTTCAGGGTGAAATCTGGGTGACATAAAACAGCACATTCGAATCGTCACCCAGAACAAAATTTATGAAGCCGCCAAAGAGTATTGTCTATTGGAAGAATATGAGAAAACATATAGCCAAATGATTCACAACTTTTGATAATTGTCAATTTAATAAAGTGGAGGAAGTACCTCCGCAGAAAATATAATGCCGTGTAAATACCCCACAAGTAAACACAAAACTATATCCATAGTTTTCCTCATTCATTTACATTATACCCTTAAACAATATGACCAAATCATGGTAGTAGTAGAAAAGCTGACTAAATTATCTAGATTCAACCCCTAGCCAACGACTCTTAAGGCATGAGACTTCATAGCAATATCTAACATGAAACATTTTCTTATATTACCATATAATACCAAATGTTGTGATTCGAAGGACCCCATCTTTGTAAGTAGACGCCATTTTTTTAGTATCTTCTTAAAGATATTTTCTGTACAAAATCCCAATTGCAGTTTAATAACGTAAGCCACCCACAATCAGAAAGGAAAATGGAAAGATTCAGTTAAATAATAGAAGATAGATTAAGAAAATAACTGGTCAAAGGATTTACAATTTTTGAAGTTTAGAATCCGAGTTGATCGAGGGTGATGAGTATTTGAAGGTGGAGTGCTACTACTAACACAATAAGGCCTTTAGTACAAAGAATAATCATTTCATGCTCAATTGTTAGAGAAAAACCTGACACCATAGAGTATTCAAATTATGCCTAATAAGAGTTATAATATCATCGTAACTCAGCTACAACTTCATATGATGTCATCATTGCGTTTAGTATGAACTTTTGGTTTTTAGAATAGAGTCAGTTAATTTATCCATAGTGGTCAACTTGGCACAAGATGCAAAATTCATTAACTTTGTATTAATGACTAGGCGAATCTGTGCTACATCGTCCTAAAGTTTCTTATTAAATACAATCAATCTCATGAAAACACTCTATTAAATGCATCATACAAGTCAATTGACTTTCCTTTGACTAGCAGGTAAGGCAAGCATAGAAATGGGGATTACATATGGGTTGTATTATTGATGTCAGCACAGATACTATTGATATTGTTTTTGACCAGAAACAGTCAGTTGACTTTTGCAAGATATATCTTTGATCCTTTTGAAGAAGTAAGTTGACTGTTGGTCCCCTGGTTGACTGTGTATTTGTTTTTACCAAGAATTTAATGTTGTTTGACTGTTGTACTTGCTTTGAGCGAGCATTAAATTCTTGTTTAAATGCTGCATAATATGTTATAATAATGTTGACTATAGTTGCGGTAGTTGACTAGTGATAAATGCGAAACTCTAACCATCATAAATACTCATTTGATCGAATATTTGATTTTATGCTGCTTGTGCTAAGATTTGACCAACGAATGAATGTTGTTATCATCAAAAGATCTATATTACTCAAAGTAAAAATAGAACAGACTACTATTCACAACAAAAATAATGTAGTATGAGAGCACACCACAAAAGTCACATTGGGCCTAAAAGGCCTGGAAGCAGAATCTAAAAACCAAGACTGAACAAAGCCACATAAAAACAAGACAATAACATTAAGTAGCAGCAGCAAAGAGGCCAGGCGGGGAGGATCTTTGTCATCATGTCTCCCCAGCTGCCAACAAGGAGGTCTTTCCCCTCATCAACAGGGTCCCAAGCAATGGCGTCTGCAATTTCAATGCCATCCATATCCATAGTGTTCTCCTACGCTTGATCCTTTTCCCGCAGGGGAGAAATGGTGAGAGCCAGCCGAGGAAACTTCTTAGACTGGGAAGGAGTCCACCTGTCTCAACAAGGAGGTGGGGGAGATGCCCAACCATCTTGGTGAGGTGGTGGAGAGCCCCGACCACCATGCTGTGAAGTGGCGGCAAGGCGGAGACCACCCAGCCCAGCTTTAAGCAGAGTGGCGAGAACAGCTCTGATGACAGCCTCTTCCCCTTGGAGTGGTATCCTGGGATGGCAAAGAGGAACAAACATGAGCAAAACAGAAAACAGAAAACATAACTTTCATTTGACATTTTTACTTTATTTGATTGGAGATTCAATTTTTTTTTAAAAATTACAAAACAGAAAACAGTACTGTGTGAGAAATTGAAACTATAATCGTTGTTGACAAAGATAATCTAGTAGATGTCATAAATGCATTTTCAAAGCAGCAAAATATATTAGTACACATAGTTGCAGACTGCAGTTCCCTTTGGCACACATCAAGGCATTTGTTTCACCCAACTTTTTGACCATTTTAGCCCACTGGATTTTCATGCATCACGATCAAAAAAATTGAGTTTAGCTGTTTGAAAATTAATAAAGTTACAAGTTTGAGCTTAGATATTTGATGCTGTTTGGTTTTTTTGTTTTGAGTAACGTATTTTTGGAATTTGTTTTAATTATTTTTTAAAAATTGACATACAAGTGGGACACATGTTTATGCTTTCATAATCTTTTGTTGATACACTTAAAGTTATAATATGTTGCTGCCAGATTTTGTGACAACAAATCAATTAGGTAATGTCTTCTCTTCATAGAATTAGTATTGGCCAATACAACACTAAATACGATGCTTATGAATCCAAGACTTCAATCATATGGTAGTGAGGATGAATCCCGCTTTCTTTGACTTTGAGAGCAAAAGATTGTCACAGAAAGGGAAGAAATGCTTCTGATATCTATCCTTCAACTAAACAATGAAATCAATGGCCTTGAATTAAAAATGTAAAATTCCATATTTCCAATGTTTAGAAACGCCTTCTCCAATAAACTACAAGCGAACTTGCCTCATAACTAGAGTGAGTGGTCCTAATAAATTGTTACTAAAATGCAAAGCCAACTCATAAAACCTTTGTATACTAACTTTTGCAATAAAAGTGGAAAGATAAAGTGATTTTTTTAGAGAAAGTTGCTATCCAAACATCATTTAGCAATCCATTTCTATTATTCAAAAGAGGGCACCATAATATGGCATATAGACCAAACAGATTCAATCAAATAAAAACTACCATCAAATGTTTCCCATTTGGAATGCTGATGTTTTGAAGAATACTTCATATTTCTAAAATTGACCTAAAAGTAGTAGGTGCGACCATCTCTGAAATCAAAGGATAGGATTACATGTCTTGGCTCCTGGAAAGCATTATTCAGCTCTGGTTGTATTAGTCAGAATCTAAATAATTAATTTTAGGTATCTCTTTTATCTGATTTGAAGGGACTTACAGATTGTTGGCTTCACTAATGACACGCTTATAGAAGATTATTACTGTGACCAATTTTAGCTGCCACAGCTGAAGATATTGAGACTGAAGTTGCTGAGCTTAAAATCTCATGGCCACTTGCATAGTTTGCACTTTGCATCTGCACAACTTGGATTGACAGGTTGAGTCAGTTTGTCATGTGTGTGGTGGATTTTTTTCAAATTAGTAATCCTATTTTTATGGTGGAAGCAACATTTTTCTTTGCTCTTTGCGCCAAGAGGCATTCCTACAATGGCAGCCAGTTCTGTAATGGAGTGAGTTGTTCACTTTTATTATTGACATTAAATTTGACATCCATTTGAACGTCATGTGACAATTCATCCATAAATTCTTTCCATTGGACTGTCACTTAAATGTTTTTATTTTCCTTTTTCTTGGAGAAGTCAATTAAAAAATGGTAATATCTTGGCCATATAGTAATGCTTGGGTCTTTTTTCTTGCATAGATTTTTTTGAGACCGGCACAACGGCATAGCTAAATTGATTTCATTTTCCACAAATCAATGGGAAATCGATAGAGAATTTAATGAAGTTATTGACTAATGCGGCATGTGAAAAATTTAAGCTAAGAACCTTGAAATTGATATCTATTTATATATTTCATATAGATACATTTATTATACTATATTTGTATTTTATTTTTATTTTTTGGTATACTTATACTACACTAGCATAGCTAGATAGGTGCCTCGAGATTGATATCTCTCAGCGTATTTTAGATAGATGTATTTAAGATATCTGTGCTAGTGGTATGACCAATGACCAATGAATGCTCGACTTGGATATTCATACACAACTGTTCAAGCTGGGTGGCGACTTCATCCTAAGCCAGTCACATGTTACATTAGTCAATGATTTGGGATGTATGGGAAAATCCTTGCCTTTCTGATTATCCCATGTTTCCTCCAGCGGGCTGGATTAGTCTTTGTTTATTTGTGTTAAATGTGTGATTCCTGAGCTGCTATAACCGACCCTAGGGGTCACTGCGGTTTCCTTTTTCCCTTGTTTATTATGGTTTGTAATAAAAAAGTTCTCCATTTGAGATTCTGAGACATTTTCTCAAACATACAAAATCGTTTCTCACACATACTCAAGTGCTTTGGATGTTTTCTGCCAGAGAAAAGGTCCTTAGATGCATTTTGTGGGTCATTTGCAGTTTGGATGCCTATTCAGATTAAAATGTCCAGTCGTAGGAATGTTGGAATCAAATGAATTTCAATGGCTTCCTCCATGGATTGACTTTGATGCTGAGTAGAGTTGGGATGAGTTTAAACTTGAGGTTGATGTATATAGGATTCCCGATGTAGGCATAACACAAAATTCACTAGAAGATGTTCATTCCTCCATTCTTTCTTTCCAGTTGCCAAGATATGGTGTTGTGGATTAAACAAACATACAAACAATGGTTTTGCTCTTCTAAATGCAGTTTGTCCCTTTTGGCCCGTCTATACCTGAATACTTTTATGCCTTTATTTGTAAATATTCTGTATATTTAGTGGTAATGGGCGATTTTTGGCAGTCGGAGCCAGGTTGGAATAAACGGATAAACTAAACATGAAGTAATTAATTTATCATTTGCTAAGATTGAATATAACCAATGCGTTGTAGAGTCTTTCCTTCTGTTTTGTGTCTTCAGAATACCCAAAGTTTACAGATGTTACACCCACCAGGATTTGTGGTAATCACCCCGACCACACCTTTAGGTGTATGCACATGCTTGGTTGCACATCTTTTCAGATAAATATGTTGTCCTCTTTTGGATATATAGAAACAAATTTTTCATATTATTTAAAAGCCCTTTCAATAACAGTAAAAAAATTAAATTTATTTATCTGCAATCATCAAATTTACACCCTAAAAGATAAGCGGCGAGGACTTGCGGAAATGGCGGGTATAAAGCCCTCACCGCTCCCCCCCGAACAACACAAAAACAAAACATAAAGCAAAGAAACTTACTAATTTCCACCCTAAAAGATAACTTCCAAAATTAAAAAAAGAACAACACAAAAACAAAACATAAAGCAAAGTGCTTGTCTAGGGTTCTAGGGAGGAGCTATTGCTAAGCTTGTAGGAGTGTGAGGAGCTGTAAAGGAGGAAGATTTGTGAAGGATTTGTGGTTTACTAAGTGAAGGTAAGTTTTTTTTTAATTTTAACCTTGTTTTTTTTTTTTTTTTTTTGTTATTTAATCTTTCACACATTACATTTTTTTGCTTATGTTCATCATTTTTTTGCTCTTTCTATTTAATTTTTTTAATTTTCATTGTTTCAATGCAATTGCATGCCATTGTTTTCTTTGCTTTTTTTTTTTTAACCTTGTAGGTATTTCTACAATGGCAACAAGTTCTGCTTCTTCTGGGCAATCTTTGGTAGGACTTTGACCCAAATTCACCGTTATGGAGGCATGTAACAATACTTCAACAAATTGCAGGTGGTGGTTGTTTTGAATGGAAATGCAATGATTGTGATGGAGTATTCAAAGGCTCTTACAGTAGGGTGAAAAGCCACTTGTGTGCCATAACGGGTAATGGTATAAGAGTATGCAAGGGGAGGAATAATGTTGGGGTGCCAAAAGCAAAAGTTTTGGCATATATCAAAGAGCAAGAAGATGCAGAGGCAAATGTGGCTATGAGAGCGGGTCATCCATTGGCCAAAAGAGGAGGTTCATCTCGTTCAGCGAGGCCTCCTGTTGCTCCATCACCTAGTGGATCCCCAATTGTGGCCATGCCACATCCATTTCAGGGCTCCTATCTCCATGGATGAGGATGTTTCCTCGCACGAAAAAAAAGTAAGACAAGAGGGCCATTGGAAAAGGCCTTTCAAAATGAGAGCAGGGAAATTGCAGATGAACACATTGCAAGGTGTGTATATGCTAATGGGCTTTCTTTTAATGTTGTGAGATCACCTTATTGGCATGAGATGGTGAAAGCCATCAATGAGGCACCAAAAGGGTATAAATCACCAAGATATGAGAAGATCCGCACCACCCTTTTGGATAAACAAAAAAAAATGTGGAAACCTCCTTGCAACCAATTAGGGACTCATGGACCAAAACAGGTGTGTCCATTGCTTTTCGATGGATGGAAAGATGCAAGAAACCACCCTTTAATCAATGTGATTGCAAAGATGCCCTAAGGGGGCAATGTTTTTTAAAGCGGTTGATTGTGAGGGGCAAGTGAAGGATGCCCAATTCATAGCCAACATTCTCTTTGAGTCCATGAGGCAATGGGGCTCAAAATGTTGTCCAAGTCATAACGGACAACGCCAAAATTGCAAAGTGAGGGGATGCTAGTCGAGGCATGGTATGGGCATATTTTTTCGACACCATGTGCCATGCATTCATTGAATTTAATGCTAAAGAAGATGGCAAACAAAATAGAGTGGATCCAGCAAGTGTATGCAAAGTCAAGAGATCCAAATGTTTGTCACCAACCACCACATGTCACAGGCATTTTTAGATCATTCTCGCATTGAGCTATCAAGGTAAGGAAAAAAATTTTCTTTCTTTTTTTTTAATTTAAAATTTAAATATAAGTTTTTTAGTATTCTTTTAGCTTTCAATTTTATTTTTAATTTTTGTTCCTCATTCTTATTAGGTTGTTGAGACTCGGTTTCAGATCACACACAATCGTCTCGAGACGACTAGTGTGAAGGCGAGAGGCACTCATGAGGATGGTAACATCCAATCTTTGGTCTCAGTATGGAGGCAATCAAACACTCAACGGGCTCAAAAAGTGAAGAACATGATCTTAGAGGACCCTGGTGGGATAGAGTGGATTATATGTTGAGTTTTACTTGAGCCCATTATGAGCATGATCCGGTTTATCGACACGGATCAGCCATGTCTAGAGAGATATATGACGACATCGACTCAATGATCGAGAAGATAAAAGCCGTCATAAATGCAAAAGAACAAGATCCCGAGGAAATATTTTTCAAACAAGTGAAGTCAATCCTCATTGAGCGGTGGAACAAAATGACCACCCCATTACATCTATTTTTTGGCTAAATTTTTAAAGACAGATCCTTTCCTAGGGAGATTTTATAGGGATGCGGAAGACGGTGAGATCCTTTGGCTAGGCTCTTGCTCGAAGGAGGGTAGCACCACAAAACCTCGAGGCATTATGAAATCCGCACATGAGGATCATAACATCCCACCACGCCAGTAGCCTGGACCCGGGAGCGTATAGTGGGGATATATGCCGGGCTCGTGTCGGGACTCGAACCCGGGTGGTCGCTCCGGCTCATTCCCGTTAGTGATCCCGAGGCCCAAGACCAAGACCAGGTTATGGTAGAGTTTGGCAATTTCATAGCAGAAACGGGTCATAGCCTTCTCGCTCTTCGGAGCAAATACAAGATGGATGCTCATATGTGGTGGTACTTCCATAGTACTTCATCGGTTTACTTGCACCTCTTGCAATCAAGGTCTTGGCACAGTAAGTTTTTAATTTTTTTATTCTCTTTTCTTTTAGTTTTTTAAAATTTAAGTTTGAGTGTTTAAGTTTGAAGTTGAACTTTGCATTGACTTTGAAGTTTGGGTTGCCTTAATAGGTTGCAAGTTCATCTTCCTCTGAGCGCAACTGGAGTACATATAGTTTCATCCACTCACAGAAACGCAACAGGTTGGGGGCTAAAAGGGCTGAAGATTTGGTATACATACATTCCAACTTGCACCTTTTATCCCACAAGCAATCGAGAGTACAAGGAAGGGTCAACAAGACATTGGGACATTGATCCAGAGATAGTTGACTTGGATGCTTCCATTTCCCACCATGGAGCATATGATGATGAGGGGAGTTTGTGGCACCACGAGACCTACATGCACAAGGGGGTGCAACTGGCAGTGGCCCTAGTGCGAGTGGTTCGAGCCCATGTGGTTCTAATGAACCACGTAATGATGATGATGTAGTTGATCTTGATCCTCTTGATGAAGAGGAATATGATGAATATTGACAATGAAAGATAGTTTGAACTTTGAATATTGATCTATGATTGAATTTAATATATCATGAGATTCATGACATTCACATTGTGTTCGATTTAAGTATTTTAATTTAACTTTTAAGCTTTTAAGTTTCTAAGTTTTATCGGTATCCTAACTTGTCTTTTATCTTGTCTTTTGTTGTGGTTATTCACTTATTTAGAAGGCTGAAATTTATAATTTGTACTTTTTTTATCTTGTCTTTCATATGCATAATATGTGGTTAATATATTAAATTCCTATTTAGAAGGCATCAAAATCTTATAATAAAAGTCATAAACTGTTTAACAAAAATTCTCAAATAATCTGCTAAAAGATGGTCCACAAACTGTTTGACAAAATGCTTTGAAGACGTTTGTAGTTGCAAACTCCCTAAATCAGCTGCACACAAACTGTTTGTCAAAAATCATCAAATAATTCTGCTACACAGATTGTCTTTCCACCGTTTGACAAAATGCCTTGAAGATTTTTCTAGTTGCAAATTCCCCAAATCCGCTCCATAAATTTGATAGTGTTGTGTAATTGTTTTCCTTTTTTTTGAACTATTAAAAATTTATTGCAAGTTGCTGCTTTGATTTTTATTAGTGTTGCAATTGCAAGTACTGCTTTTGTTAGAGTCATCAAAATAGTGCATGAAGCATAATCACTGGCTATTTGGTCTAAGTTTATGCTGGACTAAGAACATTTACATATATCAACATAGTCTTTGAGTTAAATCGGTAGATGGTCTATAATTACATCTTTTCAGGATTTTGTTCATATGCTTAAGTGTTTTTTGCAGGAAATATAATAATTCAGCATTGGGTATAGTAACTTCTGCAGCCTTATCAATACCTTGGCGCAAGATTACAAAACTTGGGTTAAAGTAGACTAAAATGAAAGGTTAATGCTACTTCCGGACAACCCATGGAGGATTAAGTTTTGGACTCATTTTCTGTGAATGTACCTCGAGCAGAAGTTTTTTTAATTTTGTTTCCATGTTATTGTGGATGTATGAACCAACTGATTCTAACCTAGGGCATCTTGGCATCTTGGTAGTAAGTGCCCTGATGTTGCAGATCGGTGGACTAGGAAGAAGTATTGCATACACTTGAGGGTGTATGATGGTATTGCATTTGATGACATCAACTAACTATTATTCTTTGATATGGTATATTTTTCAAGAGATATAATTAGTACAAGCATTTGATTTAGGTAAAGATGGACCCTTAATAAGAGAAGAAATTGAAGAATAATGAGAGATGAGAGGGTGAACTTGTGTAATGACACATCTTTTAGACAATAACATTTCTATGGTTGTGTAGAATCTATTTTTCTATTGGATTAGTTAATTGTTGTGGTGTTAGTGTATTTATGTGTTAATTGGTTATTGGTCTAAGTTACGGTCTTGTTGGCATGTGTTTCTTGTGTTGTTCAACTTTTGACTTGTTCCTTTTGTGTTTGTGCAACTTTCAATTCTCACTTCTTTTTACTTTTTGATTTTTCCTATTTAGTTGTTTCTCTACATTTATGGGTTTTACATTGAAATTGTACTTGTGTGATTTTGGCCCTTGCGTTTGTGGGTCCCTTTGACTATTGTTTGCAGATTTTCCGTGGTTTTGTTTTCCTTTTGGTGCCCTTCCCTCCTGTTCAAGACAAATTGTGTGTCACTAAAGACCTAATTCAAATATAAGTCGTATATTAATTATACACGAGTGCATTAGTACATTTAGGACGATTGGGGAGACAATGCACAAGAGATACGAGTTGAGTGCAATTGAGTGGAACTGAAGTTGTAAGAGCATCATTGATTGTTTCAAGAGAGATCATATGAAAATTCAAATATTTAGAGAACATATAGCAGATTGCATCCATTTGAAAAGGTAAGGGTTGGGACATTTGCATTCATTGGATTGTTGGAGGACTTGCATCGAGTGTCGATCGCAAAATTGTTCAAAAATTGAGGGCCAAATAATAATTGACCTAGATTGAAGATTCGGTCCAAGGAGAATACACCAAGTACTAGGGATTAGTGTGTTATAATAAAGTCAAACTCTTCGTATTGAATTGACACAAAATTGCAAAAGTAATTAAAAAATATTTATTGCAAGATGGTAAGAGTTTCTTAAATGAAAACAATCTATGTGGATGAGACATCAACTCTCCACTCCGAATTACAATAGGGTAAACCTTTGTCATATTGTTAAAGAAACTAATAATGGTAAGCTACTTTAAAGCTAAACAAAGCTAATGTAACATGCATGAGCATGTAAATAAGAGTTTTTTCTAGAGCTAAACAAAATGAATAACATCCTTTCAACATGCAAATATGAAATATCGTAAGAATAAAAATCTACTAGAACTACTAATAATAGCCCAAACACCTTGTTGGGGCTAACTTTTATAGGTTTTCTTAGATTTTCTATTCTTATATGTTTATAGAAATCTTGGCTTGCCAAAAACACATTCACCCAAGTAAAGCTCAATATCGAGGCTCTTGCAATTCATAAAACTACCTCAAAGGCCTTTGAAAATGTGCTAATTTTTTTTAGAAAAGCATAAATTTTTTACTCAACTAATACTTTCATATGGTGGTCTTAAGTTATTATTGGGATCATTTGACCCCCTCGAGAAGAAATGGGCCCAATTGTGCCCAAGTCTTTAACCAAATATGGAAACACTTGCTGAATTTGACTTTCTTTGGTAAGCATATTGTCTGCCTAGATCACTCGATATAGAGGAATTTGTAGATTCCTAGTATTTGTTACCACAATATTTGACGCAATCGATAGTCACCTTTGGAATTGAATAGTTAGGATTCAACTGTGTGACTTGCAATTGTCCACCAATATGTGAAGTGTCCAAAGGTGTAGAAAATATGGCTTGAGTAACTCCACACTATACATTGGATGTAACCCAAGATAGGGTGGAAAGTTTAGCTCAAATGCATCAATGCCTACTTGCCGAGATGATTGTGTAGGGCCTATACCAGAGATGTTTGAGTTTTCTATTTGGAATTTTCAAATGTTTTTTTCTACAATGTAACCATAACTTGTCATTACCTTGGAGTTAGTGAGGAACTCAATGTTGGTCATGGCATTTCATGTACTTCTAGTTGGTTTCATAGGATTTCATGCACTTGTTTTTGGATTTTTCATTTGCACTCAATAAGTCTAGTGGCTTGTCAAACTCCTTTTGTGTATGATAAGATAATGTGTCCACTACAATAGGCAATGCCACATCAATGAGGATTAGCGATTGAAGCCCAAGACAAACCTTAAAAGGGCTATGGCTTGTGGAGCCCTGGAGGGCTCAATTATAGCTATGTTGGAGATACGGTAAACTATCATTCCATGTCCGTGAATGTTTTGAGTTATGCATTGAAAGTAGATACACCATCATACACCTAGCCACCTATGTTATCTCATTCATCTGTGGATGAAAAGAGGTGGATTTGGTAATCTTGGTGTCCATCGTGGACCATAATGTAGACTAGAAAGTGCTAAGAAACTCA
Organism: Taxus wallichiana var. yunnanensis; assembly: GCA_018340775.1. Classification (NCBI taxonomy): domain Eukaryota; kingdom Viridiplantae; phylum Streptophyta; class Pinopsida; order Cupressales; family Taxaceae; genus Taxus; species Taxus wallichiana. The sequence continues at coordinate 233,169,913 of CM031238.1, read as the reverse complement.
TGTAGAATTTGATTGCGAGCTAACTAAATTGGCAATGTAGGTCCGCACCAAAATGTCAAACCAAGTGCTTGGTAAGGTACTTATAAAATTTTGACGTGTCTTAGTCTCTCTCAAGAGGAGGTATGAACTTTCTTGGCATATGCATACCCTTCCCTAATGCAATTTGATATTAGGTCAATTAACTTGTCGATGTAAGTCCATGCCAAGATACCAAAACAATTGCTTAGCAAGTCACTTACATTTTGTTACATATTGCAGCCTCTATTAAGTTGAGGTGTAAGATTGCTTAGCATTGTAATGTCATTTCCAAGCAGGTTTTGATCTTGAATCTTGACTAATTTGTGAATGTTCAAGATTTTTGGCATTAGTATGCCCTTCAAGTAGAATTTGATCAGTGTCAACTAAATTGTCAATGTATGTCCACACCAAACTAGGTGCTTGGAAAGACACTTACAAAACTTTGACGTGTTGTAGTCTCTCTCAAGCAAAGGTATGAGAGGAAGTTAGGATTTTTGGCATTTTCATGCCCTTCCTAAGTAGAATTTGATCTCAATTCATCTAAATTTTAATGTAGGTCCACACTAAAACACCAAACTAGGGGCTTGGTAATGCTCTTAAAATTTAGACTTGTTGTAGTCTCTCACAAGTGAGCTCTAAGAGGATGTTTAAAATTTGTTGACATGGGCATGCCCTTCCCAAGTAGAATTCGATCTTGGGTCAACTAAATTGTCAATGTAGGTCCACACCAAAACACCAAACCATGTGCTTGACAAGGCACTCGATAAAATTTTGACGTGTCGCGGTCTCTCTTTAACGAAGGTATAAGCTTTCTTAGCATACACATACCCTTCTTATATAAATTATCTTTTAATTTTCTTTTTCTTTTTGTTGGTTATAAACTCAATTTATATCAATTCAATGTATAGTGTTGCCCTATTTTTTCAAAAAAAAAAAACTTAATGCACTAACTACCAAGTGAGAACCATGTTCTTATTACAAATTCAATTAAACCTTTGTCATGTGGTGTAAGTTTCTTAAACATCACTTTATTGTTGCATTGATTGTTGATTTGAAGATGAATTAAATATTTTTATTTTGCAAATGACTCAATCTCTTCAATAACATGTGATTTTTAAAACAAATAAGGACTAATGTTGAATATGAACAAAACATTTAATAGATAAGTAAAAGTAAAATGGAATATATAAATTATAATTTTATATACATACATATGAAAATTAAGTCAAATGTGCACATTTATATGTATCATATGTTATAAAAACATACAAAAAAATTCATGAACATGCAACATGAACCATGTAGGCCTACAAAATGAGCCATGTAGGCATAAAAATGGGTCATATTGCTCTTTGGCACTACAACTAACTCTACACATATCTTTGTACAACTAGATCTATAACTATATCTAGAACTATTTCTCCATCTCCTTAATGTCACTAAATAAATTTTCCCTATTCACCCTAAATGTAGAGCTAGGGGTGTTGGATCTCAAAGCAAACAAGGAGAGACCCTCCTCTCGCCATTTGTGTATGCATGCATAACAAATAAAGACATTAGATTTTTTGAAATTCAAAGAATGTAAAACTAATCAAGTTTATATGTATCTTATTAAATGTATACATCTATTGTAAAGCCTTTTGTCACATATTACTCGGCTTCTTAGGATTTGTGGTGTGACAAACATGTCCTCCGTTGTGGCAACATTCATCTGCAATCATCAATGATATAATTTAGAATTTAATACAAATATATAGAGGAATTTCAAATATAAAATGATGATTTAAGTTCATAAATTAAAATATTGTACCTTTGATGTTGCATTCACAGTAGTGTCAAAAACAAATGTCTTTGAAAGAACCTCTCCAAAAAGTTATTACTATGGATGTGAGGGAGCATAAGGCCGGTAGATGTTTGTCCTCACTCTAGGAGACCTCGACTATACAACTAAAGAATCATGTAGAGTATAAGAATACATATAGGATTAAAGATATTTATAAAAAAATTAAGTACAAATGAAGTTTAAAGTAACATTGCTTGAAATAAAAAATTACAATTAAACTATGTGTTCTCATTGCTTTCGGCAGACACTATTTCTTGTGGGGTAGAAATTGGGTGCTAGGAGACACCCCTTCATTATGTTTGTCTCGATGTTGTCTACGATGCAATACCAAACATGTTACTATTTACATGTACAAATAGAGCTAGCAATCTACCAACATCAATAGACAATAAATAACTCAACAATACCTCAATCAATTTAGAAAACATACCTACATATATGTATCCGTAATAACGAGATAGTTGTTTGAACAACATAATGTAATCCATGTGGGTGCCCATGGCTTCCGCCATCAATTGTACAAGAAACAAAATGAAGAAGTCATAATTATGAATCAATTACTTGTAAACATATATTAAAAATAAAATTATTATTGTTTTTACAACAAAAGTATGATTAATTGCCTTTGTGAATAAGTAACCAAAAATTAAAAATGTCCTTAGTATTACTCCCCTTAACTTTTATAGAATCGGAGAAGATTTGTGGATATCCGTCAAACAGTTGAGTAACTACATATGGCATAGAGTGTTGCGTAGAGTACCACAAAGTGGTATTATCAGATCTACAAATTGGCGTGCGTGTGCTCCACAAATGTAGTTCTCCCACATGATGTACATTGATGCACAAAAATATAATGCCACCGCTACATATGCCACCACCTAAACAAATAGATGTGTCGATACTTGAAACATCAAAACTATGAAGGTAACTACAACCCAGAGTACCACTTATAGCCCTTACGGTCTAAGAACCCTATGTACCAAATATATGTTTCCCATGGGCAATCATTGATCTCACAAATTAGAAAGTTCTTGAAGAGTCTCCTTATGAGCATTGCAATAAATTTCACTATGGATGACAACATGTACATTTGTCCTCTTACCTCTTGAGGGATGATTTTGTACATTGTGGTCTCACCTAACACTAGGTCTATCATATGATGATCCACCTCCCCTTCCTTAAGATGCTTCAAAGTCAAAATAATTTGGCTTCTTATTAAGCACAAACTCACAATATAGTTTTCTCAAAAATACAATGGAACCTCATTATTGTTGCATGAAGGCTAGTCAAAGACCATCCACCACTTGTCCCAAAAAAAAATCATTTCTTCATTAATATAGGTCAATTAATGTTAATATGTTTCCTACTCATAGGTGATGGATCATTGCTTCTAGGATTACAAAATAAAGCAAAAACAAATTGTTTTGATATATTTATGCCTTTTGTGGCATCATATGGCAATCCATTAGCTTAATATTGTTTGCATGTTTCGTAGACACAAAATCACGCACATATTTACGATTTTACTATGTCGTCAATATGTTATTTATATCTTGGATCTTAAGTAAGAAAAGTATTCACTGGTGACACACCCCTTTGTCCATCTACTTGTTTTGATTGTTTCGTTGTCTTTCTCTCTCTCATATGTCCTTTCTATACCGGCCTGGTAAGGACACGGGGATCCTTGTATGTTTGTCTCTTCACATTTGTCATCATTTATTCTGGGACACCAACGCCCATTCGGATCCTAGCGCCTGGCGCTCTTGTCCATTCTGGGTGCTCATGTCCTCTTTGTTATTTTCACTTATTTTGACATTTGTGGTTAGCCTTTCTAGTTTTCTAATCCTTATCCCAAGCTCATAGTTGTCCTTTTGTGTCACTAGTGTCGAAATTCAAACAAGAGATCCATATATACACACTATTATTCCACGGCAATTCTAAGGGGCAATCACATCTACATACTATCACTACCATCAAAGGGACTACATTTTTGGGTTGCATACACTACATAGGAAGGGGAAGTTCTCAATTCCATATCACACATTTGCATCTTATCTAGCTACAAGCTCATTATCTTGGCATCATTGGCGCGAGGGCAACCTAAGGACACTATTTCACACATAAGCACAAAGAACTACATGGATTCTGGAATGTAGTGCAGTGCTCGGTCATAAGTTCACTCTTCGGGTGACCGTTGGGGTCAGTCTGACTTCACATATTGCATTTTTCATTTTGATTTGATGTGTTTGTGAGCATGACAGTAACTAGGGTTTGTTTTCCAAGTTACTGGTACCCCGACGATCAAAGAGTGAATATCAAAGTAGTGACAGAAAGTGGAAGTGAAACCCTAACGATACGTAACAAAAATATTCTAAGCTTTTGCATAATCACTAACGCCTGTGTGCCCTGTCCAGCACTGGAAGCGCCCATGTCCAACATTATTCTCAAATTCCATATTTTACAAAGAGTAGTTGCGATATTGTTTCAATCTCGTTCAACACTTTACATTGCCCAGATCAATTCCATATTGCGCAAGATTCAACTAAGTCATTTATCTCTTCTATTTATCATTATTTGAGTGCTTAACATTTGTATATCTATTGTATTTTATCATATTAGTTACTCTGCAATTAGATTTAATTCAGATTTTATTAAATCATTTGGTGAACCCACTCTTCTTTGAACTTCTTGCCCTAGGATCCCAAAACCCTCATGGCTAAAAAGAGGTCCTCATCTCCCAAGCATAATATGGTCAATACATGCCTGTAACCCTTTTTTGATGATATTGTTGCAGAATCTAAATTTCATGACCTTTATCGCAATCCTAAATGTGATTCTTCCATTCTTCAAAAATTCTTGCTTTCCAAGACACTCTTCCTATTGGCCATGACACCCCTAATATTTACATAGTCTCCCTAACAAAAAATTTGCTTCATGTTCTCCTTCATCTTCTATAGTCACCCATGTTGTTGTACCTTCTTCTACTCCTATTATAGCACATGATAATATTACTATAGATTCTTTTCTTGATCATGTTCTTTCTTGTGACAATATGGATACTAATAATGCTACTTCTAATGTTGAAAATGTAAATGTGCATGATGTCATTTCTCTTAGTAGTCAAGATGAATGTAAAGTTGTATCTCCTACTCTTCCTACTTCTGAAAGTGCTTCTCATGAATGCAATGATAAATCTAATAGTAGTACTCCTACCACTTATTTGTATGTTGATGATAGTCTTGATGAAATACTTGCTTGTGAAAATATGACTGATAGTGATGTTGATTATGCTTTTGATCATGAACATGTTAGCGATGATGTTACTTCTCTTAATATTGCTTAATGTGAATTTACTTCTCCTTTTTCTTCTAATTCTAAAGTTGTTGTTCATGATGATTCTACTATTACCACTCGTACACCTCTCATTATATGTCCCGAGTATACATCCAACATTCCCATAGAGCCTCCATGTTCTTCTCCTTCCCTTCCACGTCCTTCTCCTCCTTCCACATTCGTTCCTTCTCACATTCCCATGATCACTCATGATGGCAAGATCGAACCTCTCAATATGCCTCTCACTTCACTAGCCATTCCTTCACATGATATTCTATCCCTCATGCATGTTGTTGACACCTTGCAATCTCAAGTTCACACACTCACCCCTTAAAGTAAATCCTATTATGTTTCCAATAACAATAATTCTCTCGCATGGCAATCCCATTCCTAAAAAGATTCACAATCACGCTTTCCTAAAGGACTTCATCGTTCCTAACTTCTCATTTTTCTATGGCATTGGCAATCCTTATTTAGATCTCAAGCATTATTGTTCAGCCATGTTTGCTTATTATAATGATCACTTGTTACTCAAAGGATTTCATCGTAGTCTTGTTGATCATACTCTCCAATGGTATACTCATTTGCCTTATGGATCCATTATTACTTATTATGATATGGAGGATGTTTTTATTAGGCAAATTATTTCTAATAATGGTCCTCAAATCATATAGGAAAGCTTGCCTTCTTTGCATCAAGGAAAGAAAGAACCAATTGTAGATTACATTTTATGCTTCAATTCTTGCATGCATTAGTTATTATTTCATCCCATTGATTTAGAAAAGCAATTTATCTTTTTTTGTGGCTTAGTTATTACATTGAAAGAAAAACTATTATATGATACATGTGAATCTTTTACTCTCTTATGCTATAAAGTCATTGATTTAGAACAAGATTTAATTGTTGCACACATTATACCACCCCCTTCTACTTCTTCCTATCCTCTTCCATCCATAAAGATCCCTCCAAGGTCCCCATCTCCGCCCCCATGTAAATGTCTCCCTTCCTCCACCACGTCTCGCATTCACATAAGTCTTCTTTATCTCCTACACGTAAACCATTACAATTCCCACATAATGAAACCACATGATTTTCTGCAAGTTTTACTTAATAAGCGGCTCATCTCGTTTACCTTCTACTCATCATCATCCACCTCACCACTTACGGTGCGGTGTGACCGCCTTTTCTTCCATTTCCACCACATCAATGGCCATCGTGATAATGATCTGTTATGCTCTCCATGATTGCTTACAACAATTAGAAGATAAAGGTGTCATTGCTTTCCACTTGCGCTCTCATGAGCACTCTCTTTCTCCTATTCCACATAAGCATGCTTCCACCATTGTTCACTTGTCTCCTTCACCTCCATCTAAGGTAATCATACGTCCACCTCCTAAGGTCATTATCCATCGCGCCCTCCATCTAGTCCACTTACAGTTCGCATCCTCTCATTCTTCACACATTACTATAGTTCCTCATTTGTTTCTTAAGCCCCTTGCTTCCACACTTCTTCCCACACCTATTCTTGGTTCCATTCCATCTCGGATGTTGGTGTTAGCACAAGGTTGTACAGATAATATATCATATCTAAGCATACATGCAATAAAAACGGATATTCTACCAAAATAAATATACAAAACAAGAGATATAAATCAACACCATATTTAACGTGGTTCACCCAAGGTGGGCTACATCCACCAAGAAACAAGCCAATCTATTATCCAAATCTTTCAGAAGATCTACAATATTCCACACCTCTCATGATGTATAGTACTTTCTTTCTCTCAAGCTTCTCCTTCTTCTCCAAGAATTCTCTCTCTCACAATTATTTCACAATAATCATTAATACTTACAATCCCCACTTTTAAACCCTAGCTTTCATGCTTATATAGGCATATACAAACTTAGGGCACTTAGCCATGAAATTACAATCAATAGATTTGATTTAATACTAAAATTAGATCTAATTCCCGTGAGTTAAATAAAACACTCACGCATAGGTAACCAATGTCGGTTAGCCCTAACCGATGTCGGTTCTTACTTTCCTGACCGATGTCGGTCATAGGTGACCAATGTCAGTCCCTTCATAACCGATGTCGGTTACTATGTTTTCCAAAGCAAGTTTAATATAGCATGCTAAATTGAAGTAATTGAGCTCCACATCTCAACAATCTCCCACTTGGAGATAAATTATTGCACTATACATGTACAACATCATTCTTAGATCCTTTCCTTAGCTTTGTTTCTTCCTCTTCAAGTCTCAAAATCGAAGACCAATAAAAGTGGAGTGTAGCTCCAACTTATCTTTTGCTAATGGCTTCATTAGCATATCCGCAGGTTTTCACTCGTATGAATCTTCTCCAGTTTCAGCTACCCATCCTCCAATACCGTTGTATGAAGTGATACCTCAACTGAATGTGTTTTGTTCTAGAATGAAACGTTGAGTTCTTTGCCAAATGAATTGCACTCTGAATGTCACTGAACAATTTGCAATCATCTTGCTCCTTTCCCAACTCTTCCATGAACATTCTCATCCATATCATCTCTTTGCTAGCCTCTGTAGCTGCAACATACTCAGCCTCTATAGTAGACAAAGCCACAACCTTCGCAATCTCTAAATCTAGCTAACTGTCGTCCCACCTACTATGAAGATATATTCGGTGAGTGCTCCTTCTACCCTCCGGATCTCCACCATATCCGAATCAACATAGCCACATAAAGAAATATCCGAACCTCCATAACATTACCACATGCTAGATGTCCCTTTCAAATACCCGAGTATCCATTGGATTTGCTTTCCAATTTTCTTTACCGGATTTGCCATAAATCTACTCACAACTCCCACTACATGTGTAATGTCTGGTCTAATACAAACCATAGCATATATGAGAATCCCAACTACTGAAGCATATGGTACTCGTGTCATGTATTTGACCTCCTCATGTGATGAAGGACACTGATCTTTGCTCAATTTCAAGTCTCCAACCATGGGTATACTTACGGGTTTTGAATTCTACATTTTAAACCTTTCTAACACCTTGTAGTTATAATCCTCCAGAGACAAATACAATTTCTTGTTCTTCCTGTCTTTGTGTATTTGTATGCCAAGGATTCTTTTTGTAGCTCCTAAATCCTTCATAGCAAATGTGTGAGCTAGTTTTCCTTTAAGTCAACAATGTCCTTCATACTAAATCCCGCAATAAGCATATCATCCACATACAGTAACAAAATAATATAGCTCCCATTTTCAAGCTTCTTGAAATAAACACAATGATCAAATTCACATCTCAAGTAACCATGCTCATGCATAAAACTATCAAACCTCATGTACCATTACCTTGGAGCTTGTTTGAGCCCATATAGGCTCTTTTTCAATCTGCACACTAATTTCTCCTTACCCTTGACTTCATACCCAAACAATTGTTGTATATAAATATCTTCATCCAAATCACCATGAAGGAAAGTCGTTTTCACATCTAGTTTCTCTAAATGTAAATCATCTACTGCAACTATACTTAATACAATACGTATGGAAGTCATTTTAACAACAGGAGAAAATATTTCACCAAAGTCAATACCTATTTTCTGTGTAAATCCTTTTACTACAAGCATTGCCTTGTATATTTTATGTCCACCCTCTTCTTCCTTGATCCTATAAACCCACTTGTTCTACAATTTCCTCTTACATGTTGGTAACTTAACCAAATCCCAAGTCTGGTTTTGTTCCAAGGAGTTTGTCTCCTCATCCATGCTATGTTCCCACTGTACGTGGCTCTCATCCTGCATTACTTCTTCAAAACTTTTTGGTTCACCATTATCAATCAATAATAAATAAGATAGAGAAGGTGTAAATCTTTCTAGAGGTTTACTTACCCTTTGTGACCTTCTCACAGAATTTTGGGGTACCAGAGGCTCATTTTGGACCTCCTGGACATTTGTTTCCAATTTTGATAGTGACCGACACCGGTCACCTATAGCCGACGTCGGTTCTGTTAATTGATGCTAGTTTGGCTCTCATGTAACCGATACTAGTTCATCTAACCGATGTCAATCAGGGGTCAACCGACACCGATTACTGTGTAACCCTGTAGGTATGACTTTTAAATCCGAGAGTTCATTTTCATTCACAAAATTTTCAACCGGTTCATCCTTGGGTACCAAAATTTGATCCATGTACATTCTCTTTTCATTTCATTCAATATCACGACTCCTACGATTTTAGAATTCTCTAAATCCCAAAAACAGAATCCAAAATCACCAAATCCATAACCAATGAAAGTGCATCTCTTGGATTTTGCATCCAACTTTTTTCTATTTTCCTTATCAATATGCACAAAAGCTTCTAAACCAAAAACTTTAAGAAAAGAAAGATCTACCTCTTTTTTGGTCCAAGCTTCATCGGTATTCCTCCATCTAGTGAACTTGAAGGCCCATAGTTAATCAAATAAACCGTTGTATCAACTACTTCTACCCAAAACTACAAGGTAAATCCAACATGTATCCTCATACTTCTAGCACGTTCCATGATTGTCATGTTCATTCTTTCTGCAACACCATTCTATTGTGGTGTTCTTAGAACCGTTTCTTTCTCTACGTATTCCATTCACTAAACAATAATCATTGAAAGTCTTGTTACAGTATTCACCACCATTGTCAAATCTAAGACACTTTAACTTTGAATTTGATTCATTCTCGACAAGGTTTTCCATCTTTTAAAAGTCTCAAAAACATCATATTTATGTTTAATACAATAAACCCATACCTTTCTTATAGCATCATCAATGAAAGTAACATAATATTGGGATCCTCCATGAGAAACTACCTAGGTTGGTCCCAACACATCGAGTGTACAAGCTCTAGTTTATGTTCCTTCTTAGCTGCCCCAACTTTGAAAAATCTCACTCTCTTTTACTTTCCAAACACACAATGCTCTTAAAAATCAAGATGTAAATCTTTCAAATATGATAACTTACCCTTAGCCTTTAAGATCTGCATTCCTTTTTAACTCATATGGCCCAACCGATTATGCCACATGCATGCATCTGCAATTTTAGATGAACTTCCCTTTAGTAGTAATCTTTCGCAAGGTTCATCATCACCCAAATAAACATGCCCAAAATTACTCTAGACATGGTTTTCGAAATAACCTTTATCGGGGTTGCATGGAAAGAAGCTCTTGAATCTAAAACCCGTGATTCTATTCTATTATCCAAAGAAATAATAAGAGCATCTTACATTACCTCGCTACTGATAATTTCCTCTTTATTTGTCATTTTACCTTTGTCTCGGATGTTGTTTCTTTTTATCCTTTGACCAACAATATGTATTTGCATGTCCTTTCTTTCCACAATTCCAATCGGTAATTCCCTTACCTCTAGATTTAGATCTGTCATTCCTTGACTTTGATTTCTCATTATGCTTACTTTAGGATCTCTCATTTTCCTTGCCTCTATTTTCTACATTCAAAGCATTCCCAGATGATAATTCCTTTGTACTTTTCCTGTGAATTTCTTCATTCAATATTATACTAACCACATCATCAAACTTCAAAATATTATTAGTAGATGTTGTATTACTAACAACCATTACCAAGTTATCCCAACTATCAGCAAAGAACATAAGAATAAGAGTTCTTTCACTTCATCATCAAACGGAATATCAATCGATTTTAACTTATTTATAATAGATCAAAATCATTCAAATGACTAGATGCAAATCCACCTTCATGCATCTTAGAACTAAATAGTTTCTTCATCAAATAAACTTTATTTGAAGCACTAGGTTTTTCATATAAATTAGCAAGATATTTCATTAACTCTACCGTAGATGTTGCTTCTGTAATATTAGAAGCCACATATGTTTTCAGGCTCAATCTTATAGATCTCAAAGCCTTTCTATCAAGAATCTTTCATTCTTCATCAATCATCTTCGTAGGTCTAGACTTTTCATCCAACGGTAAGTACAAATCTCTTTGATACAGATAATCTTCAATCTGCATCTTCCATAATTGATAATTTCGGTCGTCAAACTTCTCTACCTTGTATTTGTTTTCTTTTGCCATTGTTGTAGCTCCCACTCAATCAGAAAACCTCTGTGAGTAAATCTGTCAACACACAAAACCCTCAAATAAAGCTTTGATACCAGTTGTTGGGGTTAGCACAAGGTTGTATAGATAATATATCAGATCTAAGCATACATGCAATAAAAATGAATATTCTACCAAAAGAAATATACAAAACAAGAGATATAAATCAACACCAAATTTAACGTGGTTCACCTAGTGTGGGCTACATCCACTAAGAAACAAGTCAATCTATTATCCAAAGCTTTTAGAAGATATACATTGAATATCTACAATCTTCCACACCTCTCACGATGTACAGTATTTTCTTTCTCTCAAGCTTCTCCTTCCTCTCCAAGAATTCTCTCTCTCACAATTATTTCACAATAATCATCAATACTTATAATCCTCACTTCTAAACCCTAGCTTTCATGCTTATATAGGCATATACAAACTTAGGGCACTTAGCCATGTAATTACAATCAATATATTTTTTTAATACTAAAATTAGATATAATTCCCGTGAGTTAAATAAAACACTCACTCACAGTAACCAACACCGGTTAGCCCTAATCAATGTTGTTCTTACTTTGTCCGATGTCGGTCATAGGTAACCAATGTCGATCCTTCATAACCGATGTCAGTTATTGTGTTTTCCACCTTTTTTAATATAACATGCTAAATCAAGTAATTGAGCTCCACATCTCAACACTGGAATCCAATTTGGCACTTACTCTTGCACTGTTGCTACTTCACATGCTTCATCTATGCCTTGTAGGCCTCTTGACCTCCTGGAAGATGACATTCACTTTCGATTTCATTACCCTATGACACAATCTCGTGCTACAGTTCACACTTAACTACCGAGGGAATACTACGTCAATAAAATTTTCCTTTCGCACGGTGCTTCATGTCATATCTTTTCTAGCATCTCCTTGCACATGAAAACCCCATTTCCCGATAACACGCTCTTATTCCATGGTTCATTCTTGACTGTTCGGGGGCATTTATAAATGAACCTCATTCTCACATTGGGGGGGAATCGCTCTTCTTCCCCCTTCATTCTCATCACATGCTATTACGAACATCATTTTACACCTCATCATTATTCAATTATCAACACATCATTATTGCTACTTGTATTTATCTACCACATTACATCACATTACCCTTTCTATTTTATCTACAACATTACATCACATGCATACATTTCTATTTACCATACACTATACTATTCATTATTATTCACATACAATTCCTACCTAGTCCATTACTCAGCAATTCTTTTCACATCATTACAATTCTACACAATCAACAAGTATCCATTACAAAGTAATCATTATCACAATCCACATAGAATCTATCAAACTCAATAAACACTATCAAGAAAATATCATCATCACATAGTGTACAATGCACATCAAAAATCAATGCAAAATCAACACAAGTCAATACATACATATATATCTCCTCCAAAATCATAAGTGTATTCATGTAAAGATTAGAAATCTTAAGAAATGAAACTAGAACACCTAAGAAGTTTCAAAGCTTAACTAACCTAACAAGAATCATCAAGATAAGAGCTTAAAGAGAGCTACTTCTTTAACAATGCATATAACTTTGAAAAGCATCAAACTAACATGTCTAAGTTACTCTCTACTCTTTGAATGCTAATAAAACATGAACCTATGAAGATCCTAGCAATCAAATGTGATTGTTTGATATGGTTCTCAAGCTTTCAAGAATGAAGTCTCACCATTAATGGCTACAAGGCCATATGGTTCTCTCCATATTACTCAAAGCTTGGTTTAATGGATGCAATGGTGAAGATAATAGCTCAATAGAAATGAAGAAATTCTCAAGATCCTAATTGCCTATAGTTTATGCTAGAGGAGGAAAGTGTTCTTAGAAATGATGAGGAGGGTTCTATTTATAGGTTTCAATTCCAAGAATGGAATGATTTTGGTGCATGTGGGACAAAAGGTAAGTCCAAAAAGCACTTTTAGCAAGTCAAAGCAAGATTTGACTAGGTTTAGAAGCTAATTAATCTTTTAGGATTAATTAGGGTCCCAAGTAGGCTTAGGAATATTTTTGGGAGCACTAAGAGGAGGTTTTGATATATTTTTGATGTTTTGGAAGTGAGAGTTAGCTAATAAGAAGATTTATTAGTCAACTATAAGATAAGAGGCTTAATCAATGTATAGTAGTTAATTAAGATAATTTGAGGGGAAAAGAACCTAATTGATGAAGTGTCATCAATTTGTAGGAATAGAATAGTTAGTGCAATGTTAGTAATAACATTGCTTTGATCAAATTATAGGTGTCTACATTTTCCCCTCTTTGGGGTGGCGTAAGCTACGCCACTTCAAAGATAGTAGACAAAGCGTAAGCAAAATAAAATTTTTGATAGGGGTAGAATAAAAATTAATAGAATGAAGGATGCCCCTCGAGTGTCGATGGGGTGATGAAAAGAGGTCGATCGATGATTAAAAAAATGAATGAAATAATAAAGAAGACGAAGAAGGGAAGATGCCCCAAGTAAAAAGGGTAGAATAATGTGAAGAGAAGAAGGGAAGCCATATTAGTCTTGTTGACATTGAGTACTAAGTACCCATGAAATCTAATTCTCCTACCTTTCATTGGCATTGTTCATCTTCCATGTCATACTGAATAACCGAGTTGACATGGGGAGCTGCCCACTTGAACGAAGAGACACCAAATTTTTAGATTTATATGGAGAGTAGTGTGCGTAATTATAGAGGAAGAATGGAAAAGCTGAGTGTGATGGAGAGAGAAGAAAAATTAGTATGAGGAAGGGGGATTGAGCTAAAATCCATCTAGTGCCTTTTAAACAACTTTATTTTCATCATATTACTAGTGATCTTCATCATCGGTCCTTATTAAAAATGTAAGCATATGAAAAAGAAGTGTAGAATGACATGAAAATCCATAGTATAAACAAATGTCCATTGCTAAAATACCAACTCCATGTAACATACAAAATGCAATGCAATATGAGAAAGTAAACAAGCCAACCTAATAGGGAAACAAGTACAAACACACATACTTAAACTAACAACATCTAAGATAGTTACACAAATGTTTTGTTATCGAGTTGTAGTTCCCAAATGTTCATGTGTAATGAAAAGGGTTAAAATTGGTGCCCCAAGAAAATATACATGTGAGGGGAAAATATGAAGGACACAGGGGTCCAATGAAAATCATTCGTGCACTATGAAACAAGTACAGACAACTCATTGTGCCAAAGGTGTACAGACGAAGCAAGCAAACCAACTTTGTTAATGGGTAGATCCAAATGATCCGTGAGTCATTGTTACAGAAACAAGAAAAAATGTAAGTAAGATATAATTTGAATATAATGTGTTGACACATATTTCAACTACGTACCAACGTTTTACCAATTTTGCAAATTTTTACAATTTTTTTGGAATTTTTAATAATTTTTTGAATTTTTGAAAATATTGATTTTTTTTTTTTAGTGATTTTTGATTTTTTAGAAGAAGTTTGGAATAGGGAGATCTCCTAAAAGCAAGAAAATTCCCCATGGAGAAGAAATGGGCACCACGTAGTAAAAATATTCCCTGGCGGGAAGAAAATGGGCCAAAAATAATTATTTAATAAAAATAATCATCACGACAGAGCAATAGATGAAGTTAGAATGATCATGGCTAAGTTAAATCATGCATTTCGGCCATCACGATGGGCAAGAATGCATCACAAGGGTCAAAATGACCACATATACCCCTCCCTGGGGTAAAATCATCACGAGTAATTCATTTCTTACGGAGCTCTTGTCATTTTACTATTGAATTTTGCTTTGACCCTGAGGAGAGATGGCGTGAGTTCAGAGGCATACGAGGTGAGAAGACATAGTTTGACCCGAGAGTATGTGTGTATGTTTGGGAAATGGACCCTACATGAGTACCCTATCCAATTTTTTATTTTATTGCATTTAATGTCAATTTATTAGCATTTTTAGGGGGTCGATAATGCATGCGCACGCCTTAGGGGGCGCATATGTTTGGCGAGCACACGTATGTGTTAGGGTGACATGTATGCGCATAGGCGCACATGTAAAAAATGCATATGCGTGTAGATACATATGTCAAAAGGGGCGTGCAAGTATCGTCAGGGGTAGGGAAAGTGCTCATGGGTGCACATGCAAAAACGGGTGCATATGCGTCATTGGGGCGCATGTATGCATCAGGAAGAGCAATCAAATCGATTGCGAGCACACATGCCAGGATAAGTGCGTAAGTGCTAGAATTTGGGTGCATGTGTCATTGAGTGTGCATATGCCAACAAGGGCGTGCATGTGTTGCCAAACGTGTATGCATGCATTGGAAACATGTTTGGGAACACTTAGAAGAAAAAGGGGAAGTTTTTTGGAGGAATGTAGAATAACTTAGGAAATGTTAGAACAATAGAGGGAATTTTAGGAGAACATAGAACATGTAAAGAAGAACATATGACATGTATAGGCTAAGTGTTAGATGATGTTAGATAGAAGAAAGTCTAATAAGTGCATTGTTTGATTTTGCAAAGGCAACTACCTATGTTGCAGGTGTGGGAGTGACATGGCCAATTGGCCAACTTGATGTGACCCTCTCACGACATGAGAGGAAGTATTTGGACATCACATTATATATGACAAGGCTTAGTTACGTGGCACAAATTCACATATCACCATAGATCACAACCTCCTGACACATTAGTCGAGAGATGACACAATGAGAGCTAGTGCTTCCAGCTCCCGACTGGTGAGATGATGATCACCCTTGAGGATGTGTGGAGGATCTTGTGAGTGCCTATCATGGGGAGATTGATTGAGTATGAGATGATGTACATATACACTGAGCATGGTTTGGTGGAGCTCTTTGGCGTAGATGAGATACCTCGACGAGGCATGACAGTACATATGCATCAGTGTTTCACAGATCCGAGATTACATCGTGTGTTAGTTTATCTCATGGTGCTTGTCAAAGTGGAATTCTACTTACTGACAAGATAGGCACATCATTTCCTTTAGGCCGGATTATTGTGATTCTCAGCTTGATCCAAGGAGAGAAATACTATTTGGTTCAGTGCATTCTTCCACATCTATACTGGGACTTACATTTGATTACCTACCACCATCAAAAGATGGTGGGTCTAGCTACTTTATTGCAAATATGGTCATGGGACCATATAGCCATTGGTCATCCTATAGGAGCATTATGGGTTCAAGTGCCGGATGAGCCTTCAGTCATGGGTTGGGATCTCGCAGGTGATGATGTCGGAGGACACATGGGCGACACTTACTTCTATCGGTGAGCTTTCAATGAAATTTAGCTACGGATGATTGTTTGGAGGCCTTATAGACATTATTAGTGGCCAGAGGATGCACTTGAGCTCAGTGTTACTATGGTTAAGCAATTTATGATCGACAGTCATGGATATATCATGGAGTATGATTAGATTGATCGAGTACAACGGTAGTTTGGGGTGCAAGATACAGATGTACCTAGGCCCTAGAGATGTGGTATGGCGTCATGCTAGGAGACTTTTGACATTTCCCTTTGATCGTGCACCATAGCGGGCTAGAGATAGAGATAGCTTTAATCCAAGATGGTTCTCACTGGTATGGGCTCCCCTACAACATATTATAGATCAAATACTACAATGGCCTATGTTGCATGGTATGTTATAGTTCTTCCTAGGTAGCTCACCATCCCACAGGTTGCATGGGATGTAGGAGTGTGGCCACCACCAGAGCAGTACACCCTCGTAGATGAGAGAGAGGACAACGGAGGGGTCAGCAGAGTAGTGAGAGTGAGGATGGGAGTGATGATGATGATGGATCTGATGGAGATGGTGGTGGTGGACAAGGACATGGCCATGGGCAGGCACAAGGACAAAAAGCACCGAGACGGGTTCATGCACAAGCACAAGTTCACGCACATATTCGATGGCTCGGTGGGCTTATGAGGTTGGTTTAGATATTCCTTTGCAGCAGGTACTTCCACACAGCACATTTATTGTTAGCCTTCCACACACAGAGGAGGAGGAGGATGGATGGGGACTCCACCACAAAGTCCATAGCAAGGGGGATGGGAGCTAACATAGGTGAGAAGCGCTTGTACAACAAGCTACTACAGGTCATAGCTCCAAGTCCAGGTCACCTCGAGAGAGACAAGGTTATTACCGAGAGGATCAAGGTAGTAGCTCGAGATAGGACTTAATCGCATAGTGAGAGAGAGATTAGTTTAACCCAAACCCATTTGTAAGAGAGGTTCAGGCGGATAGAAATCATTTGCGTGTCACGGGGCATGGGTATAAGTAGTGACAACAGAGCAAGATCAGCTATGAGCTGAGCGGACCATAGCACAAGCCAAGGTGGTTAGAGTTTCTACAAAGATAGTATCTTTACGTCAAACATCTGGAGAAGTTGTTACACCTTGGGTACATATGGACCTAGCTACAAATACAGGAGAAGCCACATACTATAGGTCATTGTATTATGATGTCATCCTCAAGGGACATGATGAGCTCCTGATTTTAGTCTACATTCCATGAGCAGATCAGCTTCGTGGTCTCATAGAGGAGCAGCCACAATTAGATCAATAGAGTAGCCACAGGCACAACATGGGTCCACAGGTGATGGGGCCTCCACCACCACCTGGAGGCCAAGCAATCCCCATGAGGGATCGAGTCAAACATGACTTTTTTCCATGATGTATTTATAGATGTATACAATTTTTTATGTATGCCTCGATATGAAGGCACATTTTTTATCGATGTATATGTATTATTTTTTGCTATGCCTCATTTGAAGGCACATTTTTTTATCGATTCCCATGATGGCATACTATGTATCAGATGATTATATATAAAGACACATTGTATATGGACATTGATATTTTGACATATATATATATGATGATGATTATGATGGTTATGGACTTTGCGTATGATGATTATGATTATATCACATGTTATTTGATTTATGAGATAGCATATAGATGATATCACATGTTTTGATGAGATGTACTTCATGTTCTACTTATCACATTTTGTGTATGAGATAGCAATAGATGATATCATGTTGTTTTGTATGTGACACTTATGATTGTCCACATTTTTATTATGGTCTATGTTTGAGGGGGGACAGAAGGTGGTCCCTCTTGCCCCTCGTGGTGATATTATATGATGTTAGCTTAGCATACATGTTTTTTTTCATGTTCATGATGATGTAGCTTAGTTTTTATTGATATATGATGTATAGATGTGATGATAGATGATATGATGACAACAAAATGTATAAACAAAACAACAACTTAATCAAATCTAATTAACACAACACAACTATATACAAGTATGCAAGATAAAATGAACTCAATGCCTATGTACAACAAATTAAAGTAACACTTTAAACTAAGCAAATGAATCCAATTTAAAGCACACAACATGGAAAGATAATGCAATCAAAACTCTACAAACCGACAACTAAAAGTAAGCAAACCACTACTTTGTTTTTGTGGGACAATTTTGAAACATTTTCTATTGTTTTTGGTGTTATCTCAAAGATAATTTTCAAGGCTACTATTCACATTGTTTTTGTAGTTTTGTCCCTAAAAGGTTTTTTAAGATTTTAGGGTTTTCTAACATTTTTTATGTTTTTTTCTTTTCTCGAAAGGTTTTCCAAAGCTATTTGTGTGGAAAATTAAGAAGCGTAGATGCCCTCAAAGATTAGATGAGAATATACAAAGGTAGAATGTCATGCATTATGTGCAAGAATGTGAAGATGTGAAGGTGCCCCAGTGTTAGATGGGAATATACAAAGGTGATTCCTTCACATATATACAAGAGAATAGATCAAGGCCTACAATGAATAAGATCAAAAGGATCTCAAACCTAGGAAAACTTAGCCCTAAATTAAAGCAAATGTACTCCTTCCTAGATATGAGATATTCTTGTGAATAATGGATCCTCCCAAAATGCTGGAAACCATTTTTCACCCAAGGACTTGCCCAATGTGCCACAATTGCATGGTTTTCACAGTTGGACGACATGTTTTCTTTTTACTTTTTTCTTGATTTTCTTGATTATTTTTATTTTTTTTCCTTTTTTCTAAGGAACCTCATACTCAAGCATAGAACCGCTTGAGATGTATTACATTCATTGGTTCCTTTAATTCCTCACCATCTGAATGAGTGAGTTTGTATGCCCCTGAACCGTACTTAGCGACCACCACATATGGTCCTAACCAGTTGGGTTCAAACTTTCCTTTCTTTTCTCAATCCTTGGTGGTGTTGAACTGATTTTCTTTGAGTACTAAGTCTCCTACCTCGAACTAGTGAGGTATTATCTACTTGTTTTAGCCTTGTGACACTTGATTTTGGTATACCTTTAGGTGATTAAGTGTCTACATGTGTTTCTGATCTAGTAGCTCCAACTCTGCTAGTCGAGCCACTCGGTAGTCTTCATCCTTGTCTAGATAGTCTCGGAGAGATATTCTCAGGGAAGGAAGCTCAATATCTAATGGTATGATGGCCTCAGTGCCAAAGACTAGTGAGTAGGGGTAGCACCAATAGGAGTGTAGATGGAGGTTCTATAAGCCCAAAGGGCGGGATGGATTTATAAGTGCCGATGACGACCTATTTTACTCACCATCTTTTCCATGATGTGAAAAAGCATTTTATTAATGGCCTCTTCTTGATGTTACCTTGAGGTTAATAGGGAGTGGACCACTTTAAACAAATTTGGAAGCATTGACATAACGCTTTAACTTTCTTGTTCTTGAAAGACTTACCATTGTCTCCTACAATGGCAGAGGGGATGTCGTAATGGTAGATGAGGTGGTTATACGCACCCAAAATTGCATGTGCTACATTGTCATAAAACGGTTACAAAAGTCCCCAATGATGATTCAAGTCCTTTCAAAAAGGTGTTCGATCTTCAATTTCCATTCGTAGTGCATATTTTTTGCCTAGACGTCTTCACTTAGCCTTCCCATGCTTTTCCCGGTTCTTTATCGCCTCTTTCTACACATGGTTTGGCCTTTAGTACTAGGACCGCCAACCTACCTTGGTGGTGGTTCAAACCGCTGCCCAAAACAAAGTAGCGCTCCCTGAAACCACTTCCCTACGCAGGTGCGGTAGTCCCGTCTCTACTTTTTCTAGATTCTCTCACATGTGTTTTAACATGTGACAGTTCACTTAATTTCACTTTTTGCATGCATCCATGAGCCAAATTGTCTAAAATTAGATTTGATTGCTTGGTTCTCCTTCCTCCTATTTTTAAATAGATTTAATTAGTTGGAACTTCTCCTTCTTGCCTTGAGCATGAAGGCACCTCCCATCCTCCATTCCTATATATTCCATGTTTGTATTCAAGTAAAAGGGCTTGAGAATTTTTGTGTATCTTGCATTGTATTTTTGCCACAATCTTGCTAGGAATTGCATAGCCAAGCTCTGATCTCTTGTGTTATCTCTCTTCTATTTGCATTGCATCCGAATGCCTTCAAGCTACCATTACTCAAGCGTCATCCTCTTGTTGTTGTTCGTTTTACATTTCCACTCCCTTGGACTCATATGGACACAAAGAGAAATAAAGGATAAACTAAGGGAAAAATTACTATGGTACACAATGGATTTACCTCGTTATGTGAATTCTAGGTTGGATTTGTTGTTTGATTTCCTTCTTTCTTACAATTTATCATTTTTACATCATATCAAATAGAGTAAAAATTAATTTCCTTTCATTTGCAAGTAATTAGTTAATTTCCAAGAGGGTTTGAATCTTTCATATCAATCCTCGATGACGGATCCCCTTCTTCCTATCCCCGTGGATCTAAAGGAGAGAATATTTGTGGGAAGTTGTCCACATATCGTAAATCACTTGGAAAATTTCTTGTTTTAATGTAGTTTAGTTTAAATACACTAAAGACATGTGAATAACCATATCGGGTTACCTCGCTTGTTTAGTTTTAGTGTAGAAGTAGATTATATTATTCGAATATAAGGAAATTGTTGTTTGTAATTGTAATATTTCAGTTTTGTGATTTGTTTAGATTAGTTTCCTTTCAGCAGTAGCATATATTGTTAGTTTCATCTTAGTTAATTTGGACACTTCAAACTAGATCAACACTTAGATCCAAGTTAGGCAAACCATATGGATTTTCGCTACCCGTTCATATCCTCTAAATCTCCCTTTGCTCAATTCAGCTACCAGAGATCACACTACCAGATCTTAGTCACTGATCCTCCTATATTTAGCCACACACATTCAAACATCAGCTGCTTAGCACGACCTCGGGGGGTTGAGTGCGGTTGAAGGTTGCATGTCAATTTTCATCTATACAAATTGGTGAACCAAGATAAAGGATTAATTCCTTCTTGTTTCCTTTATTGTTATTACCTCACCTCTCCATTTATTCCCCTATTTTGGTAGGTATTTTATACTTTCTAAAATATGTCTGGAAGAGAGTTTGGTGGGCCATTTGGCTCTGATAGATATTACACCAACGTTCAACCACAACAGTCCCCTTCTCTTTCGAGGTGGGGTGACAATTACAAAAGAAACATTCAAACCTCCCTTGGTTAAACTTCAAACACCATTATCTATGTAAGGATGGAGGAGGTTGATTAAAACATGCAATACAATCAACCCAATGCAAACCACATTGTTATCACAAATGGAATAGGTTCTTACCATAAAGTCTTGTCAAGACCTCACATTGCCATGCAATCAACAGAAGATGATCTATTTGCATGAATAGCTAATCCTCTTCGTTAGATAGATGAGTCTTTGGATATAATGAAGGCTATAGCCTTTGAGATTTCAAATTCCTATCCTAAGATTCTTACTTCTGAGGAAGACAAGAATTATAACACTAAACAATTCATAACAGGGTATCATGAGCCCACTCAATGAAACCCTACTCCACAGGCACCCCAACAAGGGACTCAATCCTCTTCCAACGATCTCATTTCTACTTTATTAGGGAGGATTAGAGAGCTAGAAATTTCCAAGAGTTCACAACTAACACATGCCATATAGGGCGTAACACGAGGTATCTTATTGTCAACAAAGGATACATCCCTTCCAATGAACAACCAACACAATATCATGTACAACAAGGTTATCTGGCTCATTCAAATCCAGGTGATCTTATCACATGGTTAGACACACTAGGGATGGGTCCTCATCCTTCTCAAGCTTATCCTACGCAAGGGCTATTCGGAAGTGCGTTCTTTAATGCCACCACAACAAGAAATGTGACATTCCCTAGTTTTACGCTTGTTATTCCATATCTTGGAACTATCCCACCATACATGCATATGTATTCAAAAACTCCCAGATGGACCCATATACCATTCCTGCTCCCTACATGCCATATCAAGGGACCCCATACATTCCCGTCAATGCTTATAATGCATCTTATCCAAATCCTCCTCCACCTCCTCATCAAGGATCTTTGATGGTGGAATCTTACGCAATGGGTACATACACCGAGTACTTAAAGGAGCCTCTTGACTTAACCATACGTGGTGTCATGCTTCGCACCTATTGTCGATTTTCCAAAATTTAAGGGAGAAGGAGACCCGAACGCTCATATCAAGGCCTACGCTACCATGCTTCGTCGGGAATTTCTTCCTTGGGATGTTGTAGTGGCTAAGATCTTTCCAAAGGATCTTGAAGGAATCACATTGGATTGGTACTATAGGATACCAGAAGCTTCTATACATTCCTTCAAACAACTTATTTCTAAGTTCATCAAAGCATTTGACATGAACAAGTTGTTGCGTATGGGATTAGGGAGTTCCTACATATTAGACAAGAGCAAAATGAATATGTCACCCATTTCATCCAAAGATGGTGCCAAGTTCTCTAATCCTCTGCAAGTGCACCCAACATGGACCGGATGGAACTCGCAATCTTTTCCTTCACTTGCTCAATCGAGAGACTAAGGAAGAGGTCCAAAATTTTCCTTTCTGTAGTTATGAGGAAGTTTTGGAAGGTGTGCTTCAGATTGACCAAGCCGCTATAGATAATGGGTGTAAGATCTATGGTCCCAATGGGAAATTGGTATCCCCAAATCAAAGTAATGCAAATTATCAAAACAATGGTGCCAACAACCAAGGACCTAAAGGCGTGAATCGCAATCATGGTGCTACCACGAATAGTGATATTGATCAAGCCAAGAACGTTGGTTTTCAAACAACAGCAACAATATAAATAACAATAACTTGGGAAGTCAAAGAGCCCCTAACCTTGTTTCCTTAATCAACACCGTTGACGTAAATTTTCCCTATCAAAAGAAAAATCAAACCCAAGGCCCAAACTAGTATCAAAACTCTGGCCAAGGGGCAATGAATCATGGTTATAACAATCAATTTCAAAATTACAACCGAGGTTATAATCAACAACAACAAGACGTTTATCAAAGACCAAGAGATTATGACCCTAACATGTACTATGGTCTCCATAAGGTTCAAAGTCATGATGATAGGACTTTCCACGATTGTAACAAGTTTTTGTAAAGACTTCCCGAAAACCAAAGGCAACTCTTTGTAGACATGTTCCTATTAAATCCTTAAACAAATTTGCAATCTGACTATATAGGACCCGTAGCTCCTCAAAACGCTAATATGAACGCTAATATGATCATATTTCGAGATCCGCTCCCTAGACATCCTTAATATTTCAAGGTGAATTCACAAAACACAAAGAAGGGAATCCCTATAGGGAACAACAATCATGAAGCCTCAATTTCTGACAATGCTCAGGTTGCTCCTAACCTTGGTTCAAATAATAATACAAAAGTCTTGGGGTTAGTTGAGCTAGAATTTGAACAAGAAATTAATGCAACAACTCAGACAAAGGAGTACATTTCACAACCCCTACCCGCTCTTTCCTTCCTATAGGATGATGTTCCTACAATCACAAAACCAATAGGAGCCTATGATTTAATAGCAAATTTGAACAAGACCTTTTCTCACATCTCGTTTTTAGATTTTTTGAAGAATTCACCTGCGCATTATTCTACGTTGCTCAATGCATTAGGTCTTGGTCATCTAATCCATGTTACGCCACCTCCTAGCGCTCAAATAAATCATATTGACTTTGACATACATCCTCCGGGACATAATGATAGGGATATTGGGTTTGTTTTCAATATAGACAAGATGTCATCTGACGCTAAAATTGCCCAAAGAGGTGATCCTACCTTATTTTTACAAGTCTGGGTTTATAAAAATTGCATTAAGAGAGCCATGATTGATGATGGGGCTGCTATAAATGTGGTTCCTTTCTCTTTCTTGCAAAAGTTGGGATATGGAGAAACAAATTATTCCTCTACAAAAACATGTTACGAGTACGACAGTCTTAAAGCGAGCTCGATTGGAACCATAGTTCTTCCAGTCACACTTGGTCCAAAAACCATCTTGACGGAGTTTTAAATTATCGATAGGGAAACAAGTTATAACATGATCCTCGGGAGACCCTGGATTCATCGAATGAAGGCTATCCCTTCTACCCTGTTCAGGAGATTAGATTCCTTCATTTGGGGAAGGTCTTCATCGCTCAAGGGGATCCTAAGCCCTTCGATATACACTTAGAAAACCTCAAAAAGAAAAAAGGAGTCCATACGGAGTATGAACTTCCTGTGAATCAATTGAACAAACCACCTCCATCATAATAGTTAGTCCTTATCACCCCGGGTGTGCCGAAGGTTGAAGTTGTCAACCCAAAAACATTTGAGGTGGCAAAAACAGATAAGGGTATATCAATATCTCGTGGAAAACAAAGTGTCCACTAAACCATAAGCGATAATAATTAAACTTTTGGAGAGTGATGATTCAATCTTCCTCCCATTTGAACCATAGGGAATGGGTAGTCTTCTTTTAGCATCTCTTCCTCTCGATGACTTAGGTCTAGGTGTAAACATGATAGAACTAACAAATGAAGAAAGGAAATTTGAGATTAAAACGATGCTCATCAAAACCATCTCTGAGGGTTGTTCTATTCTAAACCCCAATTTCAACCCATGTGCGTCTGAAATTAAGTTTTCCATATCCATGGGGCAAGGCCTCATCATTCAACAAGAGTCACAAATAAACACAACGCTCCACATAGGAAACAAGGCCGAGTAGCATAGTCATGCTCACCCACACACCATGTCTCAAGAACATGACAAAGAGGTATACAAATTTATCTCTCAGAAAAATGAGTTTAATGATTGGACATATACACTTCCAAGTAAGGGTTGTAAGTTTAAACCCAAAATGGTAGGCCCTTGTCAAGAGAACAGAAATTTTGAGGATAATGGTTCTCCGTTGTGTACTTTTAGGGGTGAAGAATTTGATATTTGTCAATTTTCTTCACCTTAGACATCATGACATGTAGTTTCACCTGCATTCCCATATGTACACATTACTGCATCCGCATTACATTTTCATCTTCCATTTCATTTTGTAAAATTTTTTATCAAGGGACTTATTCTTATAGAAATTCCTAATAAACTTCTGAAAATATTGGCAAAACATTCAAATCATGTCTCTTCAAATCTTCACAGTATCATCAATTGTTTTCAAATCATTTCATCGATCCAAACAAGATAAGACAAAGCTTTGAAAGTAACCATACCAAGGCCTGCATACTTGGCTCTACTTATAGTCTCTTTCTAGGTTAGGTGTCTTTGCATATAGTCTATTCTAGAAGCTTCATGGTTTCGCATCTATCTCATATACATCTCTTTGGAAATAAGAACATTCTAAACATTTTTTCTAGATAAATAAGTCAAATGCAAATCCATAGAAAATTTTATTTTACACATTTCTTTGCCCTACCAACCTTCGAGTGTTGAGCCGTTGTCTCTTACTAGTGATGTAGGGTTGGGAAAGGAGAGAAATTCCCTTACTCGCTATGCCTTGCCCATGGTGATGAGCCCATACTTCCTACTGGTAGCATGGGGAAAGATGTAGGGGGTCTCTTTGACAAACTTGAAAATTACAAACAGTTCATTTAAATGTTGTGAAATCATAAATCAAAACAAAGCGAGTTAGATGTCCAAAATTCCAAAAGATCTTAAAACCTCAAAACCAGAATGTCAACCAAGTGGCCATCTACGGATCTAAGTCTAGATAACTAGAAAGCAATTCACATACTAAACTATGAAGAAAACTTGAGTAGAGTGAGGTTGTAGTGTCTCAATTTGGCTTTGTCAAATCCTTGTATATCTCTCATCATTACCATTCAACAAAATTCTATAACGTGTGCCCCTTCTGGCTCTTGGTGTTGAGCCCTTGCATCTTACTGGTTGCGTGGAGTTAGGAGCGGGGCAAGTTCATTCACTTGTCATATCACTCTTTTGCCATGTTCTTACAATGCCATCGCACACTAGGTGCGGTTAAAATGCTCACAATGAGCATGAAATACCAAAACATCATATATGCCTCAAAAAATAGAGACTAAGAAATAAAGGCACTTTGCCTATCTGCCTCTTTGAGACCCCTTATGACCACTCTAGTTACAAATTTCTTAGGATTTCTTCTCAAAAGTAGTCAAACAACAAAGGGGCAAGCCTAATGCAAAATACCATTCCTAAGTCCATTCCAATTTAACCATACTCAAAAGCAAAAACGGTCAACGTGGGCCCAGAGCTCAAAAATCACCAAGTCGGTATGCACAAATGAATTGAAAAATGAGTTTGTTTTGATATATATATATATATATGTTGTTTTGACCTCGTTTTGAGTGCATGTGTTCATAGGGTTGGAGCGTTAGCGCAGGTTTATCTCTATATCCCCGCACAAATGGTAGCGAGAGTGCAGGCAACAACATTTCGACACACAGGTGTGTCAGGTATAACTTATAACTCCCTTTCGGGAACGCCATACTTGGACTCTACGTTTTACACCTTTTCATGGCTAAGATGCTTCTCCAAGGGGGTAATATGTATGCAACCAAAATTACATGGGTTACATTGTCGATGCTTGATTTACAAAAATCCCCAATGATGATTTAGGTCCTTTCAAGAAGGTGTTTGAGGTCCAATTTCCATTCGCAATGTATATTTGTTTCCTAAACGTCTTTACTTAGCCTTCCCATGCTTTTTCCAACTTTCGACTCTTTATGCACATGTGTTGGCCTTTAGTGCCAAGACCCCCACCTGCACAGGTGGCGCTTCAAACCGCCACCCAAAACAGGGCGACGGTCCTACCCACTTTTTCTAGATTCTCTCACGCGTGTTTTAACATGCGACGGTTCACTTAATTTCACTTTTTACATGCATCCGTGAGCCAAATTGTCTAAAATTAGCTTTGATTGCTTGGTTCTCCTTCCTCCTATTTTTAAATAGATTTAATTAGTTGGAACTGCTCCTTCTTGCCTTGAGCTTGAAGGCACCTCCCATCCTCCATTCCTATATATTCCATGCTTGTATTCAAGCAAAAGGGGCCTGAGAATTTTTGTGTATCTTGCATTGTATTTTTGCCACAATCTTGCTAGGAATTGCATAGCCAAGCTTAGATCTCTTGTGTTATCTCTCTTCTACTTGCATTGCATCCAGATTGCCTTCAAGCTTTCATTTCTCAAGCGCCATCCTCTTGCTATTGTTCTTGCATTCCCAATCCCTTGGACTCATATGGACACATAGAGAAAGAAAGGACAAACTAAGGGGACAAATTACTACAACTGGATTTACCTCTGCTTATGTGAATTCTAGGTTGGATTTGTTGTTTGATTTCCTTCATTCTTACAATTTATCATTGTTACATCATATCAAATAGAGTATAAATCAATTTCCTTTCATTTACAAGTAATTAGTTAATTTCCAAGAGGGTTTGAATCTTTCATAGCAACCCCGATGATGGATCCCCTTCTTCATATCCCTGTGGATCGAAGGAGAGAATATCATGTGAGGTTGTCTACATATCGTAAATCACTTGGAAAAGTTCTTGTTTTAATTTAGTTTAGTTTCAATACACTCAACACAAGTGAATAACCATACCGGGTTATCTCGCTTGTTTAGTTTTAGTGTAGAAGTAGATTTTATTATTTAGAATAGAAGCAAATTGTTGTTTGTGATTGTAATATTTCATTTTTGTGATTTGTTTAGATTAGTTTCCTTTTAGCGAGTAGCAAGATAAATTGTTAGTTTCATCTTAGTTAATTTGGACACTTCAAACTAAATCAACACTTGCATCCAAGTTAGGCAAACCATGGGGAATTTACGCTACTCGTTCATAGCCTCTAAATCTCTCCTTTGTCAATTCAGCTACCTGAGGAGATCACACTACCAGATCTTAGTCATTGATCCTCCTATAGTTAACCACACACATTTAAACATCATCTTCTCCGACACGACCTTGGGGGTCGAGTGCGATTGAAGTTTGCATCTCAATTTTCATTCGTACAAATTGGTGAACCCGATGTGAAGGATTAATTCCTTCTTGTTTCCTTTATTTATATTACTTTACCTCTCCATTTCTTCCCATCTATGGATGAAAATTAGTTCGAGACCGTTGTGGTGAGGTGATGACTTATTTTTAACCTCGTTTTGAGTGTATGTCTTCACAAGGAATTTTGGAGAATTGGCGCATGTATATTTCTCTATCCTTGCACAAATGGTAATTCCTCTTGTCATTTTTATTTAGTGTTTATTTTTCAATATTTTATCTATTTACACTTGAGTCTTCTTTTTCTCTTGCAGGTAGTGGGAGTTTGGGCGGTGACATTTCGACACACGAGCATGTCGTATAATTTCTAACTCCACTTTTCGGGAAAGCCATACTCAAAATCTACGTTTTACACCTTTTTCATGGCTAAGACGCTTCTTCGAGGGGGCAATATGTACGCACCCAAAATTACATATGCTACATTGTCAGAAAAATGGTTACAAAAGTCCCCAATGATGATTCAAGTCCTTTCGAAGGTGTTTGACATTCAATTTCCATTCGCAAGTGCATATTTGTTGCCTAGACATTATTACTTAGCCTTCCCGCGCTCTTTCCAGCCTTCATGCCTCTTTCTACAGATTTTTTGGCCTTTAGCACCAAGACCATCGCCCTGCTCGAGCAAAGTGGTTCCAAACCACCGCCCAAAATAGGGTGGCGGTCCTGAAACCACCGCCTCTATGTAGGCGCGATCGTGCCCACTTTTTCCAGATTCTCTCACATGTGTTTTAACATGTGACAGATTCACTTAATATCACTTTTTGCATGCATCCGTGAGCCAAATTTTCTAAAATTGGGTAAGTGCAGCAAGTTGGGGGACAATTAAGTGGACATCAAATCTGAATTTTACATCAAAAACAACAAAACATCAAATTTAGTCTTCCACGGACTTGAACCATGCCAAAAAGTCAAAAATATGTCATAAAAATGGTACCATCACGTAGGGGAGACTGTTATCTTTGTATAAATATTGATTTTAAAGTGAATAGAATAGGATAAATATCATTTTATAATTTTTTACTAATAGTAGGTCTTTAAGACACTTTTTCCCATGAATGTTTATGTCTACGTTTAAGACTGCAAATTTTGTTTCACTTATCAAAATGTGATAAAACTTATACCATCCCAACCGTGGTGAAATTATATACATGTTCAAAAAAATATTTGATTTCAATATTTTTTGATGAAGTTATGGTGGGAAAATAGAAAGTGTTATGTTTTCTTTATGTTTTTAGACCACTTTCACGGAAAAAATCATAAAAATAAAATATTGCTAAAAAAATACAAAATAAAATCTATCCCAAGATAGATAGCGACATCTAACTTCTCACCAAAGGAAAAATATATATATCAATTTTTGGTCATCCAAATCGCGGGCAAACGGACTACAATCTTATAGGCGTTTTTAAAAAAAAAAAACCAAGTCATTGAATTTTGAGTGTTTAATATAGCTAAACTTGTCCATTTTTAAAAAAATTAGTAGTTTAGAAACTAGATTCGGATGCTATGATTCATATTGATATAAGTTTTTTCTAATTTTGAGTGTATGCATTGCTAATAATCCCTACAAGTTGATATTATGTTGTTATTTGCAATATGACGTCCACTTATGACCCCTTTTTTGTCCCCCAACTTGCTGCACTTACCCAATTAGATTTGATTGCTTGGTTCTCCTTCCTCCTTCAATTTTTAAATAGATTTAATTAGTTGGAACTGCTCCTTCTTTCTTTGAGCTTGGAAGCACCTCCCATCCTCCATTCCTATATATTCCATGCTTTTATTCAAGCAAAAAGGCTTGAGAACTTTTGTGTATCTTGCATTGTATTGCTGCCACAATCTTGCTAGGAATTGCATAGTCAAGCTCAAATCTTTTGTGTTATCTCTCTTCTACTTGCATTGCATCTAGAATTCCTTCAAGCTACCATTACTCAAGCGCCATCCTCTTGTTTTTGTTCTTGCATTCCCAATCCCTTGGACTCATATGGACACAAAGAGAAATAAAGGACAAACTGAGGGGAAAAATTACTACACAGTTGGATTTACCTCTGTTCTGTGAATTCTATGTTGGATTTGTTGTTTGATTTCCTTCATTCTTACAATTTATCGTTTTTACATCATATAAAAAGAGCAGAAATCAATTTCCTTACATTTGCAAGTAATTAGTTAATTTCCAAGAGGGTTTGAATCTTTCATATCAAACCCGGTGATGGATCCCCTTCTTCTTATCCCTATGGATCTGAAGGAGAGAATATCTGTAGGAGGTTTTCTACATATCATAAATCACTTGGAAAATTTCTTTCTTTAATTTAGTTTAGTTTCAATACACTCAACACAGGTGAATAACCACACCGGGTTATCTCGCTTGTTTAGTTTTAGTGTAGAAGTAGATTTGATTATTTAGAATAGAAGTAAATTGTTGTTTGTGATTGTAATATTTTAGTTTTGTGATGTGTTTAGATTAGTTTCCTTTCAGCAATAGTATATAGTGTTAGTTTCATCTTAGTTAATTTGGACACTTCAAACTAGATCAACACTTAGATCTAAGTTAGGCAAACCATAGGGAATATATGCCACCCATTCATAGCCTCTAAATCTCCCCTTTACCAATTCAGCTCTACCAGGAGATCACACTACAGATCTTATTCATTGATCCTCCTATAGTTATCCACACATATTCAAACATCCGCTACTCTAGCATGACATCGGGGTTGAGTGTGGTTGAAATTTGTATGTCAATTTTCATTTGTACGGTGGTTCATAATGAATTTTGATATTTGCACACCTGGTAACATATGTAAGAGGCACAACCTCTACCCATTTTGTGAAATACTCGGGTGGAAATTATGATATGTGTGTGGCCATCTAAGGAGGTAGGAGTGAGCTTCCCTATGAGATATAATCCCCATTTTGAAAATGGCCATGGTGTTGTAATTGGCTACAAAGTTTGTGTTAGTGCATGAATCAAGTTCCCATACTTCGACAAAGTGCACATTTCTTGACATAGTTACAACAATTTGCTTCCATGGTGGGCCAATAGTAACCTAAACTTAGTAGTCTCTTAGCAATTACCATGCCACTTGTATGTTCTCCACAGACTCCATGTACTTCTTTTATCGCTTGGGTGACTTTGCCAAATCATAGATTCCTATCATAGCCTCTATGATAAAGGTTGCCTCCTAATAGGGTATAGCGGGCTATACGGCGGATAAGGTGAAAGAGTTGTAATGATTATCACACACAAAACTTACATAATAATAATATATTTCAATATGTAAATCAAATGATACATGGCATTAAATAGCCACGGACAATAAACCAATCTTGGAATAAACATTAAATAGAACCTAGAATAGTCACGGGTAATAGAAACTATCTACTAATAAAATTGTTATAATCTATAACAATATAATATTCAATAACTAATTAGTCAAAGCATATAACTATGTCCCACTTTTTGAGTTTTAGAATAGTCAAAGAAACTATGTCCGTAACCAAAACATGACCAAACACATAAAATGACCAAACATTATTTTAAGAGGTGTTATAACTATCCAGAATTTACGATTTTTAAATTTATATATATTTTTAATAACTAATTAAAATATTTACTGGCCACAAATTGGGACACACTTGTATGCTTTAACCCAAAATTCATTTACGAGAACACTAAATATTATTTTCCTAACATTTCCCCCTTAGTGTGAACATGGGGAAAACCTCCATATTACATTGCACTTGATTTTGCGATCATGTGATTTTCCTTTGGATTATCACAAACCACAAGTTGGTTTTCCATCGGTTAACCAAAAACTGAGAGTAAGGTGGTTTTCCAGTGGTTGACCACAAACCACAAAGGGTGAAGGTTTTCAAATGGTTTACCTACAACCATATCGTGATGTGTCAGTGCATTCTTCGGTTCTCATCACATTTCACCGTAGGGAATAACATAGGGAATATTGTTGAATTCTAATGCTCATACACACATAGAAAATGTTAACATAATGGAAATGGAACATTGGGATCATGTTCCCTCCCCCTCAATGTGAAATTTCCACTTATTCACACCACACAAGAACAACAAGATCACTAAAATATGAAGCACACTAAAATTGGAAACTCTAAAAACATAGTGGAAAGAAAACTGGAAAATCACATGTCACCAAATATTTGTGTGGCCCTGTCATTGGTGACTGACGAGAGGTCGTTGATTAACCTCCAACCTCCATTTTCCTCCATCCTCCAATGTCATGTTGCTAGCTCAGATGATGGATTAGAATGTATGCAAATGGTGTTGAGAATTCAATCGATACACAGAGATGACACATGGGTGGTAAGGCATAAAGGAATCAATGTATGCATGGACAACCGCATAAGTGGCGAGGTAGACCATGCATTACTTAGCAACTATGTTTTTTTTGGATTGGAATATCCCCTTTTGGTGACAATCTACATTCAATATTGAGACTATTAATGTCACAAAAGTTAACAAGAACTTCATTCGTAGGGTAGAATATAGATGAAACCACAACAGTGCATTCAACGAAGAATCAATTGCCACATGAAAGCGAAGACATGACTGGAAAATCCTCAATGAATAAATAAAACAATTGGCATAAATGAGCACTCATGAACGATATTTGGATTCTAAATGTAGTTTATGTGCAAAACCTAAATATACAATTCTTTAAAATCGATCGCTAATATATCACTCGAGTGTTTGAAGAGATCACCAAAACACCATATAGGTTCTGTGAAGGATTTTATCCATCTTATCCATGTTCTCACTTATTATCACACAATAATCTGACCAAGCTGCAATCGATGCAATGTATATCAAGCTGGAAAAGGTGTATAAAATATTTCAAGCCTCAATCCACAATGCACAAGGATTGATATGCAATCTTCCTTAGATGAATGCAATCTCTGGTGAATACTCGAAGAGAGAACATATACGTACCAAGAAAGGATTAACATTGAGAAAATTGGATGAGAAAATTGGAATGATCTATTTATTGTTGTAAGAATCATCACGGCCTTTATAGCAGATGCATACAATAAATATTAATAATATGAAGTAATCTTACAAGTCAATAAACACCTCTTCAACGTAACCTGATATTATATGCATGCAATTAATAGTGTAGCATTCACATCTTTGGTTGAATCCTCCACGAACTGCTGCCAATAGTTAAAAATACCTTAAACAATGCTAAATTGTTCTCAATAAACTACTTTTAAGCAAATGCAGTCTTGATGGAGAAGTTACACATGAATTTTGGGCAAAAATACAATTCTAGCAATGCCCATATTTTTAACTAATTCTCCATAACCGATGATCAAAGTTTCTTAGATACCAGATGAAAGAGCTGCATCAGATTATCACACAGAAAACTTATTTAATAATAATATATTTCGATATATGTAAATCAAATGATACATTGGCTATTAAATAGCCATGGACAATAAACCAATCTTCCAAATAAACAGGAAGTAGATACAATAAGGAAGTTGGAATAGTCACGGGTAATAGCAACCATCTACTAATAAATTATATTGTTATAACTATATAACAATATAATATTCAATAAGCTAATTACTAACTACTCATTGACAAAATATTAACGAGAGCACTAAATATTATTTTCCTAACATAAGGGCTCTTTTTTTTGGCAAGGAAGAAATGTACGGAGGAAAGGTATTCTATTGTAGGCGGTAAAATATGGGCTCATACCAGGGGGAGAAAGGACCAACAACTTCACATACCAGACATGATTCTGGTAAGTCATACGTTGGTTCTTGCAGATGTTCCACAAAGAGAGGCATTTTCTTTGCGATGTGGGATGCAAAGTAGAGCTCCAACTATGGCCATGGCGTCTGCTGATCAATTTTGCACCCTTGGCATTTGTTTGAAATTGATACCCATAAAGTAATCCTTTAAAGTCTCAACCATCCTTTTATATGGGATGAGTTTTCATCCTTGACCTTGTATTCGTCATTTACTTGCTTGATGATTAATTGTGAATCACCCATGACTCTTAGCTATTTGATATTCCATTTAATAGTAATTTTTAACCCAGAGATGAGTACCTCATACTCTACAATTTTATTTTTTCAAGGGAAACTCAATCTGAAAGCATGTGGGATGAATTCCCCTATTGGAGTGATAAGCACCACCCCAACTCCTAAACCATGGTAATTGAATGACCCATCGAATTACATCTGCCATATGATAGATTCCTCAATGTACATCATAGAAGCATCTGGAAGATCCAGACACAATGGTTCGGTCCTTAGTAGGGGAGCTTTTGCTAGTTGATCTGCAAGCACTTGTCCTTTGAGTGACTTGATTAAAAAATTAATTGTCAAACTCTCTTAGGAGGATGATCCAATTAGCCATCCGTCCGGTGAGCGTTGGTTTAGATAGGAGGTATTTTAAAGGGTCAACTTTGGAAATCAACTTGGTTTTGTGATTGAGTAGATAGTGGCGAAGCTTTTGGAAAGAAAAGACCATAGCTAAGAAATCTTTCTTGATTTGGGGATAATTCAGCTTATATGCGATCAAAGTGCGGCTTAGGTAATAAATTACCCTCTCCTTTTGGCTCATATCATATTGGGCCAGCAGTGCACCAATAGCGTGTTGGGTAGATGAAATATACAATAACAGGGGTTCACCTAGGGTAGGCGGCATGAGAATAGGAGGGCTATAGTTCCCAAACTTTTTATAGCTCAGTAGCTTGTTGTTTCTTTTCTCATAGACATGTTTTGACAAAGATTTGTTATATCTTGGACATTATATTAGAGATTTGATCTTATTAGACATGTGTGGACATTTAGGCGTATAGCGCCAATTTAGCTTAATTTCTATGTTGTCGCATTTTCTTATGATGTCATGGATACTAATGGATATGATGTTGTTTTGGAACATAATTATATTGATGGATACTTAGTTGTTGCATGTTGGGATTCTATGGTTATATGTCACTTTATCATCTTGTCTAACTTTGGAGAATTGAGTATAATTGTGCATGTTGTCGCATTTTGATTTCAGTAGGATGTTAGGCTAGTTTAGAACTCATTGATATCTTATTGAGTCGTTGTTTTATATTTTATCGGACAGGTACGGTTAATGTGTGCAATGAGTGTGCAGGTGACAGGTTTATAGGAGAACGTGGGATTCAGGCCAGCTACACAATCTTGCACAAGCAGCCCACGGGCTGAGTCCTAGCCATGTTCATTGTGTGAAACCTTAGCATTAGAATTATTATTTCGGGCACCATGGGTGACCCTCATTTGTAATGTAATATGTATAGTATTGTTAATTTTGCTTAGGGTGATTAGTTTTTGTGATAAACTTGTTTTTGGGAGTTAATGATCCCACTTTCATTAAGTTTTGATTTTGTTTAATGTACTTAATTTTGGGGGTTTAGGGTCACATGTGAACCCTTGGGTGGTCCCCACACCCTCTAACCATGTGCCTAATTTTGCCAAACCCGAAATTGGGTTATTTTGGGCATTTTTAGGGACCCCTTTTTAGTTTGGGAGTTCCCTTAACATAAAAATGAGCCCTTGGACCCTACCTAATGGGTAGGGGGCTTATTTCCAAGGCTAGAGGGAGTTTTCCCTCCCTTTTGCCTCTTGTTTGGTCACATCCATGTAAGGGGTGTGGATTGGAGTGCTTGTTAAAAGTTGCACTAGTTTTGTCTTGTTAACATTTAGAGTAATTTGGGAGAAGAGGGCTAAAAGGCATTTTACCCTTTCTCTCTTTTGTTTTGGCATCTTTGACCTTGAAGGAGGAGAGGGGTGACACATGTCACCCCCTCATTTGTGTGAATTTTTGCTTGCTCCTCTTCAAATTCCCCTTCATGGGAAAAGAAGAGAACCCTTTTTTTGAACTTTTTGGCTTGGATGCTTGGGTGATTTGGAGCTAGAGATTGCTTGAGTCAAGGAGTGGAGAAATTTGAAGTTGGAAAGCTTTTTGGAGAGCTTTCTTTGAGGTAGGCTCTTAAGCTAAGTTGTATGTGTTGTATTTTGTTAGTTGTAGATTTGTTTATATGGAAATGTGGTTTGTTTTGTGTGTGAATTTTTATTTATGGTTAATTGTTTTTGCTCCCTCCATCATATGGTATGATGGAGTTTTGGAGTTGTGGGGGAAGAGAGAGGGAATTCTTCCCTCTCAATCCTCTTGGCTTGATGGGCAAGCCTTGTAGGATTTTAGAGAATCCCCTCAAATGGTTGAGGTGGGGAAGTTGGTTCATTTGGCTTGAACCTCCTTCCCCATTCTTGGTAAGGAAACCCCTTTGGGGTTTGAAAATCCTTTCAAGAAGGAATTGGTGAAAGGGTGGAGGGATAAGGAGGGTTTTGATTGAATTAGGAGCAATAAGGAGGGTATGGAGATTTTTGTTTTGTGCAAGTAATTTTGAATATAACTTTTGGAGAACTCTTCTCCTCTCTTCCCCACTTTTGAGGTAGAACATGGGTTCTCCTCCTTGTAAAACTTGGAGTCTTGTTCATACTTGGTTTTGTTTCCATGTGAATGTGTTTTTGGTTGTTTCACCTCTTTCTTGTGCAAGTTGTGGATGGTAGTCCTCTTTCCCATGGGCTTGGGGGAGGCTAGCATGCATCCCAACCTTGGGAAAGGCATGTAATGATGCCTATGGTTGGGTGGTAAACAAGCCTCTTCTCCTTGTTGGTTTCCTTGAAGGCATGAAGGTTGTATCTCAAGCTTGGAATCTCTTGTCATCTTGGTGCTCATTGTCTCCTTCACTTTGTTGGCATTCCTCTCTTTGTGACTCTAAGATATGGCTATTTGGAAGGTTCCTTGTTTTGTAAAGTACCCTCTTGTGATTTGGAACCACTTGTAAGATTGGTAGTCCATTGTATTTGAAGACTTTCTTTCAACCTTGGAAAGGAATTTTGTTGGATTGTTGTCTTGTATATTTAGCATGTTTGTGAAATATGAAGTATTGAGTTATTGAGTAGTTTGTGCAAAAGAAGATTTGTAAAATAATGTATAACCGAGTTAGAATGTGTGTGTGTGTGTGTGTGTGTGTGTGTGTGTGGGGTGTTAGTGTAATTATTGTGTTACTTTAAGTAATTTGTGCATTTTTATATGTGTTTAATGCAAACGGACATTTTTTTGGAATATAAATTATATACGTAATACTACATATATAACAAAATGAAATGTATATATTTTATACATTTAGTAATATACATATAATGTTGTGTATATTATACACATATTTTAATATATATATATATATATATATATATATATATATATATATATATACTGTGTGTGTGTGTGTAATATAATATATTGTAGATATTATATTTGATACATTTTAAATACATATATATATATATATATAAACAAAAATATATATATAATCAATATCATACTGATTATTATATTATATATTATAAATAATATATATATTATAAATTTCATATATTATACGTTGTATTTTAATAAACAAAAAAATATATATGGGTGGGGGGGGGCGTAACCCCCACCCCTACGTTGTTCCCTCGGGGCCGCTGCCCCCACACACCCCGACCCCCATCTTCCTCGCCCCTACCCTCTCCGCAAAGACTCCCCACCTCCTTCCTTCGCCGCACCCTGCTCCCCCGACCTCCTTTCCGACCTCCCCTCTCTGCCGTTGTCCCCTTCAACCCATACCGCCCCTCCTCACTGCGTGCCACGAGTCCCTCTCAAGACCGGCACCCTCCTCACGCTGCCATCACACAAGCCCCCTCTTCACCTACAAAAATACAAGTAAATATATATATATATATATATATATATATATATATATATATATATATATTTCATACAAAAAAACAAGATTTCCTTATGGTTCTCTCTTTAGATCCATCCATGCAACTTGCAAGTAAGAAAACAAAACAAAATGAGAAGAGAAATGAAAAGAAGGAGAAGAAAATAACAAAGAGAAAGTTAGGGCAACATTAGGGTAATTTGGAAATCAAGGGTCAGATTTGATTTGACTGGATTAGATCTTAGGGCTCTTGTTTATCCCTACACACTTAAGGTCTTGTACCCTTTTGTGGGAATTGTAAGTTAAATAAATTAAATAAAAAGGGGAGTGTGATGAGTTAAGTAAATAAGGAGAGGGTGAATAGAATAGAAGGGGTGTAGACTTATCATTTATGGCCCTAGTAACTTTTAAATATAAGTAAATAATTAAAGTCGGGTTTAGGCTAGTAATTAATTTAATTAGGTAAATTAAAATAGTATAAAATTAGTTATGATCAAGAAAGAGTATAAGAGATGGATTAGTATTAATTAAGCCCTTAAAAAAAAATTACCCCAAATTTTTAGTAACTTCTGGTTTGGTTTGTTGTCCGAGGCGGGACACGTCAAGGACTACTTATATATTGTTTAAGCAATTCAAATGCCTTTTGTCATTCAGGGCCCCAATTTAAGCTAACATCTTTCTTAAGTATATGTGTGAATGGATGAAACTTATCCGCAAGTTGTGATATGAATCGACGGATTGCTTGAATTTTACCTTGTAAGATGTGCAATTGCTTAAGGTTTTTGGTGGAGGCATCTCAGTGATAGCTACAACCTTAGCGGGATCTACCTCAATCCCTCTTCTAGACACAATGAAACCTAAGAGCTTTCCTGATTGTACATCAAAGACACATTTCTTAGGATTTAGTTTGACTTTGTAATCACGAAGGCATTGAAAGATATGCCTTAGCACTTCGGGTGCTCTTCTCTTGGTTCTAGACTTTCCCAAAATATCATCCACATAATCCTCCATGATGTCATTCATCATGTCATGGAAGATGACGGTCATCACTCTTTGATAAGTGGCTCCGGCGTTCTTTAGACCAAAGGGCATCACTTGGTAGCAAAATTTTCCCCAAGGGGTTGTGAATGCAGTCTTGTGTTGATCTTCCTCTGTGATCTTAATCTGATTATAGCCCGAAAATCCATCCATGAGGGACAACATTTCATAACCCGCAGTTGAATCGACAATCATGTCGATGTTAGGCAAAGGAAATCATCCTTAGGGCATGCTTTTTTAATATCCCTAAAGTCCATGTAAATTTAGATACCCACTAGTTTCTTTTGTACTTGACATGATGTTTGATATCCATTCTGAGTAATCAATCGGTCTGATGAAACTTGTTGCCAATAGCTTTTCTAATTCTTCTTTGACCAGAAGTGCAACTTGTGGGTGCATCTTCCTTAACTTCTGCTTGATAGGTTTGCATCTGGGTGCACAACAAGGTTATGCACAACTAGGGTTGGGTCCAAACCTAGCATATCTGCATAAGACCATGCAAATATGTCTACAAATTCTTTTATTAGCTCCATAAAAAAATTTGCTCTTGTGTCGAGAGTGAAGCTCCTAGCTTTACCATTTTTGGATCCTCTTCGATCCGATATTAACATTGATAGTATCTTTGACCAACATTTTGGATGTATCTTCCATGTGTGTAGGATCAAGGGGAGAGTAAGATCCACTTCTATAGGTGGCTCAAAGATATTTTTATCTTCACATGGGTCAACTATCTTTTCCATTGATTTTTCTGTTTGTTCATCCACAAGTGCCTCAAAGAGGTTTTCACTATGGGACTTATGCTTATTCTTTCTACAAGGATTTTCTATAGTAATTTTTCCCTTGCTTACTATTTTTTACTTAAGTGACCACACAATTCTGCCTCTTCCCCAAAGTACATGCATGCATCCAATTTGATGGAGAAACCTTTCTTATGATCACCGATTGGAATGACGCCCGAGCACCCATAAAATTTACAATGGCCTCATTAATTTTAAAAAAATAAAGCGGCACTTAAATTTTTGGCCCCAATTAATGAGGCTAGGATATATGAGAGTGATTTGGAAATCGGTTTGGGGTTTGGACTAGGATAGGGTAAAGATGGTGGAATCTAGGAAAATTTGAGTAGAGGCAAGATCCTCATATATGTTCTGATAGTAATCGTGTCGTTTCTGAATGAGGTGAATCATCCTCAATTTCGAAGAAGTGTCATAAATTTCGAAGGGTGGAACCTCATGAGGATTAACACCAAAGCTATGCTTATTTGATTTCCAAAGGGGACTAGAAGAGGCTCTAGTCTGCCTTGTGCATCCAGGCCATATCCAAATCCCTGATACCCCATGATGCACATCATTCTATGTGTTTTGGTGTACTATGGAGCTAGGTTACATGAATCCTTTGTTCCTTCAGGTATCCAACTTGTAGGTGTATCTAGCATCTTCTCGTCGACAAAATACCACGAGGAAAAAACTTCTTGAAGGGGCTAGGACAGCTAGCTTGGGAGCTTGTGAATTAGAAATCAAGTCTACCATGTGTTTTAGGTGATAGTGAGAGGTCTAGAGACCAAAAGGGCCTATTGAAGATTGAAATCCTCAATTGGGCCATACCCGCCTTTAGCTCCCATGAATTAAAGGGAGAGAGTGATGATGAAGGATCCTTATTATCAGCCTACAATGTGTCGAGGAACCCGAGATTTCAAATCTTCCGTTTGTAATGATATGATGACATCCACTTGAAGGACATTCATACGTTGCTCGAGAGAAACTATGTAATACTCTACAATGTGTAAATGGCTCAGGATCTCCTAGGACGGTGATCATCTACCCTCATGATACAACTTAATGCATTGATGAAATGTGGAGGGTACAACTTGCATGGCATGGATCCATGGGTGACCTAGGAGCATGTTATATGGAAGATCTAGATCAAGGATGTGGAACTTTGTATCATGATTTGTGGGCCCTACTTCCATAGGTAACACAATGGTCCAGATGATTCCTGCTCAACATTATCATAAGCCGTGATTGTGATTACATGAGAATCCAACTCTACTTCGTATGTCCTAGTTATCTGACAAGCTTCAAGGTACAAATATTTAGACCCGACTGTTATCCATAAACACTCTTTTAATATTTCTATGAGTAAAAATACCTCAATGTAGGGGTAAGTTATGCATATGGTTATTGAGTGGGACTTCACTCTGGTCAAATGAGATACAATCATTCTAGGCAATATTGGCCACCATGGCTTGAAGGTGTGAAGGATCGACGTCTGTTGACACTCCTGACCCTTGAAGGGTCTTATAAAGGATATCTTTATGAGATTTTGATATCTTGAGAAGGTCTAAGATTGAAATCTTAGCTAGAGTTTTCTCAAGTTGATCTACCAAATTATATTGACTCTTCTGAGGTGTAGATACAGGAGGTTCTAGGATCACTAGACGAGCGCATCATGTTGCCACGGCATAATTGTTGTTAATAATTCGATAGTGTTCACATATTCATTGGACGAACGGATACAACCTATGAGTGAATCAAAGGGATTGTCAATGGAAGTATATACATAATTTGTGGCTCTATAGTCATCAGATGACTGACCTTGATACAACTTCTTTATTCCTTATTTATTATGATTAGGAAAGGGTTGTTTGAAGATTCCCATTTTTCCATTAGGCCCTTGTCCGATTCAGTGAATCCTTTTCAATTTTCCCATCCTCGTGAGATGTTCAATAAAGTATCTCAGTTTTAAACACCTATCTTTTGTTTGTCCCTTGACATAGTGAAAATCAAAGTAATCATGATCTCTATACAATCCTATCTTGGGTGCATCATTTGTGTAAGGTATCTTGTGATTAGATATTTAACCATGTTTACCACATTTAATTGCTTCAAAATATTGGATAGTAAATTGGTGAGGGGAGTAAACACTCATCGTTTGATCAAATTTTGAATAGGCCCTTTGGTCAGTTTCAAAAGAGGACCACTTTGAACAACTTGAACTGTTTGAACTCGTTTAGAGTCCATGATGCCATCGCCTACGACATTCTTGTTTTTTTAATAATTTACGTTTATCTATGGGTTTTGACTCTTTTTGGTCTTTTGAGAAGGGTTTTATTATTCCTTTCACTATCAAATCCTTCTCAATTTGGCTTCCTTTCTCAATAACCTCCTCAAAGTTAGTAACACAAAGTGCATTTGTAAGTGGAATGTGATGCCCGTATTCAAATGGGCGCAAAGATACTAACCAATTGTTTCTCAGGAATTACACAAGGAATCGGCTAGCTACCCCTCGCCACCGTTGCAAGAAAATGGAAAAATTTTCATTTGGTCTTTGTTTAGCATTGCATAAATCTAGCATGGTTACATCATTTTCCATATTGAACGAGAAGTGACACATAAATTTTTTTGCTAGCGTGGGCCATGTGACTATAGACCCCTTTGGTAAATGAAGGAACCATTCCAATGCTTGTCCTCCTAAACTACGAGGGAACAAATGTATGAGGTAATTGTCGTTATAGGCTACCTCTTGGCAAGCCATGTAAAAGTCTTTGATGTGATCACAAGGATCACCCTTGCCTTTATATTTATCAAATTTTGGGCAATCAAATTTTTTTGGAAATGGTGTTAGCAACATGTCTCTTTCGAAAGGATAAGGACATAGTTCCTCATATTGATATTTCTTACTATGGCCTATGTTACTCTCTTGAAGAGTTGTAAGCATATGTTTCATTGATTGTAACTCTTGTGTAAATATTTTCTCTTTCATAGGAGAAGATGGCATAAGCACTCAATTTTTTCGAAAGGTTTCATCTTTTGGACATTCAGTATAAATTTCATGAACCTTAGTCTTGGGTTTTTCTTGACATGTACCCTTGCTTATGTTCTTACTTACAGAAGAAGATAATTTCGTTAGTTGTTGGCTAAGGGTTTGTATTTGGCTTTGTATAGTGACTTCTTCATTTTGAGGGTCTTCTTCTTTGTTGTTTTGATGAGGAGGTAACTCCTCATGTTCACATTCTACCCTAACTCGACAACGCATCTTAAGGGGTGGCGGTCGAGAACCACCTCTTTGTCTTGATGTTTCACCTTCCATGTGGGTACCAGAGGTAGAAGCATGTCTTCCTTCAATGCTATCATCCATGGGAGGTCTTTGTGTTTCTTCTTCCTTTCTATTAGTATCTTGGCTAGGGGCTTCTCGTTCTTGTGGCACTGTGGCACCTAGCTCTAGAACTTGTGTAAGTACTCGATCTCTATTTTGGAATAGGAAGTCGTCAATTGAGATACATCAACGTTGTCGATATATTTAAATGAATCACTCTTATCTCTGTTATGATCAACTAACTCATTTGTTTCCTTTACTTTGGAGAAGAGAGGACCTAAATTATGTCCTAAAAAAGGGTTTAACTCTCGCCTCTTGGATTCCATTGTCGTGATATGGACCATTTTTGAGTTTTTTTACACAAGGTTTTGTCTAATGTACTTAAGGGTATAACAAACCTAAGTGTAACATGTAACAATTTGTTCTACAATCTCAAAGTATGTCAATAAATGGACCAAAATAATAAGGAATCAATCAAGTTATACGAAACAATCATGCAAGTTTCTAGTAAACCAATCAATCAATCAAGAAACTACACCCTATGCTAGTGTTTTCAAAGATAGTTTGATGTTATATGATCAACGCAATGTTAATACTTAAGTCAAGTTTGAAATGAACAAGGTGTAAGTACTAGTAAGGGGTTGATGTGATCTCCAATTGAAGGATACTTATGATAAGTTTAGAGACAAGCAAGACCCAAATCCTAAAACAAGTGGAGGTTACGTATGTGAGCCATGTAACAATACTACTAAGATACGTTACCCAAGCTTTACAATAAAGCGAGGTATTAGTATCACACTAGTATTGAGACAACGTAAGAAAAGTAAGCAACACTCTTTCAAGATCAAGGTAATGTTTGAAATAAAACCACGTCAAAGTATGCTAAGGATTTTCTAAGATGTGGGCAGCGTAATGTCACAATATAGACACTTAGATTACGTTTACTAGAAACGAGATGTAAGTATCGTAATTGTG
This sequence comes from Taxus wallichiana var. yunnanensis, assembly GCA_018340775.1. Classification (NCBI taxonomy): domain Eukaryota; kingdom Viridiplantae; phylum Streptophyta; class Pinopsida; order Cupressales; family Taxaceae; genus Taxus; species Taxus wallichiana. The sequence continues at coordinate 233,125,312 of CM031238.1, read as the reverse complement.
GTGAGGTGATGCGAACAATGTAACACTTCTAAGGAGGATCAATGATGATTCAAGCCTAACTATGATGATAATGTGTCTCAATATGGATTTGAGACAAGGGACCTACTAGAATATGAGGACGTACCATTCACACTTTCAACACTTGCATTCTAACATTGCAACCTAGTCATGTAAGTAGACTACAAAAGTGGTCAACATGATTATTCCATTGGTACCAATGCGTGTTGCTCTTTTTGTCCCAAAAAAATGGACAATAAGATAGAAAAGGTGTAGATCAAGTGATGATGAAACAAACTAAGCGTAAGTTCGGTAGAGCTTTGCCTTGTATTAAGACAATTGAGGAACTAATACAAAGTAACATGCCGTAGATCTCGTGATGAATAACACTCAGTTTCAACTTAAGTGGACTCTCACCTTGTTAGAAAAACAATGTTTTGACTCCAAAAAAGTTGTCACTTCATGAGAGATATATAAAACATGATGGCTTGATATAGAAAAGTGGGTTCCAAGATGATATGGCTTTCTTAGGTGGTTATCTTAACTAGGTGTCACAAGTTTATCTATTGCAATCTTGACTTGCCAAGGAATTCTCACTGACTAAGCCTTGGACTATCCCGTCTTTACTTTACCCCCTTCAAATATAATGAGAAATGAATGCATTCATGTATATTCTCACTAGGGTCGCGATATGGATAACTTTGACTCTAACTCACAAATGTAAAACTAGTCAAGTGGGTAAGCGGAGCGCTTCCCATTTCATCCATAAGGTTCCCTCTTGTGTGGACTACTTTGGGGTTCCTAGGAACATCTCTTTTTTTGTATCTTAAGGCTTATGCCAAAGAGAATTTTCCTAGTTCAAAGCGGACGGGTTTACCCTTATCCAAACCTATAAATCAAGTGTTTTGAATATGGTGTGTTTTTTATCTTTTGAGCTTAATGTGGTTTTTGTCACACATTGTTTGGAAACCTACAAGAAATGAGTTAGCCTTCGTTTAGACTCGATTCTTTTGCAAGCGATATTTGGTCCTACACACCAAAATTAGTAGTTCAAGGCATCATAAAAAGGAGATTTGAACATTGTTTCTGATTCCCAAGATCATCCTAAGATGCAAAGGAAGAGCATACGCAACGAACAAACTCACTAGCTTAGAAAACAATGAAAAATTCCTATAAACCAAATGCACAATTTATTTCCTTTTTATCCAAATTGAAGTGTTTTTGCAAATATAAAAGAGGTGTTTGAACCATTTCTGATTCCAAAGATCACCTAAAAGGTGCGAGGGAAGAGCATACATGATTCAATCCTATAAGTAAAAATGCAACATTTATCAAATTTGACTAAGCAAACCAACACAAAATGAACTCCAAAATATCCTGCAAACCACTAATTAGTCCCACAAAGACCCTGTAAAGTGTTAGAATAATCAAGAAAATAAACTTTGCAAACTTTAAGAAACTATTTATCATTGCACTATGACACCTTCACACCCCATATGACGCATGTGCATAGGTTATGGCGTATGCGCGCTGATTATAACATGTGCATGTCTCTTTTAGAAAACACAGTCCAACAATAACACATGTGCAGACCGAGAGGTGCCTACATGAACCTTTTAACAACTACAAACATTTGCAATCATATACGCGCATCTCGTAGGAAATCCGGATAACACATAGGGTAACTTTATTATATGCACGTCCTTAGAGACGTATGCGTAAGGATTATAGCATATGAGCGTGTTTATTGATGTATGCGTGTGTCTGTAGAATTTTAGCACAGAGGGTCAAAACTACAAGCCAACATGTGCATGGGCAGAGAAGCGTTTGTGTGCGCTAAGGAATCAAGTACAAGTGGGTTTGGACATGTCGTGCCCCTTTATAACACCTACACATGGACTGGAAAAGCACAAAAAGGATGGAAAAATAAATTATGAAATTTCCAACAGGTTAGAAATTTTCTATTTAAATCACTTTCTAATTGATACCCATTAATATTGCATGCAAAAGGGAGATTAAACACCTATAAGGTTAGTAAATTTCTTGGAAAAAACTATTTAACCTTCAAAATGCATGAAAATGGTTAGAACAATGATATAAATGACAAAGCTTAAAATCAACTTCTAATGGACTATGGAGTAAGTCCCACCAGGCGTGCCAAATGTATTCATGTAAATATTAGAAAGCTTAAGAAATGAAACTAGAACACCTAAGAAGTTTCAAAGCTTAACTAACCTAACAAGAATCTAAAAGGAACGATAACCAGATTGTACCAAGCCAAGAACGCATATGCTAATCAAACACCACAATCAATAAGATGAAAGTAATTCACCAGAATAACTTTACATAAAACATTTGTAAACAAATGAGAAACAATATCATATATTATTATGGAACTCAATGAAATACAATGAGAATGGGCCTTGCTTATATAGGCAAGGAATAACAATCTAAGAACTAGTCAAGGTCATAGATCAATCCATAAATCATGGAAATAACTAGTCATCAAAGAACTAGTTAAGTCCATAGATTTATGAGAGAACTAGACATCAAGGATCTAGTCAATACCATAGATCAAGGAAATAACTATACCTAACAACTAGATAATATCCCCCTAATATCTAAATAAATAAAAGGAAATATCCACACACATAAGTGGGTGAGGATAAATACAATAAAGGTAAATAAAGTACCTAGGTGAACATGAGCTAAGGTAAATACCTACTCTAATGAGAATCATCAAGATAAGATCTTAAAGAGAGCTACTTCTTTAACAATGCATATAACTTTGAAAAAGCATCAAACTAACATGTCTAAGTTACTCTCTAATTTTGAATGCTAATAAAACATGAACCTATGAAGATCCTAGCAATCAAATGTGATTGTTTGATATGGTTCTCAAGCTTTCAAGAATGAAGTCTCACCATTAATGGCTAAAAGGCCATATGGTTCTCTCCATATTACTCAAATCTTGGTTTAATGGATGCAATGGTGAAGATAATAGCGCATTAGAAATGAAGAGATGCTCAAGATCCTAGTTGCCTATAGTTTATGCTAGAGGGAGGAAAGAGTTCTTGGAAATGATGAGGAGGAGAGTTCTTAGAATGGAATGATTTTGGTGCATGTGGGACAAAAGGAAGTCCAAAATCACTTTTGGCAAGTCAAAGTAATATTTGACTAGGTTTGGATGCTAATTAATCCTTTTGGATTAATTAGGTGTCCCAGTAGGCTTATGAAGCTTTTCAGGAGCACGGGGAGGAGGAGTTTATGATAGATTTTTGATGTTTTGGAAGTGGGAGTTAGCTAATAAGAGCATTTATTAGTCAACTGCAAGATAAGAAGCTCAATCAATGCATAGTGGTCAATTATGAGGACTTTGAGGGAAAAAAGAGCCTAATTGATGAAGTGTCATCAATTTGCAGGGAATAGAATAGTTAGTGTAATGTTAGTAATAACATTGATTTGATCAAATTATAGGTGTCTACAATATATATAAAATACAATCATTGGGGGGCAATACCCCATGTATCAATACAACATATACAATACATCACACATCATCATCACTATCATTATATATAATCACAGGAGCTCTAGAACTAGAGGCTTCACCGCTCACTCTATGTTCTTCGATCTTGGTCTCTATATCTCTCCAAGTAGCTCAGTAATATAGAGATCTTGTGCATCTGCTCTACAAATCGGCCCTGTAGCTCAACATATTTAGCAAACACATCCTGAGTTAGAGCTCCTCCTCTTATGGCCTATCGAGTCTGCTTTCAATCTCTACGCAAGCCTCATCAAACTCGCTCAATAAAATGGTACACATGGATTCTTCTATAGCCACTAGCTCAAACAAATGGGCATGCTCACCCGCAATAACATCAACTCTCTCTAGCATACCACCTCCCACAAGCACATCTAGAGGCATGTTCTATGTCAATGTGCGTATCGATGAATCTATAATCAATGACCAATAGACATCACTGCAATTACAAAACCACCATTAGTCACTACACACCTTCACAATATCTAATAACTAAACAACAAATAAAAATGCACAATACTTACGTTCCACTCTCTAGTCGCATTACACCATCTATATCCGGGTAGGTGCCCGCCCTCTTCTCCTCCAACTATTGTCCCACTGGCCACATCTACCACAACTGGAAATAGCAATTCCAACGATGTTTCTCCCACCACTCATTGTATGCCAAGGTACACCTCGCATCAACAACCTGTATAGGATTTATTGCCGCATCTGCCTCATCTGGACTAGGATGCACCAACTATGCTTCTGTTGGGCCAAGCCTCATTCATGTTTGTCTCACCACTCTAATAGATCTCAACCATATATATGGCTCAGGGGCACATCCTAGGCCATGCCAAAATGTCTAGACACTCACTCACCCTGGAATAAATTTGTCACCCTTAGGAAGTGATCCTCTAACCACATAGTGTGCCAAATGCAACGCAGCTCCACAACATCCTCCAACTAACCCCCACAATCTTAGTATGGTCTCCATATAATGGCCTCAGGGCCCATCTGATCTAGCATCGACCTATAGGTGGTTATATCCATCCTCCTACTACGAGTGCTTACCCACCTCGCTGCAAATATCTCAAGTCGAGCCCAATCAGCCCGTGGCCCACTAAGTGGCCTCAATATTGTTATATGCTCATAGGCCCATACATGCAATAAAGTTGTGGCTCTTAGTCCACCCCCATGATCCTCCTGAGTAAATCTATACAAGTGGGCCAATACACATTGTGCCCATACAAGTCCCATGTTCCTTTATACTACGACAAATATCATGTATCTTGGACAATATCCCAACTCCGCCACCCTCCACTACCATTGATGACGCTAGAATCACTATAATAAAATTCCACAATCACAGAAAAATAGATCTTAGTATGGCATCTAAACTGATATGAGTCTCTGTATGTACTCGTGTCCCTATAAAATACTACCTCACTGCCCTCATCTACCTCTGGGCATCCACTATATTCATCACTTGTACTCTCTCTCTCCTACAATAAGCAACCACAATATCCTGTATACATCTGCCGGGGTCCACTATCATCTCACTAGTAGCAACCAAAACATACACGTATCATTGCACCATTTATAGCATAAAGAAGTCAACATAGGCATATTATGGGGTACCTCCCCAATCTAGCAATGTGTCATAAGTCAGCACGGTCCAATATATCCCACTGAATTTAACAACCTCAAAGTGAGCAATGTACTCAAATGGCGGCCCGCCTAGAACTCTCTTGAGTGTATGTCCCTCCCAAAGGAACAAAATTATTCCATTAGTACACTATACATATTGCAAAAATCACTTATCATAGCATCAAACTGATCAAAATATCGCAATTCACAATATAGTGCCCAATCCCTACTCTAGGATGTCGTGCCAGGAGCAATTCATGGGTGCCCAGGACACGGAGTCGTTAGCACCTACATCGGGTGCTCATGTCTCTAGAGAGACAAACACCTTGGATGCTTCCACCCAACTCGAAACGTCAAAAAATACAAAAATCAAATTTTACTAAAATGGACGAAAATAGACATATTGGACAAAAATTTCTAAAAATAATCACACTTACCAACTCATCGGTTGTCTGCATGAAGCCACGATCACCGCTACCCTCTCAAATCTAGTCAAACTTACTTCTCTAACACATGGCATCCTCACAACTTAGAGCTCCAAATCTCAATCAATCTCGGTACAAATGAAATACTATTCACTTTTCACTATTACTATATATAGTAATTCCAATTTTTCCTATACTATAGTTATTATTCGCAACCAATTTTACAACTAATACATGTTGCAGTTTCACTCATATATTGAGCCTCATAACTCCATTTTCTCGTCATTTGTGCCATATGGATCATAATTTCCTCTAGCACCGTACCATACAAATTTCAACATCTCATATTCACATCTGACACATGTACTATTCAATATTTATTCACACTACGACTACACTATCTCATACTATTTTGCAATTACTATTACAACATCTTATATGTCTTGTTTTGATTTAGTTCTCATTTCTCTTCCCTTCACCCTTTCACCGAAAGGGGGCATACAATCAGTATCATCCCATAATCCTTCTCGGATACAATAAAATCGATTGACACTCCTACTATTACAACTTGCTCGATATCATTCGAAAAAAGTTACGAGTCATTATATACTACAATCAATACTCTCTACTATTTCAAATCAATTCCCCTAAACGACCTAACTGGGGAAAGCACAAAAATATCTTCGTGAGTAATTTAATAAGTACACAATCTCAAAGCAATCTTCTATCATTCAAAACAAATCAATCAATCGGTATAATAAGCACATTTTACTATATCTCCCAGATGACCTAACTTGGGAGTTGCATTACATTACTATAAACATATATTACTTAACTTGGAATTCGTCTAGCATTATTTAAATCGGAACACCCATTGCTTATAGGAGTGGGGAAATGAGATTTTGCTTCTTTTCTTATATGGTTTCTTCAATCGAACAAACACTTTTTAAAATGGAACTAATTAGAACTAAATTTGGTCTTTTTATCATGTCTATAGCGGTTGGACCTTTAGGGATGCGAGTCATAGATGGAGAATAAAACTAGACCTCTCTCCTCAACATTCTTCTGTGGTGGCAAGATGCTCAAATCCTCCCATTTACAAACAAAAGTGGGTTGGGAATTGATTACTCCCTACCTCTTCAATATCTTTTGGCAACAATTCAAAATCCCCAAACCATTTCAATTATCTCTTCAAGTGCTCCTTATGATGGTTTGTTATCTCCACTTACGCCACATGGGTCAAAACGTTGATCCATGGTTCACCATGCTACAAGTTTCTACATTTTACACACATTTTGCAATATGGCTTCTCCAAGTTCTATAAAGGTATTTCCTTACTTCCTTTAAACTACTTGAATTTCATTCAAATAACATAAAGGGGCGGAAACTGTAGACACAAAATCATGCATATATTACTAAGTAAGAAAAGTATTCACTAGTGACACAACCCTTTTTCTATCTACTTTCTTTGATTGTTTCTATTATCTTTCTCTCTCTCATATGTCATTTATGTACCCTGTTCTAGTCAGTCACGAGGATTCTGTCTATCCTGTCTCTTCACATCTGTTTTCATTTATCTTGGGACACCAGTACCCATTTTGGACACTAGCACCCAGGCACTCTTGTCCTCTTTGTTCTTTTCACTTATTTTGACATTTGTGGTCGGCCTTTCTAGTTTTCTAATCACTATCCCGAGCTCATAGTCGGCCTTTTGTGTCATTAGTGTCAAAATTCAAACAAGATGTCTATATATACACACACACACACACACACACAATATACACACTATTATTTTGGATGATAATTATAAGGGGTAATCACATCTACATACTATCACTACCATCAAAGGGGGTGCATTTTTGGGTTGCATGAATTACATAAAAAGGGGAAGTGCTCAATTCCATATCACACATTTGCATCTTATCTAGCTACAAGCCAATTATCTTGGCATCATTGGTGTGAGGGAAACATAAGAACAATATTTCACACATAAGCATAAAGAACAACCTGGATTTTGGAATGTAGTGCAACTCTCGGTCATAAGTTCACTCTTTGGGTGACCATGAGGTTAGTCCGACTTCACATATTGCATTTTTCATTCCGATTTGATGTGTTTGTGAGCTTGTGCAGGTATCTAGGATTTGTTTTGTAGGTTACGGTTATCCTCAATAATCAAAGATTGAATATTAGGTGGTGACAAAAAGTGGCAACAAAACCCTAATGACACGAGAAGAAAGCAAATTATGAGCTTTTGTGCGAGGTCACCAATGCCCGAGTGCCCCTATACAACTGATTTGGAGGATTTTATAGATTCGTATTTTACCAAAATCTCCCTAAATTATCACGGTGATGTACAGCATCTCGAGAGCCTTCCATCGATAGGTAGAACTTAGAAAATGGAGCTCATACGCGAAAGATATCGTAGGTCAAAGTTTGGCGTAAAATGGGGTGAAACTTGGTCAACTGTCCAATCTGGATGTGACACGTGGTAGAAGTGAAAAAATGGGTAAAAGAGTAAAAATTTATGTTTTAAAGCCTCTGGTCTTCGACACATGAAAAATTGGTAGGCCCCACTATTTGTTTGTTGGGGACCCTCATCGAGGTTCGACACACTCTTTTAATGGAGGGGTGTCTTGCCTCTAACTCATTATATCATTGTTATGATATTGCTTATATATGCCACATTATTCTTCTATATTCTACATGTGGGATATTTGCAGGATATTTGAATTATATTACAAAGTGTTATATATTGTATGAATTTTTTGGTATAGCTCAAATGAGCTATTTTCTAGTGTAGTGGGGTGGTCAACTCTCCATCAAGTCGACCGAGCTCATATATACCTCGGTGAGTCAACCTTAATATCTCTATAATGCTCACCCATAAATCAGGCTTAGTTCATTATATGTTGTGACTATATTACATGCAACTTGACATTATCCCATAGTAGCGTATTTATAATGCCAACTAGGTCGACACCCATACAACTCAAAGATATGACTTGGGCTTGTTTCCAACATTGGTGAGGACAAATTAATCATTCAACCATTCACCCTATGGATTAGGTGGTTCATACAATGCTAGCACAAAGTGTGGCGGATTATGTTTCCACAAGGGTGGATCCAACATAGCGAACAAACCAATAACGCCCATACATGGTGGGTTAACAACCCAACTTAGCGGTCCAAGATGTCATGGGCCTCTACGTGGCAATCCCATAAAACACACCGACCGACCAAAAAATTTTGGCGAGCAAAAAAATTTCCATAAACATGGTCTAAGCCACGCATAACTGTGTAGGCCATGCTATATTTAAATAGCAAGCCCATCCTCCCCGTAAAAGATGTGGGATTTTACCCACTTAATGCAAATCATCGGCGGGGGTAAAGTGGGGCTCGACCCTAGATGTGTGGGGTCCAAAACCAATGTGCTCATCGGTATGCCAAGAGGAATTGACATTATTAAAAATGAGCTCAATTATATTAAAAATGACTATTGCGAGAGACTATGCATAGACAGTGAAGGAGCAGTATGCAAAAACCTTGAGATTTGAGGCACCTAAGGTCAGTTTGGGAACTCGGTGTAAAAAGTAAAGTTGCTCAAAATTTTGATACAAAGATAGTGGTGGTATTTTTTTTCCATGAATTGTTGCCTATTTTCCGTTGTAGGTGATTTTCGATCACATTTGCATAGGAAAGGAACCGGAGAACTGTAGAGCCACGAGTGAGATTGTGAATGCTATCCGACATGAAATCAGAATCTACAATTTTGTTTTTAATCTCTAATTACAGGTATAAATATTTATTTTTCATTATTGAAGGTGATAAATTGTACTTCATTGGATTAAATAGATCGATTCACAATTACATGAATCCAGAGACGTAGCCTACAGGTGAACTCCGTTATCAATTTCTTTTGTGGATTTTATTTCAGTTTTTGAAGCTTTTGATCAGATAAAATTTTAGTAAGAGGAATTTATTAAATTTGATAAAGCAAGCAATTAAAGTGGAAATTGGAACTAGTTAAAATTGACAATTCACAATCCACAATCAGACAAAAGTAAATGCATAATCAAATTTAGATTAAACAATCAATTTGGATGCATTCTAATATCATCTTGTGATCAGATATTGTATGGATTTGTAATATTTCCATTTGATCCAGTTAAGTTGAATTAAAAATGATTAATCGATGGTAAAGAGGAATTTAGAAAATTGGGGTTTCAAAAGACCCAAAAGTGACTCTTGATCAATTTTAAAAATAATAAAATTTAGTATCCAATTTTTTTATAACGGGTCAAAAAAGATAAACACCATTTTTAGATCAGCAACATCGAGTGCCCGTGTCAGCATCATTATCATATTCTAGTTTTCACAGAGATTCGTTGCAATATTGTTTGATCATGTTCAAAGACTTTACACTACCCAGATCAGTTCCAGATTGTGCAAGATTCAGCTAAGTCATTTATCTCTCCTATTTACTTATAGTTTTGCATCATTTGAGTGCTTAGCATCTCGTATATCTATTGTATTATATCATATATTAGTTACTCTGCAATTAGATTTAATTCAGATTTTATTGCATCATTTACATTAAATTTAACTACCCCAAAAAAAAAAATATTGCAAACACTTTCCAACATATTTGCAAATGCACTATGTGCATCATTTGTCAAGGAATCACACAAACTATTAATGATTGTTTCCAATTGTTTTCAATTTACAATAGATCATTGGAATAGACATTATTCATTTCTATGGGCCTCTTTTGGATTTGTAGAGTTTTTAGGTGGGTTTTATCATGGATTATCAACATTTTCTACATTACCCCCATATTTCCTCCGGATAATGCCTCCATTAAGATGTACTTTTGAAAAACAAAATTAAAAATATTTATTTTCTATGTCAAAAATCATAATTTATCTAAAATAAAAATTAACAAACTAAATTGATATAATGAACTCACTTGGGCCTATGACAGACTCATCAAGATGTGTAGGACAAAGAAGGATGGGGAAAATACTTTTAAAAGGGCATACGTGGTATGGTTTTAGCTCCAAATCCTATTTGTGTAAGTTGCACGTTTAGAAAATAAGATACGAGACCTATATTTTTGTGTTCAACAAGGGGATACACCCTTTTTCTTTGTAAATCCAAAACCTATTAAACATAGGTTCAGGAAGATATTTACAAAGGGTGTATGAACTTTTTTTGAAGGGCATACACCCTTTGCTAAAAATAACCAAAATGGCCACACAATTGACCCCCAACTTTGTGTAGCTACCCCTAAAAGATCACTTAGTTAACTCAATTTTTCACTAAGGAAGCAAAAGTATGACTTTATGGCTTGTCTCTAACTATCTTAGTTTTTAAAAATTATGTTTATGTACAAAGAATTTGCACATGCAACATGCTAATTAAGGGATATATCGAAATAAAAGGACTTAGTAAAGGTTTTTTTATGAAAATTGAAGAATGTATGAAGACTTTTAAGTGAAAATGGGACTTGAAACACCTAGAGGATTTAATCAGTTTTGAGAAATCAAATACAAACAAAAAATATTGATGCCAATTAATGAAGAAGATGACCGAATGTAAGGAGATGTATGTTTAGACACAAATTTGAAATCTTTTTTGTTAGGTAAAACCTATAGTGGTAGATTAATTTTCCATTCGCAACTTATTTTTATTGTTTTATCATAGGTAATGAATAGTTCATGTGGTAGAATAAGTTATTGTGGTAATTAGTTGGTTTGTTAGGTAAATAGTGGTTATTACATTATTATATTGTTTAAACCATATATTTGCCATTTTGTATATTCATGAGGATTATTGTTGTGCTGTACAACCAATTTATTTGTATTTAGTTGTACAATGAATATAAGAATTACAATTTCATAGCTCTGTAATCTATTTTTGTACAATCAATAATATTTTCATGCATCCGCCCTTTTGCTCATCCACATTTGGTATCAAAGAAGGTTTAGGAGCTTGTACACTCAAGCAGAAGGGTTAGGATGATAGTAGAAGAGATTGGGAAGCCTTAGAGAAGAAAATTACTCATTTAGAGAGCCTGTGTAGCCTCTTGCAACTTCCCAAGCCCATCCTTTCATCCCCACACTTTGCATATACATTTCTGAAAGTTTTGCAATTTTAATTTTTTTTTGCACTGTGCAATGAGTCACCCTGTGCACCGCCTTTATCGCACCAAATAGATTTCTACATTTTGGAAAATAAAAAATACATCAATTTTTCCCCAAGAAGGTGTTTCTTACCTAATGCAACTCTAGCAGCCGCACAACTTTGTTTGTGCAAAAGATCTGAAGGGTGAAGGTTGAAAAACCTTTTGCAAGTGAGTTCAGGATCTAGTTGAGCATCGAGCTAAGGAGCGAGTTGAATGACAAGTTAGGTGTGTTAAGCATCGATATGGGTGTATTCTTGTACCTAGTTAAGGCCACTCCCCATCGGGTTGAGCTAAGAAACTAGCTAGAACAAAGTTAAGAGCCTCATGCATGATGGTTTATTGAGCTAGAGCGAAGCAGATAAAAGCAAGCCAGAGCCACAAGGCCCCCTCCGAGTTGAGGCAAAACTCCTACCAAGTTGTATTATAGGATTGAGATGGAATGCATACCCCCTTGAAAAAAAATCCAGACCTATTGAATTTTTCTACATTCAACCTCCCAATCAGGTGACTCAAGCCCGAAATCTTGCCAAGTTGAGGCAAACCCTCGCCGACTTCTCGGATCATCTCTTTCGTTGGGCTCCTTATGGACTACATTGTCGAGAAAGATGCATTCAAATTGTTGCCTCCTGATAAAAAAACCTCCAAAAACTCATTTTCATCTCAGATTGAGATGCTCCCTTAACTTGCAACAAACAACCATGTGGCGAAGTCAATACAATACGGTGAAAAATAAAACAAAGCAATAAACAAAGTAGTGATAAATTCAAGTGAATTGTAGTGAGTTTGGAGGACCGAGGTGTAAGCTTTCCCACGAGTTGATTGGGTCATCCCGTTGTTAAGTGACATGATAGCTAACTCTTCTAAGCGGTAAGAATTTTTTTACTTTGGTGATTAGTTTAGCGCATTCTTCCAAACTTAGCAAAGTGTAAAACCCTTTAAATTGTCCTAGATATAGATAAACCCACCTGCTAAAGTTAGCAATAAAAACACTATCTTGGAGTAAAAAAATTCTTTCATGGACCCTAAAAAATTATTTTGGGCCACTTTTATAAAGGAGGGGTGCCTAAAAGGGCCTTTTTGTCATTTTTGCGGGAATTTCATTGTTTGAGCCATTTTGAGCTCTGGAGACCACCAAGGCCCTAAAAACATAAAAATACATGTCATTCTATTTTTCTACCCAAACGGTTGTAGTAAAAAATTTAGTGTGTTATATTGCATTTTATTGTGCTAACATGCCCTCTAGTTGGGAAAATATAATAACCCACTATGGCCACAAGTACTCCCAAATTTTTCTACGACTCGTAGTTGCTCTCAGTGGTGACAACTATGTCGCATGGAAAACTAAAATTAGAACTCCATTCTAGTTTGAAGACATATGTCATGTTGCAGATGGTTACGTAACTGGTCACCATATGATGCAACACAACAACATCAATTTGATAGGGCCAATCAGAATGCCAAGTTGATCATCTTGTTTGCGTGTCTGATGATGTACAACCCCACATTCAAGATGCCACAAAACCAAAGAAGCGTGGGACAAGCTCAACACAAGTACAAGGACAAAAACAAGAATACGATATTGAATTTGTAGATTCAGTGACATACACTGAAATTCAAACCTAATGAGAAATTTGAGGCTTTTTTGCTTAGAGTTACAATATTGAGGGCTCCTGTACTAGCCTTGGGAGAGGAGATATCAAATACTGCTCTCATGCCCATTATTTTGAGAGCACTTCCTCCCTCATATAGAATTTTGTGACAAAAATCAGCTTATCGATTAGACCATTAATTTTTAGAGGTCAATGAACTTGATGCAACAAGAAGAGTCATTATATAACAAAGATGAAGAAGAAGATAAGGAATTATCTTCTCATCGTAAAGGTAATAGAAAATCACATTCTTCCAATAAGTCCAAAAACAACATCAGCAAGGTGACAAGCAAAATAAAAAAGTTTCATATCGTAGCTGAGGACATGAGTTGAAATATTATCAATATAACACATACAAGAAAGGGTCATCATGAAATTATAGGCCTAACAATCAGCAATCACAACAGGGACAATCTAGCTATAAACAAGGGCAGAAGAAGGGGAAATGGAGGAAGAAACCCCATCAACAAGGCAATGTAGCTGAGCAAGAATACCATTCAAATGATGAGGAATTCTTGTACACTACCCATTCTAGTGAAGAAACTACCTCATCTAGTGCAATTTGATACGTTGATTAGGGTACCACTCGACACATGACCAAATGCAGAGACTGGTTCTCCATAATGTGAGACACACCCTCTAAAATCGTGTTTCATTGGGTGATGACTCTTCCTACACAATCCAAGGTATTGGGAACATTTCTTTACCTCTTGGCTCACGCAATTGTAGGTTATCATATGTCTTTTATGTACTGGTTTCTGAAAGAACTTACTATGGTTCAATCAACTTCTAAATCATAATTTAAAGATTGCTTTTGACTGTCACTCTGGTAAATAAATTTGTTTGATTCGAGATAAATCCATAAGCTCAAAAATTGTTGCAAGAGCTTCAAATGTGGGACGGATGTTCCAGCTTGATTTTGTCCAAAAATATGATCAGGCACTTGTGGCTAAAGATACTTCGTCTACATAATTGTGACATTGGGGACTTGGTCACATCAATTTTTGATATCTCAATACACTTCGTCGGTACAACATGGTGAGATTTTTTCCATCTCTCAAAAAGGATATGGAAAATTTTCCTAATTTCCTCACAGGAAAACAACGCAGAGCCTCATTCTAGAAGAGTACATTTCAAGCTCTAGGTAATCTTGATTTGGTGCACACCAATCTTTGTGGTCCGATGCAACCTAGTCATTCTAGATTTTAGTATTTTATGCTTTGTGTTGATGATTATTCGAGAAAAATGTGGATATATTGTCTTCATACTAAAATTAAAGCTTTTGAGAACTTCAATAAGTTCAAAGTGGTTGTTGAGAATGAAAATGGTCACAAAAACACCTCTCCACTTAGATCGAGGGGGGATAATTCACTAGGAATGATTTCAAATCCTATCTGGAAGCTCATGGGATTCGTCAACAGATGCCTTCTCTGCACACATCACAGCAAAATGGTGTTGTTGATGAAGGAACCGTAATATCATGGAGATGGTGTATTGTATGATCGATGATTCAGACTGGAGAAGGCATTACGGGGCGAAGCAACGAAGAATATAGTATATCTATTGAACAGAGTACCCACAATTTCTCTTGATGGAGTAACAACACATGAATCATGGTCGGGTCGAAAGCCATCCATTTCACACCTCAGATTATTCGGGTGAAAAGCTAGCATGCACATACCCAAGGTAAGAGAAAGAAGTTGGATATGAAATTAGAGAAATATATCTTCATTAGCTACAGTGAAGAAGCTCTTGGGTACATATTGATGGATCCAAAGACAGGAGAGTCTACACCGGTAGGGATTTTGAGTTCTTTGAGAAGAAAGAAGCCGAGGTTCCTTCCACATACTCACTTGATGTACAAAGCACCCATGTGAAAACAGAAGCAAATGTTCCCATTGATGATTACAATTATGATAGAGATGATGGTGATACAACTTTATGTACCTAAAACAAGTTGTACAATTCACTCTTGTATGAATAAAAATACAAAAATCAAATTGTGATGAAGTTGTAATATGATTTGGACTCAAAAGGATACAATAAGAAGATGCAAAACCTAATATGATCTTTAATAAAATTGAATCTTCATCTTCCACCGTGGTCAAATCAACTTTTAACACACTAGTCACCAAAATTAAAGTCATTTGGCATGATGTTACAACCCAAGTGACATCAAGAAATTATTTCATACAATGCAATAGAAGGTGAAGTGAGAATGGATTGTTGTTGTTGGTTTCAAGATGCATACCACAAAGAGTTTCTCCAACAACCTTCCATGAAAAATCACATGTTCTTATGTCTCTCTTTTTTGGATATTCATACACAACTTATTAAATTACATGTGTTACCAAGGATATTTTTTTCTTGTGTTTTAAAGAACCATATAGGCTCATTTCTCTAACACCATTTACATGCAAGGCATTTACCATCTTTCACATTATTCAAATTGACTTCTAGCACACTAGGGGAAAAAATTGAATGCATTTTATGTGATGATACAACCTAAGTGACATCTAGATATAATTTCATATAGTACAATATAGAAGGTGAAATGAGAATGGGTTTTCGGTTTCCAAGATAAATCCCATATAGAGTTTATCCAACAACCTTTTATTCAAAAGAATGTTTTCCTACATCTCTTACTTTTTTGCATATTCATACACAAATTGATAAAGCTAAAATTCTTACAAATGGATTTATTGTATGTGTTTTGAAGAACCATCGAATATTTTGTTAATATATATATTTTTATGAGACTTAATTAGTGTTAAATTATTGTGTATTTACATAAAATCCTTCAAACCTCCCTAGGTTGCATAGAGACAAAAAAAAGTGGGTAAGGTTTCCTAATTATGTGGTTTAGAAAACATGCAGGAGACAAACATTCTTGATTTTATGTCAATTCTTTTTTAAATTCCTAAAATTATCTAGTGGACTGCATTATGATTCTTATATAACAATATTTACTATTAAAAGGGATCACTTAAATTTTTCATTTCTAAACTAGGATAAATATACAAGCCTTATTGAGGGTACATGAGGTGTGTGTAATAATTGACCGATGATACTCTCTTTTATTGATGTAGGTATACCTCACTTAAGCACATTAAATCCATCTTCCTAAAAAAATAATCACTCATATCTTAAGAAAAATATAACTTGAAAAGGATCTCCTACATACCAAATGAGTACCATGCCACACATACCACTAGCATCATGTAGTCCACCTAGACAAACTTATTGGAAATTTCTTAAACTCATATAGTTAATTTAAAAATTTAACTTCTTTTTTTTTTAATTACATGCATTCCCATGTTTATTCATAAGAAATTGAGGTCGGGAGTAGTGAAGGAAAAGTGGGAGAAGATACAATCTACCTACTTGTTATTATTAATATTGTTTTATATTTTGGGTAAGTACATGGAATTGGAGGGTTAAAAGGGGGATTTAATTAATAAAATTTTTATGAATATACATATATTTAAAATTATAGAGGTGATTTAATATGCCTATGTGCATTTATAAGAAAATCGAGGTAAGGAGTGGTGAAGGAAAAGTTGAAGAAGAGAAAAAACTATCTACTCATTATTGTTAATATTGTTTTATATTATGGGTAAGTGTATGGAGTTAGTGGGGTTAACAAAGGACTTTAAGTGACATCATTTTTATGAAAATAGAGATATTTAAACTTACAAATATGATTTTATATGCTTGTATTTAAAATTAGAAGATGTTTAAGAACAAAAATTACATAGAATGTGAGTTTGTGTACTAAACTATGAAGATATCTTGAAAGAACACTCAAACACTTCGTGGACTAAAACCGTGTTTGAAAATGTATTGAGAGCTATGATCTATCAAGGATTTTCCTTTTTGTAAATTTGTGATTCAAAGAACCATATTGAAAATGAATTGAGAGGCACAACCTAAAAAGTAAGGATCGATCTTGGAGCATATACTTTAATGTATTTGACTAAAAACTATATTTTTATCCTAAGGTTAAAATCTACATTATTACACTTGGGTAAAAATATACATTATTTATTGAAAATTTGACTACGGATTGAAACTATATGCATGTTTTTATCCGACACATGTCAAATCACCACCTATGATTCATCATCGGAAATACCAAGTGTATTGAATCACGAATGGTGATTCAAAATGCGTCCGATCAAAAATATGCACATAGTTTCAGGTCCAGTAATCAAGTTTTCAATCTCATGGATCTGTGAAAATATAAAAATTCAATACATTATTTATCCTATGGTAAAAAAATCTCCATAGCTATAATCCGAATTTCATATAGGCTTTACATACTCTTCCTCTTTTTCTTTCTCTACTTTTATTGGAGGAGATCTCCTTTTCTTGAAAGATTATGGTGGTATGCAATCCTTTTTCCTCTCTTCATTAAA
This sequence comes from Taxus wallichiana var. yunnanensis, assembly GCA_018340775.1. Taxonomy (NCBI): domain Eukaryota; kingdom Viridiplantae; phylum Streptophyta; class Pinopsida; order Cupressales; family Taxaceae; genus Taxus; species Taxus wallichiana. The sequence continues at coordinate 233,107,463 of CM031238.1, read as the reverse complement.
ATTCCCCTTTTTGTTCTCTCCTTTTCTCCTCTTATTATCCATCTTTTTTTTATCTCTTTGTTTTTTACAAATGAAATAATGCAATGGGAGGACTATTAGGCCTTCCCACTTTTTGTATTTTAATTTTAGGGGTCAAGGTGGTAAAATGGGCCTTCCTTGATTTTATTTTTAATATTTTATCATTATTATTTTCAATGTTTATTCAATTTATTTATTTAATGTTTATTATAATTTTAATAATATGGTTATAATTATATAAAATATCAACTAGTCTTAGTTAGGGACTGTACTCGTGTCTTTAAGTCATCTCAAGATGACCACCATGAGTGGTCCACCCATTTGGGCTTCTCACCCTCTAATCTCTTTCCTCATTGGTAAAGATTTTAGAAAGTGTAGTGTCTCATAATTAGTATTAATGTGGGATTCAACCAATTATGAATGTTAAATTGAAGGCTTTCACAAGAAATTTAATTAGAGAATAAATTTTGTGGCATTTTTTCTCATGTGTGTTTAAGTGATCTCAATATGAAGAACGTGAGTATTCATTAATGTAATAAAATATTTCCTCGTGGATTTTTAATAATAACCACAAAAATGGACCTACTTAGCACACAAGCATCGTAATCATTTGTTAGTAAGGTTTACTACCGATTCAAGCTTCTTACCCTCTACCATCTTTCCTCGTTGGTAAATATTTTGGTGAGTGAAATCCATTATAGATCACCGTTGTCTCACAATTATTACCAATGTGGAATTGACCCAATTACAACCCAATCATTTATAGTCCTAGTTGATAATAAGGTCTATATAAGATCTAATAGATATACAAAATGGTTGTAAACATTCATTTACCCCAAAATAATCCCTTGAAAAGTAAATTTAGGTGAACACACAATAAATCCACGATCTTTAATAGTAGAACTAGCACTCATAGGAAAATTTTAATGAATCAAGTATAAAACTTTCAAATTTAAAATAAAATAAAATAATTGGTCCTTTGTTGACTTTTGCACCAATAGGGTTCGAATTTGAAATCAAGTAGTCTATATACACAAAGGTGCATTAGTGCATTTGGTTATGCAACATCTGCTTTTACAACACAATTTTATGATGTAAACAAGGTGTAAATGTTTACAAGATTAGAATGAAAATGCAAGAAAATAAGAAAAAAATTGTCTTCTTACTCTAATATTCCTAGCAAATACCGAAGATAGAGAAATGGATGGAAAGGAGGAGAGAGACAAATACCTACACTTACCTACAAGTTTCACAACTCCTTTGATGTGTTGGATTTTCTCTTGATGGTGGATGTTGCATTGTAGTTGTTTGCTTCAAATTTTAGAGTCACTTGGGCATAACCTCCCCTTGATTGTTTGATGATTTTGCTTGATGAAATTGGTGATAGATTGATTAGATGATGATAAAATGGATTGATAGAGTGGATGGATTGATTGGATGATAAAAATGGAAAATTTTGGTTATTATTCAATATTTTCCCAAACTATTCAAGCTAGCTCTCATGGAGGAGGAGAGCTCAATTTATAGTTTGTGGGTGGAGGATTCAATGGCTAAGATGAAGCCATGTTGGATTTAGATCAAGGGTGGAGGATGCATGTGAAGAATGGAGAATTCTAGAACTTGAGAGAGATCTCCATTAAAAATTCAATGGAGGGAGGGAGATATATTTGAATTTTTAAATATGAAAGAGGGAAATTTAGAGAGGCTTCTAGAAATAGAAGCCTCTAGATTTAGAGGTGTGAGGATGTGATTATATTAGGATTAGATTAGGTTAAATAAATATGATTAGGGATGTGATTTGATGGAAAGGCTAGGTGTAGGGATGTGTAGAGTAGGTGGTAGGTAGATGTAGGAATATTAAATTCCTAGAAAATGTTAATGAAGAATTAAAATAGGATAATAATAATTAATCTTGTGATTAATTATTATATAGTTGAAAATGGATAAAATAAAGGATTAAAGGGATAAATGATGAAATGGGATATTTAGATAAATGATAAAGGGATTAATGATAGGATTAGATAAATGATGAAATTAAGATGAAGGATAAATGGATTAATAATAATTCATCCCGTGATTAATGTTGTTTGCGGGTAATTAATCATGTTGACATTTTAGATAGAATTAATTCTAATTGGATAGAAGCGGGATAGAAATACATATGTATTTTTAGGGTCTCTACATATGAGTCTTTAAACTATTCATTTTTTAGATTTTTTTCATTTCCTCCAAATTGGTTACATGACTTAGAGTTGCACTCAATACTAATTTACCATTCATCTTCATATCTATATATATAGTAATTGGCATATTTGATTCAATATAATAATATCTTCATATTGAAATATTCCTTTCACCATCATTTTCATTATCTACAACTTCATCAACTTCACTTATGTCAACTTTAGTATCTTCACCAAGTTGATCATCATGATCTCCAACTTCAAAACGAGATCATTATTGGTAGGGATTTATTCATCACTACAGTCATCTTGATCATTGATGTAAACAAAATTACTCCTCCCCATGATGCTCTTTTACAATATTATTGTCATAAACAATGTGTCATCATTGGCTCACATTGTAATAAAAACTACCAATTACCTTGCCTCTCTCTATCTAGATAGAAGAAAACCAACATAAACATAGTTGTAACGAAGGTTAATACTTGATGTAGATGTACATATAAAAATTTGTAAATCAAAAAAACATACATATGAAAAAAATTGGGCATGAAAAAGGGAGTGCATATTTACAAAAATCAATACATGATCACACTATTGAGGAAGCATTTAGAGCTCTTTCTCCTTAGGTGATGATTTTGTAAATTCAACTGAATAAATACCACTTTCACTTTGTGCATTTTGAATATTTTCTTATCAATAAAAGGGTGCCATTTAGAATTTTATATAACAAATTAAGAAAATTTATCATCAAGTTTTATTATTTCTTCTATTTTCCAACATGATTCAATTTCCCATGGACTAAATTTCTATCATTTTGCACTTATTTGCCTAGCTTGTTCAAAAAGAACTTCAACTCTAAAACAAGTGACCCCTCTCTTGTTAGAGATTTCTAGATAAAAAAATTATCATCCAATCACATTGAGTAATATGCTTACTCACCTTCATAATGTCAAATAATTTAAGATAATATTCATCAAATTACAAAACAAAGTATGCACTTATATAAAAATTATTTTACAACTCACCAAAGTTTCACATCCTTGCAATATGTCTGTAGACATAAAATCACGCACTTTGGGTAACTATTTAGTCCTGATTACATACTACTATTCAAATGATTCCTAAGTGAGAAAAATACTAACCCATGTCTTTGGCCATGTTATTTTACTTTCAGTCACTTCTCTTGGTCTTATACCTTTACTTGTTCAGTCTTCATTTTTATACCTTGGAATTTATCATCCTAGACACCAACGCCTGACCTAAGACACCGGCGACAGCGCCCTAGTACCCTCTGGGTGCCCCTGAACCCTTTGTACTTTTTTCACATCTTTTGGGTCCTTTCTAGCCGTTTGAGCATCTTATCTTTTTGGTAGTCAGACTTTTCAAGGTTAATTATGAAATTCAAGAAAGGGAATCATATAAATATAAAGTTATGTGATCATAATAAAGGACCAAGCACTAAGCATTAGCTATCACCACCTAAAATTGCATCCATCAAACATATAAGAGCTCCATTGCATCCATCTAGCATCATCCAAGGGACACAAGGGTTGGTTATTCTGCATACACTTCATAGGAGGGAAGTTCATTCTATTCCATACACACATCTATTACATTTCTTTACATTTAGCTATTTGCTCGTTATTAAGTGTGACATGCACAAGAGCCACCTAGGGCACAATTCCACATACACACAAACATAGAACTACATTGGGTATGAGATGTATTACAGTGCTTGGTCATAAGTTCACCATTGTGATAGTCGAGGATAGTTCAACCCCTCATTTTGTATCTTTATTTTTAGGATTTGATGTCTATTTTAGGGTTTTGTAGGTCAAGACTTCATTGTAGGTTTCCAACAACTTCGGAAATCATTGTGTAACCTCATAGTGACCAAAGGTGAATAACATTAAATAAGTAGTGACAACTCAGAGGATGTTTTTTGAGCATTTCCATAGACACAAGCGCTAAAAATAGGCCTAGGGCACCTGCAGACACCCATGTCCCTCTCCAAGCACCCGTCCAGCTTATTCTTCCAAATATGCATTTTTATGAGCTTCGGTGTGACAGTCATTGCTTCATATTCTCTGGTTCTCCAACTTTGCACACCTCCGGGATTTCTACAAATCAACTACGTTTTCTTACCCTCTCTTTGCACTTAGGGTTTCTACTTCATTGCTTAGTTTTCTTGGGTTAATTTTTGTACTTCATTCTTTGCATTTATTCACTGCTACAATAACAATTAGATTAGGCATGATGAGTTGTTATTATTTCCTTTATAAACAACTCATCTTTTGTATTTTGATCGAGCCATTGTAGTTATGTCTCTATATTTTCCCAACACTGTTAAACATTATCATTACAACCTTAAACTTATGGCATAATTACTGATTAATGTAGTTATCTCTAGTTACCTTTATTTTGTGGTATTTTGTGTGTGCATTTATTCTTATGATTTCAATAAGTTGTTTGAATGATTATATGTGTGATGCCACTCTTAGTTGTAAGCAACTTGTTATATGCAAAGCAACTTGTGGTTCGCGAAGAACTCATACTCAACCAAAGGGAATCATCTATAGCAAAGAAGCCCGAATTATGAAGATCTCTTGGAACGTGAAGAATGACACTTAAGTTTGTACTTATCATTGAAGGAGCAGTTACAACTGGAACATGTAGAACTAAGAAACAACTCAACCTTTGATCTTATCATTTATTGTAAACTAATTGATTGAGTTACTACGTGATTGAAGGAATTGGTCGATTAACTGAAGATTAACTGAACACCAGTTATGAGTTCCATAGCATGCGTTGAATCTCTTGTTGTTATATTAAATATCTTCCACTTATTCTACCAAATATCTTTTACTTAGTTTGTTAAACTCCTAGTTGAACTCTTCTTCTCATGTCTTGTTGTAAATGAGAAGTATAAAAGAAAGGGTTATTGTTGGTAATAGATAGATATAGATACATACACATAGATATACATGATAGGAAGGAAATTCAAATAGGATATTTCTTTGTTCCTAGGTGTAATTTTCATGCCAATTCAATAAAAGATCTGAGTTCTATTTATTATCCTTTAGTTACAGAATTTAGGAGGGATTAACACCCAAGGTAGGGCCCACTTGTGGTCTGCTAAACCCCTCCATAGTTTTGTTTCTTTGTTTCATTGCATATTATCCTAGGAAGAAATTTATATTCTTTATCTGCATTTTGAATTTACAAGCTTTATCTTATTCATAGCGTTTAGAAACCATTTGCTTTAGTTCTAATTTTTATCTACTTTCAAGCATTGTTCTTTCAATTATAGTTGTGACAGTGGTTTCTTTCCATACCTCCTAAATTCTCTGTAACTATGCATACATCATGGCATTATTTAAATTTTATGTCCCTTGGTTTGATGATTAAATGATTATGATTCAATGAACAACATATTAATTTTTGTAAGTTGATGTGCACCAAAGAAGCATAAAATTCACATTTAGCTTAATCATTTTGGTGAACCCGCATTCGAATACTCTTGGATCTTTCTTTTTCTTCCATCATGGATCATAAGGTATGTCAAGTCTCTTTGCTTTAATTGCTTCAAATGCACCCATCTTGTAAAGATGCTCTCCACAAAACCCTAGACACTATGTATCTTCCTATCAACATGTTGCCTACTCAAGTCAATGTTATCTTTGATTATCTTTCTGATGACTCTCTTGGTTCCAATTCCAATCAATCTATTTACAAATCCATTCAAGCTCTTCATTCATTATTTCAAGATAAATTTCAAGCTATGGAATCCACAATTACATCTCTAAAATCTGAAATCCAACATCTTAAGGATGCTTCTCATGCTCATGTTTGTTCTCCTTCTACATCTCATCTTCATTATGTCTTCTACATGTGCTCATATTAGTGAACCTCAAATCTTGCCACTCCCCGCACCTCTCAAGTTTACAATCAATGCTAAAAAAGCAACATATTCTTCTAAAACTCATAACTCATCAATTAATTAGCTTACCATCTACTCGTTGATATCCTCCTTATCAGCTTGCAAAATATCAAGGTATTCCATATTGCAATTATCATTAAATCAATGGACATAATGACAATTATTGTTATGTTTTACAACATAGAATCAAGCATCTTGAGCATCAAGGTTTTATCTCATTCACTACAAAGTGTTCTGTTATATGGTCCTCTCCAGTTGTTACATCTCAATGGGTTCCTAAAATTGATTCATTTATTTCTAATGAGCATCAAGTCATCACTTTTATTGTTTCTTCTTCCGCCACTCAAGCGTCGCCTATGCAATCTTCTCAAGTCAAGTAACCACCTCTCAAAATTAGTCTCACCCCCTCCTCTCAAGGCATCTATGGCACTATCAAGTCAACCTAAGCTAATAAAAATCAATCCACCTTCTTCTCCTATCAAGTCTTCTGCAACGTCATCAATCCCACATAAGCTCCAACCAATCACTTTTGTCAAAGCAACTACTCCTACTGATGGCCAAGACACATTTCAAATTTTTCCACCATCGCATGGTCCTATTGTTGCTTCACCTACCATTATGTTGGCTCTCACTCTTATCACGACACAAAAATGCTCTCCCACAATGGCATGGTACCTCTCATGTCACCGCATAGATCTCCATCATTGGCACACTTAGGGGGCATCACAACTATTTCTCCATTCCCCTAGCATGGACACATCTTATTATCTCATCACATCACTCCTAGATCTTCACATACATCATACACATTTTGATACAATAGTATCATCATTTCTCGATGACGCTCTTGTGCTTTGGTTCACACTTGACTATTGATGGCATACTATACACATGAACCTCACACACTGCACACTATACATTCAACTTTACATACTACATACTTCACACATCATGCATCATACACTTAGGACATATTTTCTCCGAGCTATATACACATTCACACTATATCTCTCTTACATCTACTTCTATATGTTGTGGTCATTACCCTATGACACACTCTAGTTTCACGGTTCATACTCAACTACTAAGGGTTTACACCTCAAATGGACCTTGTCACATTCACACGTTAAATCACACACTCTACACTTTGTGATTTGACGATCACTTTTTTTCGTACACACAATTCAAACCATTTCCTGATGACACACTCTCATTTACGGTTCATTCTTGACTATTGAGGGGCATAAATAAATTAACCTCATTTACATACATATACATCCACACTGGGGGCACGCACCTCCTATCATTCACTTTGCATTACATTCCACCTCATCCACAACATACTACATATATTGGTTTCATTTACTCTTGCTTACTTCTACTTATATGTTCACTTTATTACACATGTTAGATATATATCTTGTATTTCATTATATTTATCATACACACATGTGCGTTCACTTTCCTTTCTAGTTGTGATCATAGATTCTATAGATTCATTCCACACATTAGGGATGCTTGCACAGTAAGTACCTATTACAAGTCCCACAAAGGCTCTCTGGGGCATCTACTTTCATACATTACAGGTGTTATTATTTTATTTTATTTCATAACGCACTACTATATCGGATTATACATGCGTTTTGACATACTTTTTATCTTTCTAACATGCTAACGAGTGTTTCACGTGCAACATTTTTTTTCAAGTCTATTTACTTTCATGGTTGTCACTTACATTGTTTGCTATTTATATGCCATTATTATTTGTGGACTTTTCCCTTTTTCTTCTGTGCACACTATCTGCTTTTGGCTTTGTCAACCTTGATTTTCTTGCGAAATAATGAGTGGCGTCCCATGTTTGTAACCTACTTTTCGTGGTTTACATTTTCTTCTTACGTGTTTACAATGTCTTCTTACGTGTTTATATTGTCTTCTTGCATGTTTACATTATCTTCTTGCATCTTAGCTTACATATTGTCTGTCTAGCATACATTTTATCTTTTCTTGTACTAACACTTGTTTCCTATCTACTTTGTTTGCATGTTCCTTGGTTTCTACCAAGCACATTCCCTTCCCCTGCAGGGCACAATTTTAGCATAGTGGTAGGTCCTCTTTGGGCCCAAGACTCCTTCAACGACATCGCATGTAACCCAAACGAGGGGGCATCATTTGGGTGAATCAGTCACCCCATATAGTAGTTTACAGTCATTACACATTAAAACATGGTACCGGTACAACATAGTTATCACTTTTAGGGCTTAGAATTAGAGTTGGGTCCTTACCACAACATGGCCCTTCCTGGACGCCTTTAACTAGTGGGTAATTACACATCATTTTGAGTTCATCACGCTCTACGAACTCCACACACAATGGATTTTACAAGGCATATTGTCCTTAGCACTTTCACGTTGGATAAAATTTTGCACACCATCTGCAAGTGATGTCCTACATTATGGGAAACAATTAAAGGTTGGAGGATAACACCATACTTTTCTCCCTACACTTCTTCCATATCATCGGCGTGAGACGGCGTGAGATCCCCAAAACTTGTTCGTCTACAACATTTATATGATCCTTTCTACACACTTTTCTTATCACGAATTAGGTGCACATGTTTCTTTTTCACATTTTCACATTTTAGATGTTTTCATTACATACTTTTTACACATTTCGATCATATACATGTGTATTTGACTACTTGTTCATTCTTCTCTTTTGTAGGTCCATCCGTATGGGAAGACATGAACATCAACAACAATCGACATCGACAACATGTACAATCATGACATCTACACATGTGTTTCCACCCTAGGGTCATTTTCATCATCATTTTTGCACTTTCTCCTCCTTAGCATCCACGCTTCACATTTTTTTATCATTCCACGCTTTTTCATGTCCCTCGACACACTCCTCTACATTGATCTACATGGTTATCAAGTACACATCTCTATCTACTTTATGTTACCGAGATTTCGCTCACCAACATAAAGTGGGGGCAAATGTAGACACAAAATCATGCACTTTGGGTAATTATTTAGTCATGATTACATACTACTATTCATATGATTCCTAAGTGAGAAAAGTATTAATTGACCCATGTCTTTAGCCAACTTTCTTTGCTTTATATCACTTCTCTTGGTCTTACACCTTAACTTGTTCAGTCTTCCTTTTTATACCTCAAAATTTATCATCCTAGACATCAGCGCCCAGCTAGAGACACAAAGTGCCAAGCAGCGGCCTCATCCCCTCGAGGCACCTCGACCCTTTGTACTTTTTTCACATATTTTGGGTCCTTTCTAGCCATTTAAGCATCTTATCTTTTTTGTTAGTTGGCCTTTTCAAGGTTAATTACAAAATTCAAGCAAGGGAATCATATAAATATAAAGTTATGTGATCATAATAAAGGACCAAGCACTAAGCATTAGCTATCACCACCTAAGGTTGCATCCATCAAGCATATAAGATCTCTATTGCATCCATCTAGCACCATCCAAGGGACACAAGGGTTGTTTATTCTGCATACACTTCATAGGAGGGAAGTTCATTCTATTCCATGTATGCATCTATTACATTTATTTACATTTAGCTACTTACTCGCTATCAAGTGGGGAACACCTATTCTGCGCACACACACATAGAACTACATTGGGTCTGAGATGTAGTGCAGTTGCTCAATAGTAAGTTCACTATTGTGATAGTTGAGGACGGTCCAACCCCTCATTCTACATCTTTCTTTTTTAGGATTTGATGTCTATTTGAGGGTTTTACAGGTCAATACTTCATTGAAGGTTTCAACGAATTCAGTGATCACTATGCGACTTAATAGCGACCAAAGGCAAATAACAACAAACAACTAATGACTACTCGAGAGGAGGTTTTATGAGCATTTCTGCATACCCAAGCACCCGTAAACAAGCCTAGGGCACCCATAGGTGACAATGTACCTCTCCAAGTGCCTCGGTCGAACTTATTCTTCCATATCTGCATTTTTCTAATCTTCGGTGCGATGGTCTATGCTTCGTATTTTCTAGTTCTCCACTCTCCGCACACCTCCAAGATTTATGTAAATCAGCTAAGGATTCTTATCCTCTCTTTGTACTTGAGGTTTCTACTTCATTGCTTAGTTTTCTTGTGTTAATTTTTGTACTTTATTGTTGCATTTATTTAATACTACAATAGCAATTAGATTAGGCATAAAATCCACATTTTATCTTAATCAATGTCTAATGATCTTTATGTGATTGTCTTTGGATTTTGTAATACAAAATTAGGTAATATGACCTAATTTAATTTATTTTTACGCAATAAAGATAACTTATAAATAAGAAAAAATAGTCATAATAGTTTTAAAATATGTTACTCTTGTATTTTCCAACAAATTTTCTACTAATAAATCAATAAAGTGCAATTATAGTTTTAGGATTAGAGGAATGAATAAGAATTCAATGACCAAATTTTGTGATATAGTTTTCATAATCTGCACAAAATTAGCTCAAGTGTCTTAAAGTTACTCATTAAATATCTTGACTTGAAACTTGGTGTAAGATGGTTTCTTGGGTATTTGGACGCCTTCATGATCAAAATTTCCCTTAGGGATACTCAATTGTCTTCGACGCTCACACCCAATATGAGTGTTAGGGTTTGGTTTTTTCTATGGAGGTCTAGTTTTTGGGCATGTTTCTATGTGATGATTATGTAATGATTAGATATAAATTCTCCTTAATTGAAAACCCTTGCCTCCATTTTTGATACCTAAAAAGAGGTTAGAAATGGTAGGGCTAGACTACTACACCACACCCTTATTGATGTGATTATCATGGTTATATATATCACTACTTTGAAGATGAATAGCATCATATGTAGTTTTCTCACTTTATGATGATACATTTGATATTAAATAATAGTAAAAATGAAGCCCTTATTATGTCCCTCGCACTTGGCAACACACACTTAATACTTCAAATTTTCCTCATAGATGATTTAGGGTAGTAATATAGATGACTTAAATTTCAATATCTTGTTGTTGTTATGGGTTCTCTAAGGAATAGAATGAATCAATGATTACTCTTGACCTTCTTAGAGTGAGATAGTGGATGATTCCTAGATGTCATTCATAGATTAGGGTGGATGTGTTTTTATATATGACCATTCATATGATTTCCCACTTGTCAGGACTCCAAAAGTACCGCTTTGGCCTAACTAAACTACCTTTCCCTTTCAAAAAAGTGATTGTTATAGGTAAAAGGTAAATGGATAGGTTCATGGATAAACATGTCCTACACCTATGTAACCTATCTAGGGTGTGAAAGGAATCAACTAAGATGTAAAAAGGGATTTTATATAGATGTTTTGTCATGAGTACAATAATTCCTAAGGAGTTACATTAGAAAATAGTTTTCATTTAGTGGGATTAGGATGTGGGATAGAGTAAGAGGGTACCTTAAATTGGTCATGTATGTATAAATGGGATAAAATGTTAGAATTAATTTTAAATTCCATATTGCTAAGTACTTAGATGATATTTTAATTACTACAATTTCCCCCTTTTAATTTGGTATTAAAAATATTGATTAAAAGAAAAGGCAAACTTCACATCTCGATCATATAAAGGTGGTGTGAACTCTTGAATGTTTTTCCAATCCACACAAAACCTTCAAATATCATGACAAGACACAGAAATTAATGCTCTATAATGATGTATATAAGTTTTTAAATTGAATTTGAAAAACTACTATCTTTGAAAAAATTGAATTAAATAAAAATGTGCACAAGAATGATTACACATGATTCGATGTGCCAAACCATTCTCCTAGTTTGTTGATTGTGAAGTAGTTCCACGGGCTTGCCCCCTATATGATGTGAATTTCATCATCTTGTTACCAATCTTGTCTTGCCGATAACATGAAATAATTTGGTAACTTCATACTCTTGTCACAAGAGCTTAAAACTTTTGCTAACTTAATAACCTCATGTAATATGAAAATCTTGCTAACTTAATAACCCTTTTTATAGCATGAAACCCTTGCTAACTTAATAACCCTTCTTATGACATGAAACTATTACTAACTTTATATCCTTTCAAATTGTTCAAAGCCTTTGAGTAATGCAAGAAAATACTAGCTTGTGAATGCAAGAAAACAAAGAAAGTGTTCTCCTACTCTAATCTTCTCAAACAAAACCTCAAATAGAGAAATGGATTGAAAAGAGGAGAGAAATTATACCTGCACTTACCTACAAGATTCCAAACTCCTCCTTTGATGCTTTGGATTTTCTCTTGGATTGTTGATGATTCTTGGATTGCTTCAGATTTTGGAGACACTTGGGCAACACCTCCCTTTGCTTTGTTGTATCGATGATTTCTTGATTATAGATGAAATGATGGAGTGGATGAACAAAAGAGCAAACTTTTGATATGGATTTCAAAGATGTGCTCTCATGGAGGAAGAGAGCTCAATTTATAGTTAATGGGTGGAGGATTCAATGGTTGGGATTTTTCCATGTGGGAAATAGATCAATTGTGGAGCATTGATGAGAATAATGGAGGATTCTATATTTGGATTATTCTAGAATTTGAGAGAGGTTTTCATTGAATTAAAAATTCAATGGAATAGTGTAGATGTATTTGAATATTTGAAAATGAGAGGGAGAAATAGAGAAGCTTCTAGATTTAGAAGCCTCTAGATTTAGAGGTGATGTGCACATGATTAGTTTAGGTTAATGATGTGATTAAGTTAATTAATGATGATTAGGGATGTGATTTGATGGAAAGGTTAGGTGTAGGGATGTGTAGGGTAGGTGGTAGGTGAGATGTAGGAATATTAAATTCCTATAAAATGTTAATGAAGATTTAAATTGGATAATATGATATAATAATGTACTAAGAAGATTAATAATGAAAATGGGTTATTAGATGAATTAAATGGATTAATAATGAAATGTTAGGATTGATGATAAATAATGATAAAGGGGGAAATATGATAAAATAAATTAATTAATAATAATTAATCTAGTGATTAATTATTATATGGATGATGTTGAGATATAATGAATAATGGGTAAATGGATTAAAATATATTAAAATGGACTAGGAGCGGATAAATGATGATGAGGCTAAAACGCGGGACATGATTAATGTTAATTAGTCATGTAGACATTTTAGGTGTCTACATTTTACCCCTCTTTGAAGTGTTATTGCATAAAGAATGATGGTTTAAAGAAGTAGAAGATGAGAGGATGGTGATATAATGCCCCGTAGTGCCCACTTCCCTTTGATCACTGCTGATACTTATTCTGATACAGTTGATCACATTATGGACATTATTATGTTTTTATTTAGTATGTTGTTAGACATTTGACCATGGATTATTGTTGATCTTGATTTGATTATGATACATGATGATATACTATTTGACATGGATGTTTTATGGATGTTGTTCGGACATGTGATTTTGGATATTATGAGTAGACCTAGAAAATGAATATTATATGATGATGACATAGTTGTTGATATAAATTGTAAGTGATTCTGTTAAATTACTTTGATGTTGTTGTGATTCACATATTTAGATGATTTTGTGATTGTATTTATATCATGTTAGATGTTCTGATATGGCCACGAGGCCGAAGGAGGTATTTGTATTTTTGCAGTTAAAAATATCACAACAAAACATCGGGGATTGGAGACCAACCACAATGGAATTCTAGGTGAATTCGACAAGGTCACCATGGCAACTTGTTTTATTGTGTTGTGTGTTATTTTGTTAGGGATTCTCGTGGGGGATTTCCTTTATATGTGACCATGGGTTTGTGTATTTTATTAATGTGGTTACTTTTATTATTGTTGTATGTATTTTATTAGTGATGTGTCCCTTTCTTTTAATTATTTAAAATGTGGTAGATTAATGTGAGAAATCATATGGTTAAAATTTAAATAAATCAAATTGGGATATGGGAAAATAATAATGGAAGTTGTTGGCTCTTTGTATTAAATATGTAAGGGATGTGTAAGTTGTGTAAGAGTTGTGTAAGTCAAATTTTGGAGTATGAAACACTCCACCTCCTTGGAAATTAGAATTTGTCCTTAGGGGCTATTTTTGGAGGCTTGTGGGACAAGTAAAACTTGTCCCATACCTCTCAATTTAATTTACCAACCATGCTTATGGTTGGAGAGGTGATTTTAGGCTTTTATAATGCATTTTGTTAATCATGTTGCTTGTTTTGGATTGCACCTTCTTACATTTTATTTATTTTACAGTCCTTTGGGGTGTGGGCCTTTTGGAGTGTGCAAGTAATTTGTCATATTTTCACCCACCTCTTTATTGTGCTTGGGGGAATGAAATTTTGTCTTTTGTGTTTAAATTTGAGGATGTCTGATGTGGTATCCTACATGGATCCACATCAGCCTCTTCTCTTCCCTCTTCTATATAATTCAAACTCTTTTCTTGTTTTGGGTTGTTGAATCATTTTTGTAACTTCCTTGGGGCGCATTTTTCTTTGGTTTGAAGCTCTTGTTTTTGGAAGGAGTTTGGAGAAACTTTCCATAGTTGGGAGATTGTTGTTTTGGGACTGTATTTTGGGCATTGAAGCTTGTTGTTTGGAAACAAAAGTTACTATGGAAAGGTAGGAGTTTAACCTTTCTTTCATGTTGTTATTTTCTTGTTGTGTTGTGTGAATGGTGAATGTTGTTATGCTTTGTTTGGTTGGTTGGGTAGACTGCCTTAGGAATGGTGTAGGAGAAAGCTATGGGGAATCCATGTGGGGGCATAAGGGAATGCCATTGTCATCAGAATTTCGTGGAGGGATTTTGGGTTTAGGATCCACCATGGAAAAGAAATAGCTTGCATTTCTTACTTTATGGGGGGCATAAGGAAATTTGTGGGGGCATAAGGAAGGATTTGTGGGGGCATAAGGATGTGTGTGTGATGAATTATTTTGGTAGTTTATTCTGGTAGATGCCCAATTCCCAATTGGGAGGAATAAGCAGCTTTCCCCATAGACCTTGCTCTTTTGGCTTGCATGATCAAGCCTGAGTTTTGTTGTGATTGTTTTCAAATTCAATTGTAAACTATTGTTTTTGTGTGGACTATGTTTTATAATGGATTATGCATGTTGAAAGAATGTTGTGTGTTGTGGAAGCTAGTTGTTGCCATGGGTTGAATCACACCTTGTATTGTATTTTGGTTGGGGCTCGGGGCCAATGATGAAGGAAGGCTTCTCCTTTCATTGGATGTCTTGGTTGGGTGGAGAGCGTTGCCTTTCCCCCACTTTTGTTGTGATCAACTTGGAGAAAAAGGAAACTTGCATGTTGTTGTTCTAGAGCAAAGGAAAATGTAGTTTGATAGTCCCTTGTGAAACATACTCATTTGTAATCCTTTCCCACTTGATGTGGATGAGATTGTAATGTATATTTGTATAGAAAAGATGTATGTAATTGATTATGAAAGTGGATATTTGAATTGTGAAAGACATTTACATTCTACTCTGTACATTGGAAAGAAAGAAATAGAAATGTGTTATTGCATTCAAACATGGAAAGAATGTAAAGATGTATCTCCTTTTGAATTAATAAAGAATTGCAAGTTCATATCTCATTGCATTGTTGGGTTGAGTTGGAATATCAAATTGTGATTGGAATCTCTATTTAATTGTAAAGGAAAGAAAATACGTATGAAGGAAGTATATTGCTTGTTTCTTTTGGAAATATATGAAATTTGGAAATCAGACTTTACCATTTAGCTTTGAAATGATTTTTTTACAAAAACTAAATGTATTAGACTATATTAGAAATAAAATATCACACTTAAATGATAAATTGGATGTACATAATTTTCCTAGAAATGAATCTCCAAATTTTTCAAAACTAGCAAACTTAATCAAAATGTACAGTTTGGACCTGCACATAATAATCAACTTGAAATTGATATGATTTAGCATGTTAAGACATCAATGAACTCAAATTGACAAAGAAAACTTAAGAAAACAATTTAACCATTGCCAAATCGAACCCAATCCCTTTCACAGTCATTTTCTGTCAATTGTTCGGAAAAACGTGAATTGGAAATCAAGCAAGCAAATCTACTTCCTAAAACACTTTAAATCCTTCCTAGAGTAATCCTCCATGTCTGTTTGGCATGTTGAGTGAAGAAGGAGATCAAATTGAACAAAAATTTATAAGTCAAAATTACCAGTTTGCCATTTAAAAGCCTATAGATTTTTTTGTAAAATTAAACCCTTAAACCTCATAAAAATGTAAAATTTATGTTTCTTGTGCAAAGAGGGCATTGAGATCTTTCCAAAAGTCCTCGTTTTCCCAAAACTGAGCTTTCTAGCAAAAGTTATGGCACTTTGAAGTTTTTATGCCTTGGGGGAAAATTTGGGAAAATTTTCTCTGGTGGCCTCGCCCAAAATTTCCGTCAAAAATCCTTTAAAAAAATTTGAAAATTTTGCTTTGGAAAATTTTTATCTTTTACCCCATGGTCGAGCAATCAAAGGCTACCACGTGTCCTCACGAGGCAACGGCGAAGGCACAGCATCATTTATGCCCTTGGACCTTTTGAAATTTTTGGGGAAAATTTTTACTTTTACCCCGTCTACCACAAGCCAACTGCAGGGTGCCACATGGCACCTTGGGGTGATAGCGGAGGAGGGAGAACTTCATCGCTTTTTTAAAAAAATTCTTTGGAAAATTTTTATAAAAATCCTTGTGGCCCCACACTCCCACCCTACCTTGGGAAAATCTCCTCCACGGACACGCGGACCCACGCGCGCTTTTACCCCTTTCACCCTCCCCATGGCGAATTTTTCCCAATCACTCCCGCCACCATGCCTTTCCCTCTCCTTCTTCCCCACGTTGTTTGGTTGGGTGCCACGTGTCCCTGATGGACCCGCGGGCGCATGGGTGCTTTATTGGATTTTCCTCCCCTTTGGCGAATTTGCCACAAGACTCTCGCCGCCCGCCCTTCACTTTTTCCCGGTGATGACTTAGAGGCCGCCACGTGTCCCTGGAGGACCCACGAAGGCGCGGAAGTAATTTTTACTTTTCTCCTCGCACAAGGAAATTTATAAATGCCGCCCGTGACCCGCCAACCCGAAATTTACTTTTCGCCCGCTGACATGTGTCCCCTTGAGGAAAATTTGACCCCGAAGCCCCGCCGGACCATAACTAGAGTTTTACAAGGAGTTAGGAGGAATTATTTATATCGTTGGAAAGGTAAGAAAATTTCTTATCCAATAGGAATGATTTAGGGAAATTTTTAATGCATTAAGTGTGAGAAAAATCAAGTTGAAACTCGAGCCTGTTAGAGAGTGGGTATGGTGATATTTTACCCCCTGAACCTAACTGAAACTTCTAACCCTAAAATGTGAACCTTGTGACCTATGTTAATTGTTAATAAATAAAAAGTATGTTCTAGTAATTTTAGACTTGTTCTAGAACCTGATAGTGTCAATTGTTGCCTTGCAACCTGGTTGTAGGCACTTCTAATCAAAAAAAAAAATTATTCCATAATTTTCCTGACTAACCCTAGGTTGTTTCTTAGGTCTCAAGTGGGTTGTTTTAATGGGCATCACAGCCTCCTCGAGGGGTTAGGTGAGGTGGAATGAGGTGGATAACCACTCGAAAAGAGGAGAGACCCAAGTTAGTAGATGAGTGGATTAAAGATGAGAATATTAGATGATTAAATGATTAGGAGATATTGGATTTTTGGATTGTGGATGCCCCATTAAATGATGTATGACAAGGGTGAGGTTTTAGGATTTGGATTAAAGGATTTTGGATTTGATGATGTTAATTGTTGACATGCCCCAGTCAAGGGATTGATGTTTTGGATGTATGATGCCCCAGTGAAGGGGTGGAGTTGTTTGGATTTTTGTTGGATATTAAATGCTTTTGAGGATGTTTTGTTGTCCCTGGCCAGGGGGTAGAATTAGATAGGATCTTGGATTGATGATGTTGTTGATGTTGGATGTTGATGATTTGGATTTTGGATGCCCTAGTCAAGGGGTAAGGATTTTGATTTTATATGTTGGATGTTGTTTGGATGATATGATATGATAGGATTATTTGAAAATATTGAGTGGGTGAATAAGATTTGATTGGTAGATGATTGATGAAAGGTTGGTTGGATAAGGTGATGATGATTAGGCTAAGTGATGATGTAAAGGGGTGGTGCTATCATAAAGTGCCCACAATTATCATCATTAGCAAGTTTATTAAGATGTGGCATAGAGCAAGATGCACCAATGGTATAAAGACCATGATGTTTTAATTGCTAGATGCCCCTGTCCTCATATCATTGGACATATTAATATAAAAATATGGTCCTCATATCATTGGACCATGTAAAATAAAATAAAAAGAGGCCTCATATCATTGGCCAAAATATGATGCAGTGCAGATAAACAAGCGAACAAGCACACACACGTAAATGCATGCAAAAGTGTTTTAGATTGTATATGCATTGTTGATTTTTATGGATTTTTAAGATTTTTTTTGGATTTTTAAGATATTTTAGATGTGGTGGGATGAATATGTGATAGGGATGGGGGTTGAAAGGAGGTGACTTTCTCCTATAAGTCCCAAGGGAGATGTGGATAGGGATTAGGGCTAAAGGGATGGTTTTGGATAGGATAAGGGATGTGGGATAAAGGGATGATTGTGGATAGGATAAAGGATGTGGGAGAAAGGGATGATTTTGGATAGGATAAAGGATGTAGGATAAAGGGATGATTGTGGATAGGATAAAGGAGGTTTGATAGGATGAGGGATGTGATAGGGTAGGTTAAAGGATTTGGGATAGGATAAGGTAGGATGTGAGATGATTGGATAAGATAGGCCCCCAAGTAAAGGGTGGGATGATTAATGTAAGGAAAAGTAAGGGATGGTGCCCCTAATGGATTATAAAGTTACCCCTACCATAATGATGATCAATACGATCATCAATATGATTATAAACCAATATGATCGTCAATTTCCCATGGATGATAGATGCAAAGGATGGATGTTTTGGAATGGATGATGAACAAAAGATGAGCTTAAAGGCACATGGTGTAAGATAATAGTAGGACTAAAACAAAAGTGTGACCAAGGTCTAAGCAATACTTGGCAACATACAAGTGTGATGTCTCTTTGAGATCAAAGTGTGTGCAAAAGTGATAGTTAATTACCACTTGAAGTGAAGACTCAATGGGTAGGATGTAAAAAAATTAGCCAATGTATAGGGAGTGATTAAGTCAAGTAGGTTGATGGAAGGTGAACAGAAGGTTAAGCCATGCATTGCTCCACTGCCAGCTAGGCGTCCATATCCCCAATAGAGATACATATGATTCTTGTCACAACATTGCTCTATTGTCCTGTGCATCCATAGCCCCAGAGAGTTGTTGGAAACACCCTAGAGAGAGTCTTAAGGTGGATTTTATTTGATATTTTTAATTTTGATATGATTTTTAATATATATTTCAATTTTTTTAAGAGCTTTCACTCTCTTAAGACCTCTAGGGGTTAAGAATCACAAGTGGCTTGATGGGGGGATGGAGATGAGTGTGGTGATGACATTGGCTAGAGTTTCATAAAATGCACCCAAGGGTCTTCACCACAAGTTAATTAAGATGTGTGATTTAAGTGATTGGATCTCTAAGAGGACAATGGTGCTTAAATGTTGGAGGTGATGATAGACCAAGGTCACACAATTGTAGTAGGTACTATTGGCTTACAACATGTGTGATCAAGTTGATCAAGTGTTTAAATGAGTGGATTGGAAGAGGATAATAATCATGGATTAGATGTAAATGGTTTTGGACATTTGATGGAAGGATGATGAGTGGGAAGGAAAGAACATCTGTGTGCAAAGGACAACCTAAATGCTCAATCTGATTTTAGGTGTATGGGATGAGTAAGGGGATTAGAGGATTGGGGATTGGTATATGGATTAATGGGATGATCAAGAGAATTGGTAGGATTGGGTTGTGATTGGGTATTGTTAGTGATAGGTTTATAGCCTAATCCGAGATTTCGGAGTTGGGAGGATGGGTGATGGGAGTAAGGATGCATTGTTCATGGATACCTAAGCCTTTTCCTTGATGTTTCATATTAGCGAACATCTTTTTGGCTATACGGGATGAAGTGGATGGATAATATTATGTCATGTGGTCATCATATGACCTGGGAATTGTAATTTTCTCATCCGTTAATAGCCCGGATTTTATGAATGATGGGGGAGGGGATTTGTAATGGTTTTTGGTTGGTGATGGATGTTTAGATGGATGATGAGATTTTGAAGGGTGAGGATGTTTGGGTTTAGGGTGGGGTTTGGATGGTAGATAATGGTTAGAGATAGGGTTAGGATGGAAAGGTGGTGGATAGAGAGGTACAAGGATAAGAATTCCTTGGTTAATGAGGTTTTGGACATAAGACCTAAATTGCATGCAACAATTGGTCGAATGTCCATGGGTGCGATGGAAGTCACAATAATAGTGCTCCCGATACCAAGATGGTTTGGGGAGGTTAGAAGCATGATGTTTGATGGGTGGGTGAATGATCATGTTAAAGGTTTTAAGCCGATGGAAGATGGTAGTTAGGGTTTAACCTAAGGAGGCAAAGGTGGTTAGGGTTTATAAGAGAGATGGTGTGGGTAATAAGGGTGGGTTAGGTAGGATATGTGTAGGAGTGGGTAGGATAGGAGAAGATTGATTGGATTTATGTGATTTAGATGTAGACTTAGGATGTGGATTAGATGTTAGGGGTTTGGATGGGGATTAATCTTGCGGTTGTTAAGAGGTTGGTTTGGTTTTGGAGTGGTAGTGGATTTTGGCTTAGGATTGGATTTGGTTGATTTGGGAGAGGTGGATGGTGTAAGGTTGGTTTGTGTAGGATTAGATGGTTTGATTTGGGATGGAGTGGATAAGGTAGGGGTGGATGAAGAGGATGTGTTAGATTGGTTGGATTTGGGGAGGTAGATTGTGTGGATTTAAAGGATGGAGTAGATGTTGATGAGGGAGATGGGTTGAATTTAGGTGATGTTGGTTGAGTTGAGGTAGAGGGGGGTGGTGTGGAAACCACGTTGGATTTGGGAGATTGAGGTAACTTAGGAATCACGTTGGATGTGATATGATTGGGGGATGGGGAAATTAGGATTAGAGTTAGGAGATGGGGGTGACTTAGGAGTCACATTGGATGGTTTGGGATTGGATTGGTTATTGGTAGATTTATTAGATGTGGATGGAGAGGATAAAGGTGGCATGGGGGCCACATTGGATGAAGTAGGATTAGGGGATGAAGAGGATGTGGGTGACTTAGGAGTCACACTAGATTGGATGGGGTTAGATGTAAGTGATGGAGGCATAGGAGCCAAAGTAGATGTTAGAGGAGGGGACTTGGGACTATCTAGGAGAAATTCTAGGGGATGAGGTTGGGATGATGAGGATGATGAGGATTTAGGACTAAGGTGTGATGTAGGGGATAAGGATTGTGGTTTGGTTTGATCTTGATTGGATGTGGATGGGTATGTATAAGGTACGTTATGATATGTTTTGATGGGAGGGAGTTGGGGATTAGATTGGTTGATGGGGGATCTAGGGGTGGATAATGGTGATGAAGGATTAGGCTCAGATAATAGGTTAGAAAATTTTAAAATAAGGTCATTAGATGATGGTGGTGATTTGGGATATTTAGGTTTGGATTTTGGTTTAGATTTTGATTTTGATTTGGGTTTTTGGAAGTGGATGTGGTGGACAAATCATAGTTGGTTAAATTTTGGTAAAGCTCGAAAAGGAGATCTTTATTGGTGGAAGGGGATGATTGGAGTTGATCAAAATTGATGTAATTAGTTGGGTGTGAGGAAGGAGGATGGTTAGGGATGTTGGATGATGTGGATTTAGGATTGGGTGTGATTGGTTGTGTGGATGGGGATCATCTTGATCGGTGTCAATAAGGTCCTCACTATCATAAGTGGATGTGAGGGAGGATGGTTGAGAAGATGTTTGGCTAAGGTGTGATTAGAGGTCAAGAATTTGTTGGTTAAGATTTTGGATGGTTATGAGGATGGTGGGATCAACTTGGGATGGGTTAGGAGATTGTTGAATAGAGGATGTGAGTGTCATAATTTGGTTTTGTAAAGATTGGATAGTAATAGGGATGTTTTGATCAAAGTGGGAGGGTAAAGGTTGATGAGTGGGGATTTGAATTTGATGGGAGCCATGATGAGGATGGGGGTTTAGATAAGATTTAGGAATAGGATTGGGTATGGATAGGGTGTAGGTAGGATAGGACTAAGATGGAGGGATTAGATGTGGATGGGATGGATTAGGAAAGGGGATAAGATTGGGGTAATTAGATGGATGGATTGGGTTTGATTATGTTTGGATGGGGGGTTTGATTTGATTGTTTGATTAATGTTTGATTGGTTGATTAATGTGTGGTCAAAATGATATGTAAGCAAGAAACACACATACAACACACAACCTAGATAGTCAAGTGGGTGTGCAACACAAGCTATAACCCACTTTCAATACCACACATGACAGTGGCGCTCACTGAGCTGGCCCACCTTTACATTGATGTGTGATCGACTAGTGAGTAATCTTTGGTGGTTCCTTCCCCTACACTATAGCTTGATTGTGGCTGAAGGCTACCTATGCTAGGATAAACAAGGCTTGTTAAGGGAGTCCTCTATATACCTTTTGGTACGTGAGGCCCAAATCCATGTTGCAAGGATGTTGTCTAAGGCCTGGGTGTTGGGATGTGGAATCCCCTCACTTCACGTCACACTTAAAACACGTAGACGTTTAGCAAATAACGATAGTTTTCCTTGAATTTTTATACCCTCGCTAGAACACGAGGTGTGTCTACGTGTGTGGAGATGAAGCCCATGGTCACGAGACCCTAGGACTATGACAAGTGCATGGATATCACTTCCATGTCACAATGCCCTAAAAATGAAAAAGGGAAGAAGGTGGACTGATTTTGATCCTCAAGATCATCCAAGGACGTGAGAGGAGAGCATACACAAAATCCAACCTTTGGGTTTAACAAGAAAACATGCAAAATATGAAAGATGAAAGATATAAATATTTTTAAAAAAATTATGATAAAAAAAGATAATTAATATTTTTTATTTTGAATTTTGAATTTTAAAATGATAAAAAGGGGTCTTCAAGAGGAGGCCTTGTAAGAAATTGGATTAGTAGTTTGGAAAATAACCCCAATTCTTAGACAAACGTGCTACAAAACAAAGGGGTTAGTAGTTTTGGATAAAAACAAAATAGAATGTTAGATTCTAGAAAATGCTGCAAAAAACAAAAATATGCAAGTTGATATTTAATATCAAAATGAAAAAGCACTTTCTAGAATAATGCATTGTTACGAGAGGCCAAGTGCGCCAAAACAGGTACAAACGCGTTGTTTTTGGTAAATGTGCTAATGTTGGTAAATGCATTGATTGTGTTATCAAATGCGTTGATGTGTTTTTAAACGTGCTAATGTTGGCAAATGTGTAGATGTGTTAGTAAACACGCTAATGATAGTAAACACATTGTTTGTGTTAGCAAAATTGATGTGTTTCAAACGCACTAATGTCGCCAAACATGCAGATGTGTTAGAAAATGTGCTAATGATGGTAAACGACCGATTGTGAATGTAATGTAAGAAAAGACTAGCTTATGAATGCAAGAAAACAAAGAAAGTGTTCTCCTACTCCAATCTTCTCAAACAAAACCTCAGATAGATAAATGGACTAAAAAAGGGGGAGAAATTATACCTGCACTTACCTATAAGATTCCAAGATCCTCCTTTGATGCTTTGGATTTTATCGTGGATTGTTGATGATTCTTGGATTGTTTTAGATTTTGGAGACACTTTGGCAGCACCTCCCCTTTGCTTGTATTGGATGATTGCTTGATTGATGAAGATTGCTTGGTTGTAGATGAAATGATGGAGTGGATGATATAATGGATTGATTAGATGAATAAAAGAACAGAATTTTGACATGGATTTCAAAGATGTGCTCTCATGGAGGAGGAGAGCTCAATTTATAGTTAATGGGTGGATGATTTGATGCTTGGGATTTTTCCATGTAGGAAATAGATCAATTATGGAGGATTGATGAGAAGAATGGAGGATTCTAGAGTTGGATTATTCTAGAATTTGAGAGAGTTTTCCATTAAATTAAAAATTCAATGGAATAGTGTATATTTATTTGAATATTTGAAAATGAGAGGGAGAAATAGAGAAGCTTCTAGATTTAGAATCCTCTAGATTTAGAGGTGATGTGCACATGATTAGTTTAGGTTAATGATGTGATTAGGTTAATTAATGATGATTAGGGATGTGATTTGATGGAAAGGCTAGGTGTAGGGATGTGTAGGGTAGGTGGTAGGTGAGATGTAGGAATATTAAATTCCTATAAAATGTTAATGAGGATTTAAATAGGATAATATGATATAATAATGGACTAAGAAGATTAATAATGAAAATGGGATATTAGATGAATTAAAAGGATTAATAATGAAATGTTAGGATAGATGATAAATAATGATAAAGGGGGAAATATGATAAATATGAATTAATTAATAATAATTAATCTAGTGATTAATTATTATATGGATGATGTTGAGATAATGAATAATGGGTAAATGGATTAAAATAGATTAAAATGGACTTGGTAGTGGATAAATGATGATGAGGCTAAAATGTGGGACATGATTAATGTTAATTAGTCATGTAGACATTTTAGGTGTCTACACTTTGCTAACTTAATAGCCTTTATTATATCTTGAAACTCTTGTTAACTAAATAGCCTTTCTAGTAGCTTGAAATTCTTGCTAGTTCAAATTAATATCCTTGTTGGTAGCTTGATATGTCATTCAAAAATTTTCGTTGTTGAGGAAAATTTAAACTTTGAGGGTTGTTGAGGCCATTTTTAAAACTATGTGTGCATGTGATAAGACTATTGAGTTATATGATAACCTGGATAAATTTTATCCGAATTGTGTAAGAAGTGACTAACTCTTATTTAAAATGAGTGAAAAGTGATAAACCCTTATTTGAAATGTATGAAATTCCATCAATTTGTCTAAATATATATACTTTTATTTGACATCTATGTGAAATTATGAATAAAGCCATGATATGCTTCCCTTTTAATGTGAGGGATGTCATTATGTGTCACTAAACTCAAAAGAGAAAATTGTTTAATGATATCATGTGTAAAAGGTATATAGAGATAAACCATATAAATTATGTGTAGTAAACATGGTTTCATAAATCAACATGCATGGGATATGATTATTATATAATAAGCATGATATGTGTCATCTCAAGACTAAGCATACTATGAACATTGTTAAAAATTTGTATAAATCAAGTAGTTAAAGCTTAATAGTGAAAATCATATAAATATGTTAGCATGCACGCAAATCGACACCAAAGGATCATTTGGGAATCATGACATAACATGAAAAGACACGAGACAACATGCCCACTATAATAAATTTTACAACACAACCGATATGACATCATGTTGACATGATAAATCAACCAATAGTAATTTTAGTAACAATCACATAGTAAGCATAAAATTATGAAACATGTAACAAATCATCATCATATGTAGAATCATGGATCCTAGAGCATAGAAATGGAATTTATTATAGATCAAATCAGATAGTAAGAATCAAATAGTCATGCAAAACAATAAACATACAATATTCATGTTAGACAACAAACATTAAATAGTCACATGATAGAGTAAGCATAAAATAAACAACCAAATAATAAGCATAAAATAGTCAAAATATAAAGAAAACAAGTCATAGAGTAACATGAAGCATATAAAGAATCCCAAGGACTCGTAGTAATCAAATAACTATATGAAAGAACACATTTGAAAAATCAATGTGGAGCATAGTATAAAACGTAATAAGTAAACATGGAACATTTTTTTGTTATACCCAAATTTATCACAATTTTGAGACTCCTTGAAATTGGGTCCAATATGTTCATCATAGAAAAATAGGCATTTTTTTTTCGTAAGTACCATGGGTCAAAAATTATTTTTGGATTCCAAAAGGGGGATCCTTTTTAGATGGTAGGTTCAAGTTCAAAAGTGCCTCAACTACAATTCAAGGCCGCTTTATGGTTCCAAAAGTGCCTTGGAAACTTGTTTGATCATAAATTTTTCATCTAAACTCTATTTTGGCTTCCACTTGAAGTGTTGAAAAGATATTTCAATGATTTATCCAATGATGTGAAATGGAAATTTTTAGAATAAATTATTGGCTTCCAAAAGAATAGGATAATTTTTAGAGGGTAGGTGGAAGTGTGAAACTTCCACTTAGGAAGCTAAAAGGTACTCAAATTTTTACATTGCCAAAAAAATCTCAAAAATTGTTTGAACGTGTTTAACACATAAAAATATGCAAATTTTTTCTAAATTACCATGAGTCAAAAATAATTTTTTTCCTTCCAAAAGGAAAATATATTTTTAGAGGGCAAACAAAACTACAAAAAAGTGCCTCAATTGCACATTAGGGTCTCTGGCACACCTATGGTTCTAGTACCGCTTTGGAAAAATATTTTGGACATAAATTTTGCATTCAAACTCTGGCTTGGCTCCTATTCAAAGGTTAAAAAGATGTACGGTTCATAGCTCCAGTCAAAAGCATTTAAATATCAAAAAAAGGTTAAAAAGATGTTTTAATGGTCTATTAAATAATGTGAAACAAAAAGTGGTGGAATCAATTTTTGGCTTCCAAAATATGAGGAACCTTTTCAAAGGAAAAGTAAAAGTTTGAAAATACCCTCAATTGTGTGCCCAACATTACCCAAATCTTGAAATTTTAGTTCATACATGTAGAACTCACTGCAAGGATCAACTTTGTCCAAAGTTTCATAGACTCAAACTTAATTTTTTTTTGTAAAATTAAGGGGCCTATTTGAATTAGTTTTGGAAGTGTCTCAACTACACACATAACTTCTTCAAATATTCCAAAATTTTGTTTCCACGTTTATACCACATTCAAAGGAACAAATTTATCTAAAGATTCAAAGTCTAAAACTTGATAGATTTTTCAGAAAACTAAAGTGCACCTCTTTTGTGCTAAAAGCACCTCAACTACATGCCAAGCCCAAAAATTGTGTCCATGCTTCGGAAACGCCTAATTTAATTTAAATTAAATTAAATCTAATTGAAGAGTAACACATGTATAAATGATAAAATACAGAAATGACACAAGTAAACTAAGATTTAAAATATGAAAACCTAAGTAAGAGAGGGAGATAGAAGAATTTAGTTGATATTCGCGCACACTTTGGAACTAATACGGACATGGAGAAGTGATGAACAGGATGCCGAAAACATCATAATTAATCTTTGTAAATTCTAGAGTTCACCAAAAAGGCAGACAAGGGTGCCCTGAGTGGGGACAGGGACTCTTGGGCACCGATGATTGGATCTAAGTGCCCATGACTATGTAAAAGATTTGGATCTATTTTTTGTTATGTCACGAGAGTGTCATATTTGTTCCTTGTTGATCGCCTGATGTTTGCACTTGGATTGTCGAAGGTACCTATAACCTACAAAAGAGATGTTCACCTACACAAGCCCATAAACCACATCAAACCTAAAAAGGAAAATGCATAATGGGGAGTCAAACTGACCCCTAGTAATCACCCCGAGAGTGAACTTACTATCGAGCATTACACTACATCTCAGACTCCATATAGTTTTTGTGAGTGTGTGTAGAAATTGTGCCCTATGATGCCTTTGTGCAAGATGCACTTAATAGTGGGTTGTATCTAGAATGTAGCAATGTAGTAGAATGTGTGAATGGAATAGAATCAACTTTCCCTTCATATTTTGTGTATGCAGAGTATACAACCCTTGTCCCTTGAATGGATGCTAGATGGATGCTTTAGAGTGCTTTAGGTGCATTTTAAATGCAAGATTAGGTGATGATAGTAATTCTTAGTGTTTAGTCCTTTATCTTGAACACGTAACTATATATTTATATGATTCCCTTGTTTCGATTTCATAATTGACAACTGGAAGGCCGACCCATAAGTTAGAAAGATGCCCAAAAGATAAAAGAGACCCAAAAAGAGTGAGTAAGGCAAGAAAGGGTCAGGGGCGCCCAAAGGGGACAAGATCACCTAGGCATTACTTTGTCTTGGTTGGGCGTTGGTGTCTAAAGCTATAAAAATAAACAAGTATAGTTCGACTAGACTGTAGGGTGTGCAAGACCAAATAGAAAACAAGAAACACATAAAAGAGGCCAAAGACAGTTATCAACCACTAGTTTTCTTGCTTAGGAATCATATAAATGTCAATATACTTTTAGGACCTAGAAATATACCCAAGTGTGTGATTTAGTGTCTATAACACCTAAAGCACATGGCATGGGATCTAAATTTCCACTAGACTATAAGGGAAAATGCATTATCTTGTTTTGGCCATAACTTTTACATCTAAACTCTATTTTGGCTCTCATTTCAAGCATCAAAAATTTAATTCAACAATATATTCAATGATGTAAAATGTAAAATCATTAAAAACTTAATATGGATTAGGAAATGAAATATGAAAGGTAACTTTATGTAAAAAGGTAAAAAGTAAATGATAGGAAAGGAATGTGAATGGTCATTAAAGGAGTAGTTACCTTCTCTATTATAACTAGAATAAGTAAACATTGTAAAAGGAATTTAGATGTTGTCCTAAATATTTTGTGAGGCATAAGCACAAGAATTTTTGTAGGAGATTTTTAGAACTTTGTGTCATATAATTTTTGGTGATATCATTTCTTTTTATGTTAAATGTATATATTTATTTCATTCATTTATTGATTATAATATTCCAACACTAAATTGTCAATATTTGTATGGTTTATTTTCTTACACATAGGATAAATTGTGTGTTTATTTATCCATGTGTGCATCTCCTTCCATTTGGTCTCTCCCTCTAAATTTCTTAATTTTCATTTCCATTTTCTTTTTGTGATTTAACGGTTAAAAGTACTAAAACCACCAAAAATAGATATCTTATGAGGGATATACCCTCTCAAAAATCACCCACTCCAATGTTGATTTATTTAATATTATATATTTATGGTCATTTACCATTGAGAAAATCAATAAAATACTTAAAAAAAATAATGACATAAATTTCTACTAACTCTTTATGGTGAATCCACGGAGTAATGATGTTGGTGCATTTAATTCCTTAAACCTAAAAGGAATCCTACCCTTATAAATGAATATTGGAAAGTCTATCATAATGGAATGTGGGAACAATGAAGCGTAGCCCATCCTTTCATATTATAAGTCACGGGGAGTTCATTAACAACGCAATATCCTAACACATTTATTCATATTGAGGTAATTAAAATTGATAAAAAATAAAGTCAATATACTGGTAGACATTAGGGGTGGAAGGGTTTAATTTATTAATATTTTGAATTAGATATTGAGGGTAGGCTAGAGAGGTGGGCTAGAGAAGAGGTAGGGTTAATTTTAATATAAAACTAAAACATTTGAACCCAGCTCGTGGTCATAAAGTTATATTATAATTTCTTTTTGAATAGGGAGATTCTTAAGCAAGAAATAAAAGATGATAGCAAACTGGGATTGAGTATGCTTTTCAACACAAATGATATTATTCACCATATTAATTATTTGAAGAAATATTGATAAATGGTTAAATCTTAACATTAAGGTAATTGGTAATAGGTCTTAAATGGCTTCAAACTCTCTTTCTAGAGAAAATACATATTAAGAAAATAATAATTGAGTGGGAAACATGATATATTAAATATAAACATGAAGGGGTAAATAAAATTGTAATGGAAAAATAGGTATGTAAGGTACATGGAAAAAATAGGGGTATTTTCATTTTAATAATATAACATGAGGGGGTATTATTAATCGAATAATTAGAGGTAAAAACTAACATTAAGGGTATTTTTAATATCCTTGGAACCAAGTGCTATACAATATTTTTACTAAGTGAAGAGTCATTCTTGTTTTCCTTCATAAATAAGGTCATTCAAACATGACAACAAGAATATTTAATCCAACAAGAAGAGTGGAAGGAAATTTTGACACATTCTTCAACCTCCAAGAATAATTTAGTTTCAATCTCACCCCGAAAGAAGTCAATGAAATATTCACAAATCGGCAAGTACTCCTTCCATCCAAAATAAGAGAGAACTAGAGGATTGAATCAAGTAAGGAAGAGCTTTGGTACTTTCAGAACCACTTTCCTCCATATGCTATATTTCCAAATGATGGTAACCCAACCTTGGGGAGAAATTATATGCTCGTTGAAATTTATAGGACATCGTCATGAATTACTTAAAGGGTTGACGAAGAATTTCTTATGATTCATGGGAGATGGAAATCAACATCCCAATGAATATATTTTATCTTTTATAGTTGCGTGTATATCTTAGGTGTTCGTATGAGGGTGTGGCGTTTTGTTATTTTTGGTATGGTAGTTTTGTTATTTGTGGTAACTCTACATGAAGGAATTGCCGAATGGTTATAACACCTTTCGTGAGCTACATTAATAGTTTAGATACCATTAAGGCTAAGTTTGAAGGTAGATTCAAATCGGTTGAAGATAGGAATCCTCTCCTAGCTCAACTATCACAAATGAAAAAGGAAGCTCAATATCCCAAGAGGGAATATGTGGTTAAAATTAATAAGTTGATAAACAAAATTCTTGCTACGACTATGCCTAATCCTCGACTTATGGAAGTGGTTTTCATCAATTCTCTTTTTTTTTTTTTTAAGTGGGTTTCAACCCATAAGAGCTCAGTGCATGACCTAGCATTTTCTCGGACATTGGCCATTGAGGTAGAGGATGATTTAATAATGGATGGAAAAATAAAGAAATATAATACCCAAGAAAAATGTCGATTTCATCTCAATGTTCTACAACAATGTTATTACAAAATTTGGCCACCGAGCTGCTAACTATAAAGAACTTATCCCAAAATGGACCATATTCTCTACACAAAGATATACCACACAAAACATACGGTCCTTATAATGGAAACTACGTCTCAAAAAATATTGGAAATTGAAGCAACTCGACCGAGGGAATGATTAATTAACATTGTTATTTTCATAATATTAATGAATGTGATGGCTCAACCTACCCTAAAATTATTCGGGTAATGAAAATGTGCACACTCATGTTAATTAACACAGATATACTAGGTATTTCTAAACTAGAAATTCAAGAACCCAAGGGTGGCTCTATGATTAAATTTTCAGAATATATCTCAAATGATAAAACCACATCTATCTCCTTTCTTAGTCTTTCCCTAGAAATTTTCATGACATATGGTATTTAAGAGAGATGGAAACTCAGCCTTACAATCAAGGAGCCAAAGTGCCAACTAAGTGAATTGAGACCGGATTACTTAATACCAATGAATTTGTATCTATCTCAAAATAGGTTTCAGTCTACCACTAATCTCATGGAATGTCCTATGGCTTAGTATTTTCTTCAAGCTTTACCTGCATTTTTTTCATTATAACATCAAATAAGTCACTAACAAAACCATCTTCAAATGGATGGAAAAGAGGAAAGTGGTGATATTGTTCACAAAAAGAAATATTTTGAATAAAATCAAAACTTTATACTTAATAAATAAAATCATTTAAGGATGATCAACATCATGAACTTTTCAGTTTGAGTCATTTCCTTAAAGGATGTGATGGAAAATTTCTTTGTGAATGTGAAGATTTTTCTTTCCCCCTTTCATGTCTTTGAAGGAGGCATCTTGAATGATGAATCCAAGAATGAGGACATATTTCCACCTTCACCTTCATGTCATCCATTGGAGGAGTTCTTGGATGAAATTAGGAAGCAAGGAAAAGGGTGCACAACACAAGACATAAAAAGGTTGACCTAGTTTAGGAAAAGAGGAATTTTTGTATTTTGCATGAAGAAAACAACTTGGTTTCTATCACACGATAGAATGCTTCATCCTAATATGAATACAAACAATTTTATGATGATTTAGTTCCCAAATCAAACTCATGTTAATTTCCCTCCGAATAACATGAAGTGAATTGTGAATACTACAACCTTCACAATGGTAAACAAAAGGCAAGATGCGAGTTGATCATGGGGAAAAGAAAATTTTGATATTTAATTAGGTATCCCTGTGGTTGAACCCAAAAAGTGGATGTGTGAGCCCCATTGCTTCCTTCATAGCCTTTGGAATACTCCAATGAAGAAACTAAAATACATAGAGAAACACACCACCTAAGCCCAAGGCATAAGTATAAAATCTTTCCCTTTATCATTGTAAGAGATTATTCAAGTATTAAAATAACCATCTCTCGGCCCCCTCTCCCTAGAATAATTTGATAGATCAAATAAAGAATACGAAACCATAAGAGATTATATTACAAGACAAGTTCTTGTAGTTGTGTGTACACAAGAAAGAGAAATTAGGTGATAATGATGTTATGAATGCAGATTTGATAGAGAAGTCGAGTTTGAAGGTGAAAGACATGAATATGGAAACATCTCAAGGGAATGATGATGGTCACCTAGCCTATAGGTTTTCCACTTCTTCTATATCCCTCATTTACCGATCCAAGAAAAAATTCAAGAGGCTCACATTTTTAGATGCATGGGCATCTTTTCCCTTTCCATTTTCTCCCAAGTAGCTAAGGAAATGATCCTTATTTTTACGAGCTAGTTAGTGATTTTCTTAACTATTACAATCTTACATTACCTTATAATAGGAAATATTTAAAACAAATCAATTATTTAGGGTAGGTTTTTCCCATACCATATAAATAGATGAATTATGTTGTTGTGTATCCCCTCATGTGTTGTGTATTTACCATCCAAGTTGCATATTTCCCTTCATTCCATGTGTTTTTATCCTTACATGTTTTGAGTGTGTCTTGATTTACCTTAAAAATGGTTAGATGTTATAAATCCCAATAGATTAAATAGTAGTTGAAACAAATATATTTTGGAGTTCATTTATGATTTGTTCATTGTTTGGTATAACCAAGTATGATCTATTATGTCTTGAGTAAGATTCAACCTTTGTACCTAGATTTTTCACATTTTTAGAACTCCCGAAATTGGGTCCAACATGTTCATCACAAAAAAGTATGCATTTTTTCTAAAATATTATGATTTTAAAATGATTTTTGACTTCTAAAAGGGGGATCCTTTATAGAGGGTAGATGGAAGTGTGAAAAGTGCCTCAACTATGTGTCGAGGTGCCAAACATGCTTACGGTTCTTAAAGTGCCTTGGAAACTAAGGGCAGGAAGAAGTGTGAAACTTCCACTTGGAAATCCAAAAATGCACCCAACTTTTACATTACCAAAAGTCTCAAAAATATTTCTAACATGTTCATAATAGAAAAATATGCATTTATATCTAAGTATAGTGGGCCAAATATGAGTGTAAAAAGTGGCTAAATTGTGTGTATATGGTTCCTACAATGCCTTGGAAACTTTCTTTGATCTAATGTTTGTGTCAGGACTACTGTTTTGGTTCCTATTCAAAGCATTAGAAATATATTTCAATGATCTATCTAATAATGTGAACTAGAAAGTGTTGAAATATATTTTGACTTCCAAAAGAGGAATATTATTTTCAAATGAAAAGAGAAGTGCAAAAGTTTCCACAATTGAGTGCCCAACATGTTCGGTATGCACGACTTGTTCAAATATTCCCAAAAAAATCCTACATGTATAAATTGTTTCAAAGATCAACTTTGTACAAAGGTTCTGATCTCAAATTGAATTTGTCTTGTATTTTGTGGATCAGTTAATTATTGATATTGTGCCTTATATACTTTTATAATAAAGTTAGTGAAATTAATCATATTCATGCATGTGGACATTATGAAATTATGTTTAATAATTGTTAATTATCATGCTCTTGTTATTTCATATCATGTGAATTTGATATCATGGACTGGATAATTTTTTTCTTTTCATTTTTATGATGTAGGTATAACTCCTTGATGGGATGGAGAGTATCATTAGAGAGAATTACCTAGATTCATATTATGGGTAATGGAGATATAATCCCACGGGATTTTTTTCATTCATTCGAGTCACAATCTAGACACATGTCTTCACCAATTTTGGAGCACATAGTGACCATTGGTAAGAAATGAGCTTATTTGATTGGTATGCCCTCATTTTTATTACATAGTAGATATAATTTACTCTAGGGATCACTGGAGGCCATGACTATTGATAGGTATAAGTTTGTAATAGTTATGTTTATACATAAAAATGCCTTATTCCCTAATAGTAAATCAATGCTTGCAATCGTTCAGCCATATCATCTATCAAAATCAATAAAGTCAAGTTTTCTTTTATAATAAGGGTGTTCTTGAACAAATATCGATAAACTAAACATGTTGGACACCTATCTATTACATTTGACAATATAATTTCAATGCCTAGTGATAACCCCATGTTGTGGTAGGTTGCAATGATTTCATCCCTTCATCTAAAGCTCTTTTCGCAACATCAATATTTTATGAACACCCACTACATTACACACTTGACATACATATTGATATACATGTTACAAATGTGAACTCACCCCTGCAATGAAGAAAGAGTGAATTCACATGTAGACTTTATACATACATGGCTAAAATTTGAATCTCAAGTGATGGTCAAACTATTACTTTACATCGTCAAATATATGTGTCAATTGCAATATTTAATGTCATATTCTATCAAATGGACTTATTAAAAATCTACTTGATTATTTAGGAAAATTAGGAAAATGTTATTTGGGAAGCATAAGGCCACACTTACACCATATATGAAAAGGGAAAATAATTTTGTACATATATAAATGTAAAATATATATATTTTAACCAAATACCTCTACATAAGGTTGTGTAGTCACAAAATCATGCACTTTAGATATTATTTAATCTCGGTCTCATACTACTATTTAGAAGGTTCTTGAGTGAAGAATGTACTAATCAAGCCATGTATTTTATTTTATTTCATCATTCCCAACCTCTTACACCCACATGCCCAGTCATCTTTCGTCACTTTTTGTTATTTTAGCCTTGGATCGGGCACCTAGGCTAGATCTTTGGGGCACCGTGGAACCCGGGTGCCTTGGTCCCACCATGGGTGCCCCGATCCTTCTTGAACTTTCTCGCCACTTTTTGGGCTCTTTCTAGCCATTTTAGCTTCTTATCTTTTTGGTGGTCATCCATTTCGGGGTTAATTATGAAATTAGATCAAGAGAACCCTATAAATATAAAGTTATGAGACCATAATGAGGGACCAAACACTAGTCATTACTATCATCCATCTAGAGTTGCATCCATTTGGAGATCATTTGCATCCATTAGCTCCATCACATATGACAAGGTTGGTTCATCTGCATCACACTTCATAAAAGGGATTCTATTCTATTACATGCACACATTCTATTACATTTTATACATTTAGTTATTGCTCGATACTTCACAAAGTGTGATTGGCATAAGAGCACCTATGGCACATTATGCACACACTCACCAGAACTACATTTGGGTCTGAAATGTAGTGCAACGCTCAGTTAGTAAGCCCACTATTGTGGTAGCTAAGGTCAGTCGACCCATTCATTTTCATTTTTCTTTTTTAGGGTTTTGATACTTCTTTTGGTCTTTTGCGGGTCTTTTCATCATCTTGATTTATCAGTGACACTTGACGTAGGGAAGTAAACCTGATGTGATAGACACCGAGGGTTTTAGACCACCTATCAAGTTTGTAAAATTTAGTTTCAGATCTTTTGAAAAAACCAAAGCGTCTGCAAGCACCCCAGTCTCTGTCCAGACGTTCTAGTCTAAGGAATCAGTCCAGATCCATCCTTTTTGGGACTTTTGCACAGTCGTTCCTACTTTCTACTCCTCCAGTCATCTCTGTGACACAATCCAACAAGTTCCTCTAATCAGTTGAGTTCATTCTAACTCTCTCTTACACATTAGGGTTAGAATTTCCTTTTGTATAGTTGGTTGGGTCATTTACATACTTATTTATCGCATTTACATGTCGTTCTAGATTAGATTAACTACCTCCATACCTTACTTTTAGTTAATCATTTTGGTGAACCCGACTTGCGAATTTTTCTTCCTTCTTTCATTTTATGCCTATTACCCATAGCGGTCATTTTGGGTCTCTTCAATATTGTGAGCTCCCTTCATTTACCCATTGTATTTCTAAGGTCATGGTTGATACAACTACATCTATGGCTGAAAACCCTTTAGATAATTCCAACCATATTCCTCTCCATGAAATTGAAGCATCTGATAGTGATAAGTCCTACGATGAAGACACCAATGTTGACCAAGAACAACTTAATGTTATTACTGAATTTCGACAAGCTTTGTGTGAAAACCCTACTCATCTTCCTCATATCTTGCATGCTTTAATTTCTACTAAACGAACTCGTGATGCTTCCACTTCTGTCATGGATTCTTCAGCTCTCATGGTCTCCACTCCACCCATTTATGTTTTTCCCCTATTATTACAACTACTACTCCCATCACCCACCCTGGCACTTCTAATATGTAGCTTGGATCTTCCTCGAACACTCCTGATTTAACATCTTTATATCAAGATTTGCAAAATCAAATTTTCCAACTCCAATTCACTACTTCTCTAGGAACACCATCTTTAGATTCTACTTCATTACTACATACCCCTTTCGCGCTTGATTATCTCCACTTATTCATTTCCACCTAACTTCATCTCTCCCAAATTTCCCATTTTTAAAGGCCATGGTGACCCACAAGAACATCTTTGAGCTTTCCACGTAGCATGTCTCAACTATGTGGATGATCACACCATACTCGCTAAGATTTTTCTCATAGTTTACAAGACTATGTGATGTGTTGGTTTTATGACCTACATGTCCATTCGGTAGTCTCTTTCACACATCTGGCCGACACCTTTCTCACACATTTCTCTATTAACATTAGCTCTAAGCTCTCCTATGCTCAACTTGAATAGCTCAAGCAAGGGTCTAACAAACACTTATCCAATTATGTCTTGCGATACAAAAACAATTTAGCTAAGATGACTAATGTACTTGTGGATTCCAAGCTTCAGGATTTATTTATTCGAGTTTATTACCACCACTTCAAGAGAGTATTCTCTTTAAGACCTCTTCCTCGTTCGATCACCTTTTCAAACTCTCAAGCTTCATGAGACCAAACTCTTGGCAATAGGAAAACTTAAATATCAGGAGCAAACATCATCATCCACACATTTTTCAGAATAAGCTAACATTTAAGCCTTCTACAACTAAACCTATGGATGGAAAAACCACTATAAACGCAGTCTCTACTCCTAGGAGCTTTGACCACAACCATAAAAATGTAATTTTACTAAGATTAGTACACCTCTAAGCATTTTTCTACCACAACTCATCGATAGTAATCTTATTACCCTACCGTCGCCTCTACAACTCGATCCATCTCGACCCAAAGGCGTAATTTCGATGATAGTTCTTATTTTGATTATCATCAATACATAGGACATTCCACTGATCGTTGTTTCCAGTTACGATATCTCATTCAAGATTTGCTTGATAATGGTCAAATTGAGCTTCGGAATCTACAACCTCTACACCTATTAATGAAAATCATAAACTTAAAATCTTTAATAACCCCTTACCAAAGCATAATACAAAAATGACTAATTCCTTTGCTAATTATGTCTATCATGTGGTGCCTCCTCCTACATCAGGAGCTCTTGATTTCTTAGTAGCAAACATTGACGCTTTGCCACCAATCATTTCTTTCTCTAACGTTGATTATCATGTGACTTTATCATCTAATCATTTGCATATCATTGCATCTATTGGCTTGACCTCCATTAACAACACTAAGGTTGACCCATCATGGCCTGTTAGTACATGCTCTATTTCACTTCTCAAGGCTATCGGCTATCCTCAATCGTAAATTGAGTACCCTTTCAACAAACCCTTTGTTGTCGTTAAGATACATGTTACTGAGAAGGTCCTCTTATTCTACTTGTGTCTTTCCTCATGGAAAACACTGATTGATGATGTGACATACTTCTTTGTCTCAATGGGATTCGTCACTCTCAATATATCATTTCTATGAATCATTTACGACTTAAATTTATCTACAACAATCAATTCATTTATATCGATGTTGTCCCTCCATCCGCTCCATGGTCGTCATCTCCTCGCACAATAGCTAGCGCACCATCTACTTCTTCTAGCATGTCACATTCTATGTTGCTCAAATCACAGTCTACTCCTAGCTCACCTACTCGAGCCTCATCTACATGATTGCATCGTTCCACTAGTCCTACACATAGGTATAGGTCCATTCCTCGATACAGCATTACTGCATCTCAACATAGGTCACCACCTCGGTTTATTCCACACAAATTCTCTTCACCTTCGCATTCCGCATCACGTAGATCTCCATCACCGATGCATTTTGTGACGGCACAACCTTCTTCATATATTCATCCCTTGTATGCACATAGACTTCATTTACTAGCACAACACTTATCTCCCATACCACCACTATTAGAGCATGGTCATACGCTTTCATCATCACATTCACTGGATGAAGGACCTTTGTCCTTCACGATTATTGGTTAGCTCATTCATGTACACTTGGGGACATACCAGGTCACACATCCCCACCTCATCACATTAGCATCTAAGACACATCTTTCATTCTTGCATTATCATTCTTACATAGCACTACATCACATTTTAATCATTCACGCATACCTCATCTCAACATCATCTCTTCTTCGCATAGTCATACATATGTTATAGCGTCGTCACTACCCGATGACACAATCTCGAGCTTCAGTTCACACTTGAATTTTGAGGGATTATTCCACATGAACCCCACACACTACACAATAGGTCTTATAGATACCTAAATTTTGCTTTTACAATCTTATTGCCAAAACACATGCAAATCACTCTTATTCTTCCCAATTCCATTATAATTAGTGCTCTTTGCTAATTAACTAACGTTTCTTGCTAATTTGGCCAATTAACACCATATTGTTGATTGCGTAACCCCTTTCACATTTAGGATGCCACTTTACGGTGAATCGTAAGATAAAAACCTCTTCAAACTAGACAATTAGCGAGTATAGGCTAATTAAGCTTATTTTTCCCTTGATTTGGTCAATATACCCTAGTATTGACTCAAACCCCCCTTTCTACCACTCAAAATCACCCCATTCACCTCTACAATGTCTCAAAAAGCTTCAAAAGTGTATCCTAGCCTCCTAATTGACCCTAAGTGGTCAATTAAGGTTCCACACCTCTTAATCACTTGGTAATTCACTAATTGTGATTAGCAAGGCCTAATCATGATTATCAATTCTAATCTAATTTGGGGCTTTTAGTCCCACAATTACCAAAGTAAAAGTTTCTCCCTAAAGGAAAACTATAAAAATGGTGCACCTCATTCCTTTATACTTTAAATTGTGCTTTGATTTGCATCTCATATAATAAATATGATATATAGCCAAGTTCAATCCTTGCTTAAAGCCTTCAATGGGGTTAATAGATGGATATCCAAAATGACCAAGTAGTCATTTGGAGAGGCCATTTCACCTTGTTTGGAGTAGCAACCATAACCATTTGATTTCCCTCTTAGGTCTATTTAGGCCCATGTTAGGTAATTAAAACATATTAGTAGGCATGTTTAGTTAGATTTTGAATTGTTTTCATACCAGTTAAGCATTCTTTTAAGCTTCTATTTTAATGTTACATTCCTAGACTTAGAACCTTAGCTATTAGGTGGAAATAGTGTTATCCTTCCTTTTTTATCTTTGCAATTTGATTATGAAAGTTTAGGTGTCATGTGTCTTACACACCGCATTTATTCACATATTGTGCATCATACATAATACTAGTCGTCATTATATATATCGCATGTTGCCATCATCTACCTCTTTGGCATTACATCCTATTCATCTTATGTATTACCTACATTATTAGGTTATTTACGCATATTACATCATATTCTATACATAGTTTCGTCACACTTTATCTTGTGTCATATGCCTTACATCATACACTACACATCTCCATATCACACATATTCTACATATTATACTAATCTTTACCACATATGAGTCTAGCATTACATCATCCTACATACTACATTATTAGTCTATCTACATATACACTACATCTTGCATTGCACTCTACACATCACATGGTTGTTTATTATCATCAAGCAAAATGCATTGTCTTCTACGCTACCGCACTCACTACCCTATGACGCACTTTATTTCCTCAGTCCATACTCGACTGCTGAGGGTTTACAAATAAAATGGACCTTACATTCATCATGTGTTTATCATTCCACCTTTTATCATGTGAAATTTCTAGGATAGTGACATACACTATAGGCTAAATGATCACCTACTCTATCATCTTGTAGTGGTATACACTTTAGGCTACATCACCACTCCCTTTTATTCATCTAGTAGTGATATACGCTTTAGGCTACATCATCACTCGATCGATCAATTTATCATGATATACACTTTGGATATAAGGGTCATCCATACATCATCTTTGGGTTGTATTTTCTTCACAACACATATATAAATTCCTCACATTATGCTAGACACAACACACACTATTCGACCATTTACCGATGACGCACTCTCATTTACGATTCATTCTTGACTGCTGAGGGGGAAAACTAAATGAACCTTGTTGCATACATTTCCATCCACGTGGGGGCACGTGGATCCTATCATTCCATCTTGCATTCCATTCCATCCATCCATAGCATATTGCATATTATGGTTGCTTTTATTCTTGCTTACTTTTGCTTGTTCATGGTCGTTTTATTACACATGATAGTTAGATTACTTGTATGTCATTTATCTATATCATCCACACATGTGTGTTCATGTCTTTTTGTAGTTGTGATCACAAATACATGTCTCTTACACATAGCATAGATGCTCACCTTCTACCCTTCCTACATTGGTTGTTGGGGCATTCACATTCATCTCTCACATATGCAATTGTTTCATTTTGTACTTAACACTTTACATTACTTGGTTATACACGTTTTTAACATG
The DNA here is from genome assembly GCA_018340775.1 of Taxus wallichiana var. yunnanensis. Lineage (NCBI taxonomy): Eukaryota > Viridiplantae > Streptophyta > Pinopsida > Cupressales > Taxaceae > Taxus > Taxus wallichiana. The sequence continues at coordinate 233,066,210 of CM031238.1, read as the reverse complement.
CTAGTTATTTTTCTAACATGCTAATGGGTGCTTCATGTGCAACATTTGTTATGCATGGATATTTGCTTCCATACTTATTTGTTACATTGTTTTTTATTGTTTGTTCTTATTTCGGGTCTTGCCCTATATTTAGTGTGCACATTGTTTTTGTTTGCGGCCATGATGGCCTTACGTGTCTTGCGACATCATTAGTGACGTCCCATGTTTGTAGCCCACTTTGTGTGCAGCTTACTTTGTCTTCTTACATGTTTACTACATTGCTTGGTAGTTTTTACATTGTCTGCGTAGCTTACACATTATTTTTCTATATGCATGCTTGTTCGTACTAACACTTGTCTTTAGCTAGCCTCTTGTTTATGTGTGCCTTAGTTTCTACCAAGCACTTTCTAGGATATAGTTCATGTAGTTCGTCCTCTTTTGGGGTTGTATTCTCCTATTAGCGACGTTACATGCACCCCCAAAGAGGGGGCATCATTTGGGGTTTTACATACTAACACAACGTATTTACACCGGTTCAGTTCAGTACACTTTCCGCCCTTGGCATTGTGGGTTACATACAGTGAGTGGGTTCAGACCAATCTACGAACCCCGTACATAGTAGCTTTTACATGACATGGTGTCCTTAGCATTCTAGGAAGTAGTTAAATATTGGAGGATACGGCGTAATTCCTCCCTATACTTCTTCGGTCAGTGGCATCAAATCACCCAAAAAACTAGGGCATACAGAGATCTCTTCACACACATTCAAGGAATTCCTCCTACGCTTCTTCGGCCTATGGCGCGATCACCCAAAAAACCCCGGAAGTACTGGGATATCCTTTTACACTCTTTTTCGACATGGATCAGGTGCACATGTTCCATTTACACTTTTTCATTTGTGTATTTTACATTTACACACTTTTACATGCATCTTTTACATTATATTTTTACATACATATTTGGCTACTTGATCATTTTCTCCTTGCAGGTCCGGTCGTATGAGAAACAAGCGGTCAAATGAGGGCAACAACAACAACGCTCAAAAACACTTCGCAACAAGACACACATTAACAATGCAAGTACATCACGGACATCGCCAGACTACACACACACATTTCTGCCCTAGGTTTACTCTTATCACTTTTTTTGCACATTTTCATCTTTAGTTTCCACACTCCACCATATTTTTGTCATTCCACACTTTGTCTAGTCCATCGGCACATTTTCTACTACAATATTCATGAACATCAGATACGCATCTATATTTACTTTATGTTACTGAGATTTCCACTCACCAACATAAAGTGGGGGCAAAAGGTAGTCACAAAATCATGCACTTTAGATATTATTTAATCCGGTCTCATACTACTATTTAGAAGGTTCTTGAGTGAAGAAAGTACTAATTAACCCCGTCTTTTGGCCATCTTGTTTTATTTTATTTCATCATTCCCGACCTCTTACACCCACATGCCCAGTCAAATTTCATCACTTTGCATTATTTTAGCCTCGACTGGGGCGCCCATGCTAGTAATAGGGCACTCATGGGTGCCCTAGTCCTTCTTGAAATTTCTCACCACTTCTTGGGCTCTTTCTAGCCATTTTAGCTTCTTATCTTTTTGGTGGTTGGCCATTTCAGGGTTAATTACAAAATTAGATCAAGAGAACCCTATAAATATAAAGTTATGATACCATAATGAGGGACCAAGCACTAGTCATTATTATCATCCATCTAGAGTTGCATCCACTTGGAGATCATTTGCATCCATTAGCTCCATCACATAGGACAAGGTTGGTTCATCTGCATCACACTTCATAGGGGAGGGATTCTATTCTATTCCATGCACACATTCTATTACATTTTCTACATTTAGATATTGCTCGATACTTCACAAATTGTGATCGCACAAGAGCACCTAGGGTGCATTATGCACATACTCACCGTAACTACATTTGGGTCTGAAATGTAGTGCACCGCTTAGTTAGTAAGCCCATTGTTGTGGTAGCTAAGTTCAGTCGACTCATTCATTTGCATTTTTATTTTTAGGGTTTTGATACTTCTTTTGGTTTTTTGCACGTCTTTTCATCATCTTGATTTATTATCGACACGGCATGGGCGTAAAACCCGATGCTACTGGACCACTGCCGAGCCTGTAAAATTTAGTTCCCGGATATTTTACATAGACCAGGTGCCCATACTACGAGGCGGAGTGCTCGCAGATGCTCGAGTCCCTCTCTAGGTGCTCCAGTCTAGAGAATCAATCCAGATTCAACCTTTTCGGGACTTTTGCATAGTCATTCCTACTTTCTCGCTCCTCCAATCATCTCGTGACATAGTCCAATGAGTTCCTCTAATCAACTAAGTTCATTCTAACTCTCTCTTACACATTAGGGTTAGCATTTCCTTTTGCATAGTTGTTTAAGTCATTTACATACTTATTTACTACATTTATTTACCACATTTACATGTTGTTCTATATTAGATTAAGTACCCCCATACCTTACTTTTAGTTAATCAAAGTTGTGATATTAATATTGGAAATGGATGACATTGACATGAATAATGATAATTTAAATAGTGGAATTACAAATTGTTATCCAATCTACCTTTTCCATAATGTCAATAGAGTAATTGAATTCACATTGCTAGGTGGATATATTCCCCTCTCAGATGCCACCAAAATTTGAATGAAGAAGAATTTTTCCTTTCACTTACAATCGCTAACTAACTATACAAAAAGTGCAAGAAATTTTTTGATATGGATGTAGGGGGATTAAATGGGATTTATGTCGTAGAATAAGGGAGTGCAGTTCTAAAGGAGGAAAACTACATAGATGGATATCTTGGCACCATAATGAACTGTTATACATAATAGGCACCATAGAAAACATATCATACTTCCTCTCACCATGCATGCATCATGCGAATAGAGTGGGACCTCTTTATTGACTTGGTGAATTTATGTGTGGCGAAAAACTTTGTTACATTGTTCACAAGGTTCCATCGTGAGAATCAACCTAACTTTTGAGCAAGTGACACACCAAACTTAAGGTGACTTAAATGGCTAAAATGGCCCCGATGGAATGAAAATTAATGCGGCTGAATTTTAATGGATATTTAGGTGGCGGATAACCCGTGAGAAACTATATTTACCTTGTAAAAAGTGTTTTTGGATATAGGAGTAGATAAAACATGTATTTGGAATAAAAATCCATTTATAGATGATATTTATAGAGATGAAAGGTGCATGGAAGAGGTAGTTTCTAGAAACCTACAACACTATAAGTATCAAAAGGATATATGGCACTTGGATACAATTAATTACAATAGTTCCATAAAATTCACATTTAACACATTTTCATTGGATACCGGTATGCATGTTCATGCAAAATGGATTGGATCTTCCACAAAAATCTCATAATTTTCATTGGATGAAGAAAATTTAAATTCATGAAGGGATTTAACTATTTCATGAAGGGATTATACTTGTAGTGTTTTACAAAGAAGACAAAAGATAATTTTTATTATTAATGAAAACTCCTAAAACACTATAACAACTAATGCAAAAAGAGTTGGATTTATCATCCTCTATTCCCCACCCTCTTTCCAAAACTAAAATGAAATATTGGAAATGGGCCAAGTCATGACAAAGTGTCATTGGGAATATGTAAGTTAGCATAACTACTTTGTTTTTACATTAGATAGAAATATAAATCATTTTGGTCAACTTCATTAAGATAAAGTGTCTCATAATAAACACTAGTGGTAAAAAAATGTGGCATCCAACACAAAGTGTGTACCACATTAGATGGATTGTGATAAATAATTAAATACCTCATGGTCTTCATGTTAGGCAACACATGCAGACCATTCCCAAAATATCCATAAATTGACTACAAAATTGACATGCAAACAAAGTGAATTATTTATTTTTTTCCCTAAAACATAATATGATGTTGGTTCCTAATACAAATATAATATATTATAAATGTTTTTTTTTTCATTCTATTGTTCCTAATAATTTCCCATGAGCTTGATTTTTAACGTTTTATAAATTTCGTTTCTACGTGGTTTATTTTTGTCAAGAAATAGTTATGGTTATGTACCCTTTCCTTAAACTAAAATAGGATGCTACACTCAGGGAAACTAATGGATGTTACCATTTCCATTATGTTATATGATTTATTGGTTTCCTTTTTCCTCTATGTTAGTTGGATTGATCTCATCAAAAGGAAATGTGTTGTCATTAACACAATAGTGATCAAAGACATAGTGTTAACCATAGTTATCACAAGAATAAACCAATTATTTTCCATGAAAATCATAAAAAAATTTAAAAATTATTGTAATCATATTTCTCTATATGTTCCTCAACATCTCCCCAAACTAGAGTGAAGTTTTGGATGTGGTTCACCTAATGGATGTTAACATTTACATTATGTTTCACAATTCGTTGTTAGATTTTTTGTCTTTATGTCACCCAATGGTCCACATCAAAAAGTAACCATGTTGTGACTAACAAAAAAATGGTAAACATGGTGTTTACCACAAGTGATATCAATAAAAGAACTTTTCTTATCCATGAAATCTCACCAAACATTAAAAACCTATGGTTTCTCTCTCTCTTTCTCACACCATCTCCCCAAAATCGAAGTGAATTATTGGACGAGTGGTCAATAATGGATGTTAGTGTTTACATTATCTCTCATGGTCTATTGACTTCCCTTTTTCTCCTTTATATCATTTGGATGGTCACCATCAACAAGCAACCATGTCAGAATTAACACAAAGTCTCAACCGCAATTACTCTCAACAAAAGACCTTTTATTGTTCATTAAAACTCGTCAAAATATTAAAAAAATGGGTATTCTCTCTCTCTCTCTCAAGTGAAGTATCGACAAGGGAAGGTAATGGATGTTGGAATTTATGTTTTATTTGATGGTTTATTGATATCCTTTATTATCTTTATGTCATTCCAATGGTCTTCATCAACAAGTAGTCATGTTGTGATTAACACTAAAGTGGTAAACATGACAATGTTAACCATAGTTACTCTCAATAATGTGACCTTTTACTATCCATTAAAACTCATCAAACTTTAAAAATCATTGGTATTATAGTTACATTTATCTCTCTCCTCTCTCTTTCTCACGCTCTCCTTAAAATTAACATGAAGTATCGATGCGGTGGTGACTAATGGATGTTATCATTTACATTATATTTCATGGTTTATTGGTTGCCTTTTTCAACCTCTATACTAGTCAAATGGTCAACATGATAAGCAACCATGTTATAATTAACACAACATTGGTTAACACATAGTGTTCACCATAATTTATCTCGATAAAAACCTTTTATTGTCAATTAAAACTCACAAACTATCAAAAATCAGTATTGTAGTTATATTTGTACCTCTCTTTGTCATCTTGTCCCCAAAACTCAAGGGAAGTGTTAAATGAGAGGTAGGTAATGGATTTTGACATTTACATTATGTTTGATAGTTTATTGGAATTTTTTTCTATCTTTATATCATTATGATGGTCCACATCAACAAGCAATTATGTTGTGATTAACACAAGTGGTTAAAAAATAGTGATAGCCATAGTTTCTATAAGTAAATAAAATATTTATCCATTAAAACTTATCAAAGTATTAAAAAAATTCTATTATAGCTATCTCTCTCTCCCCCTAAAACTAAAGTGAAGTATTAGATGTGGGGTGACTACTAGATGTCACTTTTACATTATCTTCCATTGTTTATGGCTTCCTTTTTGTCCTAAAAGCTAGTCGAGATAGTCAACATTGAAAAACAACCATATTGTAATTAACACCGTATTGGTTAACGTGTGGTGCTAACCACATTTTCTCTCACTAACAAATCTTTTATCGTCCATTAAAACACATTAAATGATAAAAAAATTTGGTTTTGTAGCTTTTATATATATATATATCTCTTTGTTACCCTCTCCTAAAACTTGAGTGAAGTATTGAATGAGGGGTATGTTAAGTTCGGAGCTTAATTGTTTCACATTAGCATGATTCATTAACTTGCTAGAATACATAGTAACTCGCGTGGCCACCTAGACCAAGATTTACCAAAACAAGGATGAACCAACATCGGTAAGGGTGACCAAAGACATCGGTTGCCATGCGTGATTGTTTTATTTAACTCACGGGAATTAGATCTAACCTTTGATATAAAGTTGATTTAATGATTGTAATTACATAGCTAAAGTGTCCTAACCTTTGATATAAAGTTGATTTAATGATTGTAATTACATAGCTAAAGTGTCCTAAGTTTGTATATGCATATATAAGCTAGAAAAATAGGGTTAGAAGTTAGATTGGGAGAATTGTAAGATGGAGTTCTTTGAGAGAGAAAAATATAAGCTTGAGAGGAAGAAAGTAATGTACATCCAAAGTAGAGGTGTGGAAGATTGCAGATCTTCATTATATATCCTCTATGAAGTTTTGAATAATATATTTGTTGTTTCTTGGTGGGCGTAGCCCACACTGGGTGAACCACATTATATCTTGTGTATTGTTTCTTTTGGTTTATTTTTGTATTTATTGCTTGTATGCTTAGATCTAAATATGTATCTCATACAATTTGTTGTGATTAACCCCAATGACCGGTATCACAGCCTTTTTGTTTGAGGTTTTGTGTGAAGATAGATTTACTCACAAAGGGATTTCTGATTGAGTTAGAGCTACAACAATGGTAGAAGATGGTAAATACGAGTTACAAAATTTAACGGCCTGAAATTATCAATTATGAAAGATGCATGTGGAAGATTATCTGTATCAAAAAAATCTATACTTACCGTTGGATGAAAAGGCAAGACCTACAAAGATGACTAATGAAGAATGGAAAATTCTTGATAGAAAGGCTCTGGGATCTATAATATTGAACTCGACAAAGATCTATGGCTTCAATATTACCGAGGCTAAAGAACCACGGTAGAGTTGATTTAAATCTTTAGCTAATTTATGTAAAAAACCTAGTGCTTTAAATAAAGTTTATTTGATGAAGAAATTATTTAATTCTACGATGCAAGAAGTTAAATATGCATCAATTCATTTGAATGATTTCCATTCTATTGTAAATCAATTAAAATTAGTTAATATTTCGTTTGATGATGAAGTGAAAGCACTTTTATTTCTATGCTCTTTGCTAGATAGTTGGGATAACTTGGTAATGGTTGTTAGTAATACAACATCTGCTACTAATATTTTAAAGTTTGATGATGTGGTTAGTATAATCCTAAATGAATAAATACATAGGAAAAGTATAGGATAATTATCATCTGGAAATGCTTTGAATGTGGAAATGTAATGCCCACATTTTTACACGCACAAATACAACACTCGAAAATACTGGGTAACTTTCTTTTGACATACATTGTAGTTTACGTGACACTACAGATGATCTCTAAGGAATATGCACAACTCACGAGATGCTTCAGACAAACCTTATCCCATATAGATAACATGAATAGTACATGATGCACATCAAGGCCACCTTTTCCCAAATGACAAGACACAACACAATGATTCAACTACATTATGATTCCTGTATAGGCACCATCCATGACAACGCTTTCCTAGTTTACATATTTATTACATTCATATTTTGTTATTGACCTTATTTTCTTAGAAATCACTTATCAATTATTTTATAATTAAACTACATTATCTTTACTTTATTTAACATTTCACTTGTAGTAATCCCATCTAATTTTGTTTGTTTCTCATCACACCAGAATGTTGTAACCTGGTTATTGGTATGAACATATGTACATACATGATCCTTTTAGTATTTGTTCCAAGGATTCATTTTCTAAGTTGCATGTTTGATTAGATTTTCCATTTATCTTAGTTACAACAAGGGAGGTTCTCATGAAGCAAAGGAAGTTTATTGATTCAAGAGTAGATAGATTTCACATTCTTTTCATATTAGCATTTAAGTTCTAAGGTTAGTCTATTTTGTTTTACGTTATGACAACTAACCATGTATCCCATCTACTTCACTAAATTGCTTAGTCATCAAGGTACTAACGAGTATGATTTCACACTCCACCAAGTTTGGATTCCTGAACAATTAAGCATTAGATGTGTGTTATAAGGGGATATTCAATTATAAATTTTACACACCTTACTAGGGTCACAACTAGAGTTATTGTACACCCTTATCTCCAAAATCACTTGGTAACTCTAGGAACATTCGATACTTCTTACCAAGCCAACACTATTGTTTGAGAGGGGTTAAAGAGGATTCACACTTAGTATTCTCATGTGTAGGTATCTAAAACATAAGACTGTTTGAATCATTTACATTCATCTTAAAATGATTTCACTTAATTTGATTTAATTAGTGTTTTGAAGTTTGTTGAGTAACCCATTTGTTAAAAAGGACATTTGCATGCTCGTGATCCCACTAGCTCTCATCCTAGGGAATTTCCCCAAAAACAAGATCACCTAGTTTCACAACGTACATCCATTACACACTAGGAAAGGTGGGGAACAAGGGGAATAATCCTTCATTTAAAGGACTACGGTCCACATTAGGGATCACACATTGTGGATTTAGTCCCTGCCACAAGATGGTTTAAACACATTATATGAACAATCTAAAATTCACTTTTCTCCTAGCACACCAATTATGGTAACATTCCCAAAACTAATCATAATTTAAGAAGTTGCTAAGTTTCACAATTAACTTTGAGTATTGCACCATAGAACCCAAATGATAATATAAATTGGGTATCAAGTTTATTTATGATCCCAACTCTTATAACTCACTTCCAAGGTTAGTTGGCGATCTTCACCAATCCTCACGTGTGTCGGTCCAAGAGGGTTCTATACTATGTTTGAAGTTGGTCTCCTATGGAGCACTACCTTAAGAGAACAAATTTTCCTTACTAAACACATGGTTACCAAACCTAGGAGGGAACCATGTACTCAAGAAAAATAGGACCATGTCATTCCTAACCGTCGGGTCCATGATGATGCCACTAAGCATGCAGGCTAGGATGGAAATCTCAACTTGGGCTCTTATCTACATAACTAAAAGGTGTCATCAAGTGTAAGGATTGAAGTTTATCCTAAGGTTTTAGTTTTCTATACTAAAAGAATTCACGCATGAAGGGTGGTTATACACGAGTCTTATACTAGGGTTGAGTGTTTCATTTAGATTTCTTATTTACATTTACAAGGTAAGAATACAACACACCAATTAATTAATCATCTATTGAACACTAGAAATGCACTACAAGATTTTAAATTCAAATTCATTTAACATACATATCCAAATTTTATTTTTACCATACATAAATCTGAATCAAAATGACACCTATGTCATACCCAAGGCATTCCTAAAACTAGCATCTCATACCTATTACCAAATTTCAAATATAAATTTCTGTAACATGGAAATATATTATACATATATACATTTTCCAATAACATATATAAATTACAATAATAAACAATGAATTACACCACGCCTTTTCGCCATCTCACTTCCATCCTACAAAACCATGTGAGCATGAAATCAACGATAAATCGTTGGCATGACATCCACCCTAATCTAACATAATTAACGTTTTAGTTTCCCATTTACATAATAATATTAATAATTTACATTTGAAAGGAGAGGGTTAGAGACACATATTTATTTCATTTCAGTTCACTTCATTTCTTAACTAAGGAGAGAGAGAGAAATAGGGAAGAGAGAGACTATTTTTCCAAAAGTTCAATTTCACACAACAAGTCACACAATAGAGTTTCAAATAGTTATTTACAAGTGTTACTAAGTTTCCACGATGGTTTGCTAACTTGACTAGGGTCCTACAACTTTCTTTTACATTTCGCTAGTTACAAAAATGTTCAATTTAGGCTTAGAGGCTAAGAAACCACTTTCAAATGTTGTCTTCGATGAGCAAACATACCACGAGATAAATTTCTATGTGTCCTCCTATACACAAATAATTCACAGGAATTGACAAAATTAATTGGTGAACGGTTTACAATTGGCGGCTAGTTTTCTAAGGCCATCGGTCGTAATTGGCCTAGTTACAAACGATCAAAAGTTAGCTCGAGGGCTCAGAAAACCATGTCCAAAACTAACATTCGATGGAAAAACACACAATGAGAAATTTCCTACAAGTTCCCCTATATATGGAGAATTCATCAAAGTTGACAGGACCGAGAATTGGCAAACGGGTTTCAAACGGCGATGGGTTTTCCGAAGCCATCGGCCATAATTGGTCCATTTTGACCCAGACAAAGTGCGACCAGGAGGCTTGCAAAATTCCTTTGCCAAACTAACTAGGAATTTGATTTACTTGAACTGAAGGTTCTAGGAAATTTTCTAATGAAAATACCAGAGGCTTGCGAAGGCAGACAAACATTTCGTTGTTCAGGGACCAAACGATGGGTCAAAATAAAAGCCAACTTTTCAGTTTTAACAACCCTAAAAGTGCAAAACGGGGTAATAAGGCTCCTAGAGGAGCTGCGAAAAGAGGAAAAATGGTCTATTCGGGTCAATATAAATATTGATACAACTCCCCACATAACGAGGGACACGGACGAAACTTGTCATCCATTTTTCGAGGCCCAAAAGGTGGTTTTATGTCCTTAAAAATCGCAATTTACCTAATTTTACGAAAGGACGATGACAACGTTTAATGACGAAATCAAACTCAACTAGCCCACTCGAGGGATGGCAGCTATCCATTTTGATTACTAAGTTTTCCAAGCATTTGAGAAAGTGGGTTTAAGTCTAAGGTTTACACCAAGGTTTATTTGCAATGCGTAAGTCACAAGGTGATGTATTATTATTTTGTGATACACGTATATTTAAAATAATCAAATGTTTAAGCATCTAATGATTTAATATTTATATTATATTGTAATTGAAAAAACCAAATCATACGAAAATTATAAAAGACGAAGGTAAGGAGACCATGCCTAGAAATGTCAGCGTTTGTAGTGTATGGTGGGTTCATCTACATTCCTCAAGGCGTTGAATCTCTTTTAGCATTCCGCAAAACAGTTCGTGAGCATTCGGAAACTCCCTCATTTGTGCATAACTCATAGCCATGACATTCCATGGGAAGACACATTTTGTTTACTTAAAATTAACTAGGAATTTTCCAAGCATTTTAGCCTTGTGTGTGTTCACATTTTGCATACATATCTACTAGGGTTGCTGCAATAGTAATACATGACACCCACCTACACAACAGATCTATGAAGGATTGCATGAAATGCCTCAGGGAAAAATTGTAACATGGGTTATATGTTGGCACAGTGTGGAACTAGGATTTAGACCAACTTCTAATTGCATTAGCTTGACAGTTTTTGATCGCTTTCATAACAACAAGCCCATTAGTCCACAACTCCACATATCACTTACCTTGTCAATGCTTCAACATATTCTTGCATATTTGATCACCAGGGACATTGAGACCACACAAATTTCAAAGAAACATTTTTTAATAAGCTTGATGGATGCGCATAGCTATTCCAAAGCTCCCAATTTGGCTCAATTAGGATGGGTGTTAGGAAATTCATTTTCAACAACTCATTTTCTATTCAACCAACAACAATGGCATTCTACAAAACCGTAATTTCTTCATGGAATTTTGCAAAATAGTTCATGTGCCCCATCCATGCTCCCATGCTCTACATAGAAGTCTTCCAGTGCACACATCTTCCACATCAACAATAACAAGAAAAATTACCTTCACTAGCTCTTGATTGGGTACATGTTTGGAGGCACGATAGGGAGGAAGAAAGATGACATAGGTTGTGGAGACGCTGGCAGAGGTTGTGGAAATCTGGCTTTAACCTGTCAAAGGCATTTTCTTAAATGCTTATGAGGCCTTTTTAACAAACTCATTTCATGCATATCCTGCAGTCAATGTTGTCCACAAAACCACATTTTTAAGACATTTCGTTCAACATTTCACCTGCCTCGTGAATGCTCCCACGTATGCATACATGTCTACAGAGCATTTGCAACTACAAAATCTACTAAAATTCCTCTATCTTATTCTTTTTTGGACGTCCATACCAAGTTACAAAGCTCACGTTTGACACAGGCTGGGAGGATGCTGGAAAAGGTAAGCTGATCTAGTCGGAGACCTATTTTTGCATGCTTGAAACAGTGGAACTGTCTTGCGAGGAAACCATGTGTTCTAAACTCCCATGCCCAAAGTCTCCTCCCATGAGAAGTTCCCTTGATCTTCATTTGGTCAAAAGTGTAGCAACGTCACTATTTTGTGAAAGTCCCTACAACAACTATCCAAAACTGCTAAGTTTCTAATGTGCACTTGGTTTCAGTGTTGTCAAGGTCCCTGGATCTCAATTAAAGCATTAAACCACTACGTAAGGAAAGTGACAGGTTGGAAATGGCATTGATGGAAGCCCATGCTTTGTCCTCATAACTGCCACACACCACCACCTGCCACCAATTTATTTTCACACAATCCTTTTTTTTTAATTTATTGAATTTAATTATTTTTTACGTGTCGGGCACTACACATGCTGAGAAAGTAGGGGAAGGCAAAAGGAGATATCCAAGAGAAAGAATAATGGGAAATCAAAGTCTAATAATGGAAGATCTAAATCCAGAGATAAAATAATAACCTGTTGGAGTTGTGGAAAGAAAGGACATGCAAAGAAGGATTGTTGGTTCAAGGAAAACAAAGAGAATGTACCAAAGAAAGGTAAAGAGGCAAATGTTGCATCTTCTGAGGTAATGCAATATGCCCTTATTCTCTCCTTGGATGATAAAATTGAATCATGGGTTTTAGATTCAGGAGCTTCTTTCCATGCTACCCCTAATAAGGGTTATTTCAAAAATTATGTCAAGGGTAATTTTGAGAATGTTTATTTAGGAGATGATGAACCATGTAATATTATTGGTAAATGAGAAGTTCATCTAAAATTACAAAATGGAAATACATGGATATTGAAAGATGTGAGGCATGTGTCAAGCCTCGGGAGAAATCTAATTTCTACAGACAACTAGGTGAATCTGGTTGCATGGTTACATTCACAACCAACTCTTGGAAGGTTACCAAGGGATCTCTTGTTGTAGCAAGAGGCAAGAAGGTAGGAACATTATATTTGTCTACCTGTATCATCGATTCCTTTTCTATGCTATCTACTTCAGATTCAGATGCAAACATGTGGCATAATCGGCTAGGCCATATGAGTCAAAAAGGAATGCAAATCTTAAAGGCTAAGGGTAAGTTATCATATTTGAAAGATGTAGATCTTGATTTTTGTGAGCATTGTATATTTGGAAAGAAAAAGAGAGTGATATTTCTCAAAGTTGGGCAACAAAGAAGGAACAAAAATTAGAGCTTGTGCACTCATATGTGTGGGGACCAACCCATGTAGCTTCTCATGGAGGATCCCAATATTATGTGACTTTCATTGATGATGTCACAAGAAAGGTATGAGTTTATTGTATTAAATGTAAATCTAATGTTTTTGATACTTTTAAAATATGGAAAGCCCTTGTGGAAAATGAATCAAATTCAAAGTTAAAATGTCTTAGATTTGATAATGGTGGTGAGTATTGCAACAAGGTTTTCAATGATTATTGTTTAGTGAATGGAATACGTAGAGAAAGAACAGTTCCTAGAACACCACAGGAGAATGGTGTTGCTAAAAGAATGAACAGGAAAATCATGGAATGTGCAAGAAGTATGAGGATACATGTTGGATTACCTTTGTAGTTTTAGGCAAAAGCAGTAGACACAGTAGTTTATTTAGTTAACCGTAGACCTTTAAGTGCACTAGATGGTGGAATACCAGAAGAATCTTGATCTTGGAAAAGAGGTAGATCTTTCTTTTCTTAGATTATTTGGTTCAGAAGCTTTTGTGCATGTTGATAAAGAAAATAGAAAGAAGTTGGATGCTAAATCCAAGAGATGTACTTTCATTGGTTATGGCTCGTGATTTCGGATTCCATTTTTGGGATTTAGAAGATTCTAATATTGTTAGGAGTTGTGACATTGAATGGAATGAAAAGAGAATGTACAGGGATCAAGTTTTGGTACCCAAAGACGAACCGGTTGAATTTTTTTGAATGAAAATGTATTCTCTGGATTTAAAAGTTACACCTACGTGTCTACACGATATCCAATGTCGGTTAACACCAAACCGCGCGCTTGCCCGAACTAATGTCATTTATAAGAGCCAAAGCGGCGTTGGTTAGCTAAATCGGCATCGGTAGTAGGATACCATCATCGGTTAGTCAAACGGCATTGGTTACAGTGACCGGCGTTGGTCACTATCTGAGATTGATACAAATTTACATAATGAGCAGATTGCGGGGTTCATTTTAAGAAGCCTCTGGTAAAATGGAGGTGGAAAATCCCCGGCGAATATACCTGGAACCACTTTCGCGTAAAGGAAAATTTTCCAATTTTTTTAGAACGAAATTTTCACCTGATATTATTTGAGCGAGAGTGAGGGTCCTGAGGGAAAAACAAATTATGGAAATGCAAAAAAACATGTATTGTTCACTATTAATGCATAGTAATCGCCCGACAATGAGCGTTGTACAATTGTTAACGCATGACAACAAGAGTTGTATTCGTGCGTCAAAAATGCTTGTTGTTATCTCACAACAACTTTCGTTGACGCATGCCAAAGAACTTTATTGTCACATGACATCAAACTTTGTTGACACGCGCGACAACAATACTTGTTGTCACGCATCCTAAGTTTGATGTTGTGCGTCAAAAAATTTGTTGTCACGTGACAATAACACTTGTTTTCGCGTGTCAAAAAAGTTTGTCGTCATGCACCCAAGGCTTGAGAAACCCTAATTTTGTCCTATAAATACCCCACCGCCCTCATTTTCATGTTTACACTTCCCAGCCTCCCAAGTTTTCTTCATTCTCCCAAAGACTTACTGCACAGAATTATACGTCTCTACACCAAAGAAATTCAACCAAACAAAAGATTCTTTAATCAAGCTCAAATACAATGGCTACAACAAGTGCATCCCAAGCTCAAGACCAAGATCTAATGAAAATCAAGTAAACCATGCATTGGTCACCGCCCAAGCCCTACCCAAGGGAAAGATACAATACATGAACTTGATGTGCCCCCACATTTATACAATTTTGCAAATGAATACAAAATACAAGGATTTGCTAGAAGCATGTGATTTTTATGGGCTCGTTAACATGCCCTAGTTCGAGATTGATCATGATGTTCTAAACTACCTTATGTCCTCGTATAATACAGAAGATGGTAATTTTACTGTTACTATGGATGATGGTCATACATTCAAATTCAATGTCGATCCAGTTGATATCCATCGTTGATATGCCTTTCGTTTAAAAATTTACCCATAGTAACAACCAAAGCAACCCTCATTGAAAATGATAAGAAGTACCTCAAATCTACTTTCGGTTTCCATGTTGATTGTACATGTAATCTATTTTCAATTTTCATTTGAAATTTTTTTATTTTGATACAATTCAAATTGATATTAATTCCAATGACTTTTTGCAGCTCACATCAATAAATCAAGACGAGGTGTGGATACACAAGGAATTACACACCACTTTCTTGCTACCATGATTTCTTTCTTTCAAGCTTAATTGTTTTACAGCATCGGCAAACGGATATTCCAAACTAGGCTATTGCATACATTATTATAACAATCGGAAAGTTAAAATTTGATTGGTGCACCTTTTTATCTAATAAGATAAAAGATGACATTACAAATGCATCGATTTTGAAAAACCAGTTATTCACTCCACAAACTATCTCCTTGGCCTTTATTACGAGGCTATTTTTAATTTAAAAGACAAACCAAATCCTACTTACAAGGATGAGACAATGAAGAATTTGTCAATTCCATTTCAAGAACAACAGGTATATAGTTTATATTTCGACATTAGACTTTGGTTATTGTCTTGATTATGTACTTCTGATTGAATCTTTATGCAGTACTAACATTATGTACTTCTGAATAAATCTTGACCGTATGCAGAGAAGATTTTTGGAGGCCCTTCCGCGAAAAAATCGGCATCAAGAGGAAGAGGCCAACAACACGCTGAGGCATCGGGAGATTCGCAATCTGAAATGGAAGTTCACTCATCGTTGAACCCCAAGCATTTGCATTAGTTAAACGACAAAGACGTAATACCCTAACATTTACTATTTACAAATTACCATTTTCTATTTACAATTTACCATTTACCATATTGAATTGACATGTAATTGATTGTTGTTACACTTGCAGGGACTTTGCACTATACGCATGCTTCTCAACAGTCTTCACCAACTCACTCAGTTCAATCACATGTAATTGTCAATTCTCAACACCCTACTCGCCATCCCAGCCACACACAGCTCAAACACAACCAATTACTACTCCAACATGGCCACCTTCACCAACGACATGTTACCCCTCAACAACAAGGTATGATTTTATTGCTTTAGTACAAGTTTTGAATAGTTTTTCATATAATTTCGTAGCTTTTGCATAGTTTTAACTATTTTTCATATAATTTAGTAATGATTTTGTTGATTTTTTGGACTTTATAGTACATTGCAGTCCTTCGTCATCTGACAAATAGTGGCACCGCCACATCCTCCACCATTACGATTCAAAATTCCAACCAGAGGTTTAGGTAAAAATAACATTGGTAAACGCATGCCAATTCCTCTGGCCCCTAGCAGGACACTAAACATTTCCTCCTCATTTCCAATTCGACCCTCTCTCTCGATGGCTTTCCTAGCGCAACCAACATATCAGTTTTAAATAATATAACTTTAGATGAAGATTACTTAGGCATCGATAAGAATAACCCAATAGTATTTTTCAATGCACGTGAGATGATTTAAGGCCAATAGGTATATTTATATTTCAATGTAATTTATTCAACTTTTTTACATTTCACTTTCAATTTCAATATTTGAATATTGATTTATTTTATCACAAATAGGATCAGGCCACCCAAAGGAAAAAAGAGGTAGCAGACGATACTCAACCCAAAAGCCCCCATACCTCTCCATCGGCATCATCTTCTTCAGATACAAATGGTGAACAATTGTTATCATTTCCTTTGGAGAACTTGATTGGTTATGATTGTCAATCCCATGTCCAAGAGTTTATTGTACCTCATATCAATCAACTCATAAAATGGGAGATAAGGGAAAAAGTACTAATTAATGAGATAATAAGTCGTTATGAAAATCATTGGCAAAGGGACAATTTATACGCTGCAGTCCAAAATCAACATGTGAAGATGGATGCCTTACTCACCCAAGAAAGAGGTGGGACTGTCACATATAACAACAATTATAAAGACAATATTTTAGATAAAGTATTAAAATTTTTGAAAAATATTAGTGTTGAAGCCCACGCCTATTTCAACAAATAGTCTAAGGATAAGGATCTGGCGGCAATTGTAAATGCCGAAAGAGATAGAGCGGTCATAAGTATTATCACTTTGAAACAATATTTTTTGTTAATTTGAAATTTTCTTATTTTACTAATATGTTTAATTGAGCTCACTATTTTTTTGAAGTTGAAATATGAAAATTTTAACAGATAAGCAAAGGTGTTCCAAGTTTACTTGGAAACCGCCAAGAATAGTTTATCTGCAGCAATGAAGATGAAAGAAAATATTTTTTTAGTTAACAAACAAAACAATACACTTAAGCGGATAATTAAAGAGAATGGCTTCGACCCTGAGATTTTTTTCAAAGCAAAGGCAACTACAGATCCTAGTTTGGTATCCCATGGAGATGCGACAAAGGAAGAACAAACAATCGTAAAGAATCTAGATAGTGTTGTGGAAGATCTAATTAGTTTTGGGATTATTCAAGCAAAGAATACAGGAGGGCAAGCCATTGGGGAAAGGGGCACAGAAGATGCCAGTTTGTTTGGGGAAAAATTTAATGATTGAGGGTTGAAAAATTGAAACTTTAAATTTGAAATACTTTATATATTGAAGTATGAAACTTGAATATGTATTTGATTTTAAGTATGTTGCAATCTGGATTTTTTATATCTTGTTATATATTATATATAGAATTTATAGATTGTATATGGTGTTTATGTTTGATATGAATGTGATGGTGTTATGATAATGGTTAATTATTTGTTTTAAGAAAATTCACTCTACTTGTAAAATTCAAACTTTGTATCAGGTTTCTTCACATTTAAACCTTATGAGAATCTTCTCTCTACTTGTAATGATGATTGCATTATATGTGGATGATGACATTAGAATAGATATGGATGATGATGAATTGTATGTGGACGTAGATTTAGCTTCAAGCACGATCATGGAATCTAGATGATGATAATGGATAATTGTTTTAAGAAAATTTGGAATGTGGTATGACAGAGACATCTTAATAGAGTTAAATATTCTTCTCTCTACTTGTAATGATATGATGACATTAGAATGGATATAGATGATGATGAATAGTATATGAACATTGAATTAGCTTCAAGACGAATACGATCATGGATGATGATAATGGATAATTGTTTTAAGAAAAATTGGAATGTGTTAGGACATAGACATCTTAATACAATAAAATATTATTCTCTCTACTTGTAAAATTCAAACTCTATATTAGGTTTCTTCACATTTAAACCTTCTCAAAATCTTCTTCTCTATACTTGTAATGAATCAATGATATAATGACATTAGATGTGTATGATGACATTAAAATAGATATGGATGATGATGAATTGTATGTGGATGTAGATTTAGCTTCAAGCACGATCATGGATGATGATAATGGATAATTATTTTAAGAAAAATTGGAATGTGTTATGATATATACATCTTAATAGAGTAAAATCTTCTTCTCTCTACTTGTAAAAATTGAACTCTGTATCAGCTTTCTGCACATTTAAACCTTCTCAAATTCTTCTTCTCTCTACTTGTAATGAATCAATGATACAATGACATTAGATGTGGATGGAGACATTAAAATAGATATGGATGATGATGAATTGTATGTGGACGTAGATTTAGCTTCAAGCACGATCATGGATGATGATAATGGATAATTGTTTTAAGAAAATTTGGAATGTGTTAGGAAAAGACATCTTAATACAATAAAATCTTCTTCTCTCTACTTGTAAAATTCGAACTCTATATCGGTTTCTACAATTTCAACCTTCTCAAGAGCTTCTCTCTACTTGTAATGAATCAATGATATGATGACATTAGATGTGGATGATGACATTAAAATAGATATGGATGATGATGAATTGTATGTGGACGTAGATTTAGCTTCAAGCACGATCATGGATGATGATAATGGATAATTATTTTAAGAAAATTTGGAATGTGTTAGGATAGAGACATCTTAATATAGTAAAATCTTCTTCTCTCTACTTGTAAAATTTGAACTTTATATTAGGTTTCTTCACATTTAAACCTTCTCAAAATCTTATTCTCTCTACTTGTAATGAATCAATGATAGAATGACATTAGATGTGGATGATGACATTAAAATAGATATGGATGATGATGAATTATATGTGGACATAGATTTAGCTTCAAGCATGATCATGGATGATGATGATGAAAGAGGGATTCGTGAGAACCGATGTTGAAAACAATGCACCACAACAAAGTTGCACTCTAATGGTAACGTCAAGCTCCAACGTAATAAGCAAGATTCAAACAATGGAAAGAATATGCAAATAAGAAAACAGGTCTACTCATACTCATAGATCGAAAAAAGGAAGTACAAATAGGGGTGTTGTGTAACCCCCATGCCTAAACAAGGAAAGAACCTCAATGACGCCACTGACGCATATGACGTGACTGATGCATATGACACCACTAAAGGAGGAGTTACAATTCTAAATAAGGAATGTAACTCCTATGACACATTGATGCAATGACAATGACAGATTCTATGACAGAATCTGACACTTGTCATTTGACTTCCTAAGACCTATGACTCTCGCAAGGCAAGATGACTCACCAGGTGATGTGGACAATGACTAGGCATGTCACACACACCAACACCCCCTTCATCAAAGCTGAGGAAGAGGTCATGGTAAGCCAGAATAGAAAAGAAGACTCCCCTAGACAACTAAGAAAGATGTGTCAATGGGGCCCGACAACTAAAGGCCTGATAAGGTGCCCATATACAAACAACATCTTTCTGGAAAGAAGAAGAGGAGAAGGAGGACTATATAGCCTGAAGAAGATGGGCAGCTACAGCAGACCTCACCCCAAGAAGAGACCACAAGTGAAGAAATTTCACCTCAGTGAAGGGCTTGGTGAATATATACGCATGACTTTCAAATTGTCGAACATACCGTATGTCAATGATGTTTTCATGTATCGGCTCCCTGTATGAAGTGCATGTGAATCTTAATGTGCTTGGCCGATCGATGCTTGAATCTGGATTTCTACAAATCGAGATAGTGCTCATGTTATCACAATAGATAATGGTAGGCCGCGAAAGTGGATGCCAAACTCTGTCAAGATACCCTGTAAGCAAACATCTTCTATGACAGCGTTAACTGCTCCTCTATACTCTAATTCTATTGATGATATGGCAATGGCATTTTGCTTCTTGTTGGACCAACTGACAGGACCTGAACCAAGAGTGAAATTGTAGCCTAAGGTAGACTTTCGATGATCTAGATCACTAGCCCAATCTGAGTCTATAAATCCAACCAAGTCAATCTCAATCCCTCCTAAGTAATGAATACCATCTGTGTGAGTGCCATGAACATAGTGAAGGATCCACTTTGCTGCTTTTAAATGTAGCTCATGAGGCTCCTGCATAAATCTGGACACGATCCCGATAGCATACGATAGATCTGGCCAAGTGTGAGTAAGGTAGATCAAGCTCCCCACCAATTGTTGATAAAGGGTACCATCAACCAAGGGGGAAGAGCAATCAGAAACCAACTTGACCCCGGAAAGAAAAGGAGTAGGTGAGGACTTACAATTAGACATGTGAAACCAAGCAAGCAAATCAAGAGGAGCAAAGAATCACTACTGTTAGAATCGGAAGACTCAGAAGTTTGAGGATCGAGAGGAGTAGGGAGAGGAGGAACTCACTCAACAACATCATCATCTGATGAGTCAGAATCTGAATCAGTGGGCAAAAGAACCTCAGTGGAAGTAAAAGTCAAGGATGACTCATCAAACTTCACACTCATCTCAATATAGAGCTCATGGGTTATAGGGTTCAACAATCGATATCCCTTCACGCCATCAGGATACCCAACAAAGATATAAGGTTTGGATTGTGGATCCAATGCCTTGCGTTTCTTCTTGGGAATCTGAGCCATAGCCTTGGATCCGAAGACTCGAAAGTGCTCAACATCAAGCTTGTGTCCAAACCAAGCTTCAAAGGGTGTCATCCCTCTTACTGCCTTGTGTGGAACACAATTCTAAATGTAACAAGCACAATTCACTACTTCATCCCAATACTACGGAGGAAGGGACTTCGAGTGAACCATACAAGTAGCCATCTCCTTTAGAGTTTGGTTCTTTCTTTCTGCAACTCCATTTTGGGAAGGGTTGTAAGCAATTGTACGCTGCAAAGCAATCCCCTCAGAAGTGCAAAAATCCTCAAACCTATTGCTCACATACTCACCTCCATTGTCGGTTCAAAGAACCTTGATAGACTGTTCCGCTTGTTTCTCAGCAAGAGCCTTAAAGTTTGAAAATGCTCAAAGACTTCAAACTTAAGCTTAAGAAAATATACCCAAGTATAACACAAAAAGTCATCAATGAAGGTTAGTATATATAGAGCTCTAGTGAAAGAAGGAGATGGAAAGGGGCAAAAACATCACTATGAACAAGATCTAAGGGACGAGTAGCTCTCTAGGATTTTCCCTTATCAAAGTTTTTTTCAGGGTGCTTTCTGAGGTGCAACCCTCACAAATACCTTTAGAAAACTTAACTCGGGGTAACCCATTGACCATTTCATTTTGGCTCAATTGTTCAAGGTAACGATAATTTAGATGCCCAAAACGCTCATGCCATAGCTTGCTAACCTCATTTGCATGAGTGAGCAAGGCATTGGGCGTCAAATCAGAAGAGAAGTAGGAAAAGGTATACAACCGTGAATGGTGATCTACCTTTCCCTTAGCCATAGTGCAGTTAGAGTTAAGCTCACGAATGATCACCAAGTTAGGACCAAATTCCACTCGCATTCCTTCACCAAGGTAGGTGATTTGGTAAACCGATAGGAGATTGGTAGAGAGATTGGGAACACTCAACACTTGGTTAAATGTTCCACCTTCTATCTCTATTAATCCACTACCAGAAACTAACACATGAGTGTCATCACCCAACGTGATTTGGGACATGTCACATGGTTCAATGCTAGAGAATTCAACCTTTGAAGAAGCCATGTGGTGTGAGGCACCGGAATCGATAATCCAAGTTAATGATGGAGCTGATCTAGTTACGAGGGCCTTACCTTTCTTCTTTTCATTTTTAGACTCCTTTGTTTTAGAAGACTCACCCTTCTGAGCATTTTGTTTGATGGATTCAGGAACACTTATTTTATTCTTCTCAAGAAACTGAGTTAAGTGATCAATTTGTTTCGAAAACAATGATGCTCGTCATGGCTAGGATACTTACAATAGGAGCATTTACACTTTTCCTTCTTCGCTTTAGGCTCAGAAGTTGAAGTGTTAGTGTTGGGCTTAGCTAGGGGTTGGTTGGTCTTGGTTTCTTTCTTAGGTTGGTCCTTTGTTTCTTTCTTCTTTTCATTTTTCTTTCCCTTATTCGCCACAAGGGCATGTGACTTGGATTTTAGAGTCCCCATTTGAATGAGTTTTTCCTGTTCTTGAATGAGTTGGGATGAAAAAATGTCAAATGAGGGCATTTTCCAGAGCACTACCCAAGGCAGACTTTCGTGGCATGGAAAGTTGAAACAAAGATAGAGTATTTAGGACCTAACTTAGAAAGAATTGACAAGATCAATTGAGATTCTTTCTTCTCCACTTTACATTCCTTTAGAAGCTAGTCTAGTGTGGAAAAACTTTGAGAAGAAGGCTGCAGGTTTTCAAAGTCACTAGGATTTAACCCTAGTAGTTCGTTCTCCAACTCATGCACTCTCATGTCATCTTGCTTCCCAAACATCTCATCGAGCATTTTCCACGCTCCATCAGGTGTCGAGGAAGTTTTGATGTGGAAGAGCAAGTCGGAAGAGATGGACATACAAAGAAGACCTAAGGCTTCATCACAATGGTTGAACCATTTAGATCTTTTGGGTTCATCATCAGGTTTGGTCTCTAACCCCATGGTGACATGGTATAACCCTTTACTTCGCAAAACCAATATAATTTTAGATCTCCATTCGAAGAAATTAAAAGGTGTGAGCACCGGTACTTTAGAGATATCCATAATGAAGAGATAGAACCAACGAAGGAAGAAGGAAGGAGAGAGAAAGGAAACAACCACCCTAGAACAATATCACACCCCCGAGTTTGGCACTTTATAGTTTAGTGCGTTGATTACAATCAGATGCGACTATGTGCCAAGAACCAGTCTGTCACTCACCTTGCAATTAGTGTAATAACGCGCAAGAGTGGAGACAACAATCAAGGTTTGTTGGGTGCAATAGTTCGACACCATGTAAGCAAAGCACAAGAACGAGTGAAAATAAGAAGGGGAAGAGAAGGCCTTGTGAGAAATAGTGTCTCACGTTGCACGAAAGAATCCCTTTGCTGTAAGATTGTTGCAGACGCGCTCCACAAGTCCATAAGCAAAAGAAGGTGAGAAAAAATATAGTCCTGTGTGAGAAATAGTGTCTCACGTAGTACTAGAAACCCCCTTGCCATAAGAATGTGGCAGACGCACTCACTAGTCCGCAAGCAATAACAAGGGTTATTACAGTGCTTAAGATGGCTCAAAATGAGTCCAGATGGCCCCCAGGATGCGGTGAGGGCTCTCGAAAGGTAAAAAGAAGCTAGAACTGTTGCAACACACTTCAAAGACACGATTAGAGAAAAAAATAGTCAATAATGCTAAGAAATTGACCTTTTGGAATCCTCTAATTAGCTCAATTTTAGAAGATAATGGGACAAAACATCGACAATAATGTTAGATAAATGACTATTTTAAATTCCTACTAATCTATGTGAAAAGAGATAAATATATAAAGGTTCCTTAAAATAACAATAATTTAATTAATCTGCTTTAAAGTAATTATTAGATCCTAAACTAACTAGATCTAACAATATAAAATATTAAAGGCTTTGATACCATGAAAGAGGGATTCGCGAGAACCGATGTCAAAAACAATGCACCACAACGAAGTTGCACTCGATGGTAACGTCAAGCTCCACATAATAAGCAAGATTCAAACAATGGAAAGAATATGCAAATAAGAAAACAGTCTGCTCATTCTCATAGATCGAAAAAGGAAGTACAAATAGGGGTGTTGTGTAACCCCCATGCCTAAACAAGGAAAGAACCTCAATGACGCCACTGACGCATATGACACCACTAAAGGAGGAGTTACAATTCTAAATAAGGAATGTAACTCCTATGACGCATTGATGCAAATGACAATGACATATTCTATGACAGAATCTAACACTTGTCATTTGACTTCCTAAGACCTATGACTCTCGCAAGGTGAGATGACTCACTAGGTGATGTGGATGATGACTAGGCATGTCACACACACCAACAGATAATGGATAATTGTTTTAAGAAAATTTGGAATGTGTTAGGATAGAGACATCTTAATACAGTAAAATCTTCTTCTCTCTACTTGTAAAATTCAAACTCTGTATCAGGTTTTTGCACATTTAAACCTTCTCAAAATCTTCTTCTCTCTACTTGTAATGAATCAATGATACGATGACATTAGATGTGGATGATGACATTAAAATAGATATGGATGATGATGAATTGTATGTGGACGTAGATTTAGCTTCAAGCACAATCATGGATGATGATAATGGATAATTGTTTTAAGAAAATTTGAAATGTGTTAGGATAGAGACATCTTAATACAATAAAATCTTCTTCTCTCTACTTGTAAAATTAGAACTTTGTATCAAGTTTTTGCACATTTAAACCTTCTCAAAATATTCTTCTCTCTACTTGTAATGAATCAATGATATGATGACATTAGATGTGGATGATGATATTAAAATAGATATGGATGATGATGAATTGTATGTGGATGTAGATTTAGCTTCAAGCACAATCATGGATGATGATAATGGATAATTGTTTTAAGAAAATTTGGAATGTGGTATGACAAAAACATCTTAATATAGAAAAATCTTCCTCTCTCTACTTGTAAAATTCGAATGTGTGATTTTTACATGTAATTTGATATTCATCCCACAAAGTTCAAACACTTCATCAAAGCATTTTGCAAATACAAAAATAAATTAAACATGATTGTAAAAAATCAAGCAATGTCATATGATAGGGTTTAAGCTACCTCTTGTCTTTTAGATGGTTGTGACAAAGCATATGGAAGGAAAATGAGAAATCATCCTTCGCAGCGTGCTAGATGACCTTCGATTCAAGAAAACTCAACACAAAAAATGGATTAGTATATAGATGGGTGAGTTGCTTGACATTGTCAATCCCGAGAAGTGAGAGCTTCCTCAGATGGATGTCAACCCACATTTTCAAGAAAAAAAGATGAAATAATGATTGAGCGGATTAAGGAAGAAACAAAAATATTAAAGAAAATGCAAATGATAACCTATACATGTCTGGACAATGGAAGTCTGGAAGTCTGTAAGAGTATAACAATGGAAGAATATGCAAATCAATTCTAAAGGCCTTACAAATTAGTATTTGACAAATGCATGTAACAAACAGATTTTTAAAATAGAAAGGTTTTAAAAAATGCAAATGAGAACCTATGCATGTCTGGACAGTGGAAGTCTAGAAGAGTATAACAATGGAAGAATATGTAGATCTGAACTTTGAAGGCCTTGCAAATTAGTATTCGACAAATGCATGTAACAAACAGATTTTTAAAATGGAAATTGGTATTCGACAAATCCAAAATAGTAATTATATAAAATAGATTTTTATAAATAATTGTATTCAAATAAATGTAAATATATATACATATAACATCTTTAATGATAACAAGATTTGAAATAAAATATGTTAAAAAGCCTCCTCAGTCAATATTTGCATCTGTAGAGTTACAATTGTGTTCATTGTTACGTCTAACTACAAACTATTATATTCAAATATGTTAATATGAAATTGAATAAATAACCACAGTTAAAATGTAAGGTGACAAACAATAAAAGTAAGGTCAAGGAGATACCTATTTAAAGTTGAAACAATCCATTATCAATAGCTTCTTCAAAGTCGATGTTCTCTTTTGTAGAGTGTGACAATGCACCAATTCTAGTCTCATCGTTGGGAACAGTTGTACTTGTAGTTGTATTATTTACACCTCTTCTTTTGGAAAGGGAATTCTAATGCGCAATTTCTCTGTCGGAAGGAAAGGTTTCCAAGGAGTAGTGAGAAACATAACACCTCCTGCAACTTTCCATATTTTTATCCAACCTATTTCTCAGTTTTGATTTTAAAAATGATAACGCACCGAAAACCCTTTCGTCTTCCACATACCCCAAAATCATTGTTTGGCATAAATCATATAATCTAAAATATTCACCGATGTATTCTTGTAAGACAATACTTTGATAGATTCCTCGCCAAAGCCTTGTAATAGCACCACTCTCAGAAGGTTCGTCTAACTTTATATATTAGTTCCTCATTGTTGTTGCAAAATTTGTTGATTGAGACTTTAATAAATCAACATTCAAGTATACCTTTGATTTCCATACCCTTGACCTCCGAACTTTTAGTGAAATGTTCCATTATTGTACCCATGGATTTATGGAAATGCTTTCTTACAAATTCTACATGAACACCTTTAGTATTCAAGAATTTTATCTTTGGAGAAACGTTCTCTAATTTATGATGATAAGGATTTGAAATTTTTATAAGTTTTATTCTTGTTTCACCTGTAACAAAATCAAAGATATTACGTGTCACAGAACTTCTCTTTCAGATCCTGTAATATTTTGACGTTTTTACAAAATGTGCAAAGTGGTATGTCCCTCCCATTAACATTAATGTAGAGGTGATGATGGATATTAAATATCAAATAGTTACTAGGATTCTTAAGATCTAATAAAGCTTTCCGATTATAAAAAATAGGTGTATCAAAACTATCTTGGGATGTGTATAAGATATCAAGATTTTGACATACCATTTTTCTCATCCGTATAAAATCCACAATATAGATTAATCTCCCTTGTGCATGTTTCATCAGTGTATTGATCTCTTACAACATTGGAAGAATACCAACCAATGTAAGCAATGTCTCCAAATCAATTAAACGAAACAACAAGTCCCTCGTCCTATCAACTTCATGACGATATTCATGCATGAAACCAACCAACGAAGGATACTCCTCACGAACTCTGCATGCAAGTTCATACAAATAAATCCATCTTGTCTCAACATCCTTCAGAAGTTTCTTGCCATCTATAATTACAATTACAAATTTCTGGAACTCAAGAAAAATTCTTTAGGTTGTTTATCATATAAGCATGAAGTTATCTTATAAGGTCTTCTACTTTAGCAACATTTTCGTAGTTGCTTACCATTTTATACGCTAAATTCATTCTATGAGCCATACAGTGAATTGCTAGCATATAAGGGGCCATTGTTGTTTGCAATCTAACACACAACCTTGTTCGGTGACCCTGCATGATTGATGCACCACCTGCTCCAATGCATGCCAACTTCGTAACAATTTAATAATCATTCATTCCAGCAATATCTTTCAAATGAGAAACAACTATTTTATGTAGGTTTTCAACATTACATTTTTCAACCATTTTCATAACACCCAGCAAATGTGGTATGCTTATATGATTTTCTAAAGTATAGACGTGGATACATACCCATGCAAAGTGTTATCAATCTGTTGTCACTTCATTGATTTAAAGAGAGATAAACTTTGCTTTTTTTACATTCTCTTTCAAATCTTCCTTCTCTATCATAAAAAGGCATTTTGTTATTTCCCATGCACTACTGTCTGACCAATGAGAATGAGGAATGTTGTGCATTCCATTATATTGATACAAAAATTTGAAATTGAGGAAATCTAAAATCGGTCTTCCTTTCTTAAGTATGTGAAATAAAGTAGAGAACTGTATGAGTTTTGAATGCAGATTTGATTGATTCATCTTACCAATTTGTGATGTTATCATTCTTCCCTTTTCCACGAGATGTCTGCGTTTTTTCTGCTCTATGTCATACTTTGTTGCGTATTTAACATGCATGCATTCTTTTCAGCTTTTCCACTGTGTGTTTTGATTTTGTGTCCATCCTCTCCCATTACAGTAAAATATATTTTTCCACAGTGTTTTTCTATAATGTCCGGCTTGATTGCATTTTTGTTACTTTCCCAATTTCCATGTACATATTGTACATGTACATTCAGATGGGATCTCTTCTGAATTAGTTGGTTGTACAAGTTTGATAAATGGAAATTTGGCAGCCCAATCAAACTTGTATGTCCTCCCAAGTGTCCACATATTTTTGTTCGTTTTCAATGTTTTACTTTTATGACTAGAATTTTGAGCATTACCACAATCACCTGCTTTCCTCTTTCATGAACCAAAATTTGCATTTGATTTTTGAGTTCCATTTTGTTGAGTATTTGTATGTGTGATATCCTTTATGCTCTCTTGGTTATACCTTAACAGAATATATTCAAGCTTGGGCATCCCAACAAATATATCTTCAAGATCTAGCATGGTATAATCATAGGTGTCATTTGGTTGATACTGTGAGAATGCATGTCCACCTCAATATTACCTTCCACATAGTCTGTACTCTAATTCATTCCAGTGGCAGTTGTATGGGTGTTGGTGGTTGTGGTATCTATAGCAACAGAGTTTCCAAAATACTTGAGCAGAGGACTTCTAAGATTTTTTGTTACTTTTTGGGTCTTCTCATTATGAGAACTAGCACCTTCCATTGTTCTGAACAACTAAGTTGAAACTTTGTCGCATCATCAACACTTCTCCGAGTCGGGTGTCAATAGTAACATTTCCATGTGTCAACAAATATCTTTGTCACTCGTTAGAGAAGGTCTGTGTCGTGTGTCAACAATAGTTGTGTTGGGCACAACAACATAACCCTTGTCACGCGTCAGTTGAGTCTCCTTATCATGCATCCATAGAAAATCATTGTCGCGCGCGTCAAGCAAATACAATAAGTAGTAAATCAATCAATATTGTCATCACACGCCGAGAAAAACTCGGTCGTGCGTCGCAAGGCCAACAACAAAGATAATCGTGCATCAGCGAAGCGAAGTGTCATGCATCAACAACCAAACTCTTGTCACACATCAGTTGTATCTCCTTGTCACCCATCCATAGAAAACCTTTTTGCCGCGCGTCAAGCAAATATTATTAATCACTCGTCAACAAAAAAGCACATGTCACCCGACCAGTAAACAATAAACAGTCCTTGCTTTGTGCACTGGTGCTTAGAGTATGCAAGTTCACGGTATTTGATATATTGGTAGCTCAACTAGTAGTAAGGTACTGGTGGTAGTATACTACCTAATGAATCACCTAGGTTTTTATAGGAGATGCTTTCAAATGTAGGTGAAGCCGACCCCTAAAAAAATATACTGTAAATTTTAGGCGAACAAGACACTGACTTGCTCTGAAAAATTCACCTTTTCAAATTTTCCTAAAATGAAATTTTTGCCATATTACGAATATTCACCACTAAAATTATCCCTAGCAGATTGAGCCTCCGACACCCCAAATCTCAGTGAGAAGGTCATAAAGGGTAAGTAGACCTCCAGAAATATTTTCACCTTCCTTATCTTATTTATTATTGACTGATAGTGGTGAACTAGAGAGTTTTGAAGAAGCAATGTAGGATGAGACCCACGTGCAGTGGGAGCATGGCATGGATGAGGAGATGGACTCCTTGAAACAAAACCAGACATGGGATTTGGTTAAGTTCACGAGTAAAAGAACATTGCAGAATAAATGGGTTTACAAGATCAAAGAAGAAGAGGGTGGACATAAAAGATACAAGGCAAGGCTTGTGGTAAAAGGATTTACACAGAAATTAGGTATTGATTTTGGTGAGATATTTTCTCCTATAGTAAAAATGACTTCCATACGTACTTATATTGAGTTTAGTTGCAGTAGAATATTTGCATTTAGAGTAATTTGATATTAAGACAACTTTCCTTCACGGTGATTTGGAGGAAGAGATTTATATGCAATGGGTATGAAGTCAAGGGTAAGGAGAAACTTGTGTGCAAGTTGAAAAAGAGCTTGTATGGGCTCAAGCAAGCCCCAAGGTAATGGTATATGAGGTTTGATAGTTTCATGCATGAGCATGGTTATATGAGATGTGAATCGACCATTGTGTTTATTTTAAGAAGCTTGAAAATAGAAGCTTTATTATATTATTATTGTATGTGGAGAATATGTTTATTACAGGATCTAATATGCAAGACATTGGTGAACTTAAAGAAAAATTAGCTCACACATTTCCAATAAAGGATTTAGGAGTTGCAAAGAAAATCCTTGGCATGCAAATTCATAGAGATAGGAAGAACATGAAGTTGTATTTATCTCAGAACATTATATCAATAAGGTGTTGGAAATGTTTAATATGCGAATTCTAAAACCTGTAAGTACACCTATGGCTGGACACTTTAAATTGAGAAAATATTAGTTTCCTACATCACATGAGGAGGTCAAGTACATGGCACGAGTTTCATATGCTTCAGCAGTTGGAAGTCTTATGTATGTTATGGTTTGTACTAGACCAGACATTGCACAGGCAGTGGGAGTTGTGAGAAAATTTATGGCCAATCCAGGTAAAGAGCATTGGAAAGTAGTCCAATGGATTCTCAGGTATTTGAGAGGGACATCCAACATGCAGTTATGCTATGGAGGGTAAGATATTTCTTTATGTGACTATGTTGATTCAGATATGGCTAATGATTTGGATGGTAGGAGAAGCACCACTGGATATGTATTCAAGGTAGGTGGGATGATAGTTAGCTGGATTTTGAGATTGCATAAGGTTGTGGCGATGTCTACTACAAAGGCTGAGTATGTTGCAGCTACAAAGGCTAACAAAGAGATGATATGGACGAGCAGGTTCATGTAAGAGTTGGGAAAGGAGCAAGAAGATTGCAGATTATACAGTGATAGTCAAAGTGTGATTCATTTGGCAAAGAACTCAACATTTCATTCAATAACAAAACACATTCAGTTGAGATATCACTTCATACGGCAAGTGTTGGAGGATGGGAAGCTGAAAGCTCGAGAAAATTCATACAAAGGAGAACCCTGGATATGCTAACGAAGTTGTTGGTAATGGAGAAGTTGGAGCTTCACTCCACTTTTATTGGTCTTCGAGTTTGAGACTTGAAGAGGAGAAACAAGCCAAGGAAAAGATCCAATAATGGAAATGTATGGTACAATGCAGCAATTTATCTCCGAGTGGGAGATTGTTGAGTTGTGGAGCTTAATTGGTTCACATTAGCATGCTTTATTAACTTGCTGGAATACATGCAAAGAACCGGCGTCGATCGGAAGACCAACGCCAGTCACTTAAGACCGATATTAGTCAAAACAAGGAGGAACCGACATTGGTTAGGTAACCGACATCGTTTCTGTGCGTGATTGTTTTATTTAACTCATGGGAATTAGATCTAACCTTTGATATAAAGTTGATCTAATGATTGTAATTACATAGCTAAAGTGCCCTAAGTTTTTATATGCATATATAAGCTAGAAAACTAGGGTTAGAAGTTAGATTGGGAGAATTGTAAGAAGGAATTATTTGAGAGAGAAAAAGATAAGCTTGAGAGGAAGAAAGTATTGTACATCCTGGAGAGGTGTGGAAGATTGTAGATATTCATTGTATATCCTCTGTGAAGTTTTGAATAATATATTGGTTGTTTCTTGGTGGACGTAGCCCACATTGGGTGAACCATGTTATATCTTGTGTATTGTTTCTTTTGGTTTATTTTCATATTTATTACTTGTATGCTTAGATTTGAATATGTGTCTCATAACCTGGTGTGGATTAACCCAACAGGGTAGGTGATGGATGTTGGTGTTTATATTATGTTTGATGTTTATTGGCAACTTTTTTTTATCTTCATGTCATTCGATGGTCCACATTGAAAAATCAACAATGTTGTGAGTAACACACCAATGGTTAACATAGTGTTACCCACAATTACTCTCAATAATAGGCCTTTTATTTTCCATTAAAACTATTAAAAATTTGGTTTTGTAATTATCTTGCTCTCTCTCTCTCTCTCTCCAAAACTCAAGTGAAGTATTGTCAAGGAACAAGTAGTGGATATTAGAATTTAAATTATTTTTGATGATTTATTGGAAACCTTTTTGTCTTTATAGTAGTTTGATGTTCCACATCAACAAGTAACCATGTTGTTGGTGATAAGAAAATAGGAGGATGCCCGACAATATTATGCATGTGCTAAAATCAAGTTACTGAGGATATGGAGCTGCAATGCTTATATGCATTGTACAATTGGATACAAACAACCAAGTGGTTGCAAGGTTGAACAAAACTTACGTGTTGAAAAAAAAAAAACTCAGATATATATGGTTTAAACAAATAAAACCATATAAAAAATAATAAAAACCAATTACCCAAGTTACTTACCTAATAAAAAAATAATTACCTAAGGTAAAGTAAATCAAATCTACCTACGATAAAAGGTAAAAATGTAAAATTACTACTATACAAGGTTTTACCTAACATTCCCCCCCTTAATTTTGCATTGCCTCAAGAGAAGAGGAGAGAAACTCTCTGAACATCTCAAATTTGTCATGTGCAAGTGACTTTGTGAAGATATATGCTTTTTGTTCAAATGTTGGGCAAAATAGAGCTAAATATTGGGTCTCAATACATGCTCGCAAATGAACTAAACTAATAACTCAATGTGTTTAGCTCTCTCACGAAATAATGGATTGCGAAAAAGTTTCAAAACACCTTCGTTGTCAACATACAAGGTAGTAGGATGCTCATGTGGTAGTCTAAGTCATTCAGTAGTATGTGATGTAGCCATATCGCTTCATAGATAACTCCACTTGTAGTGTGATATTCAGCTTCCATAGAGGATTGAGGAAAAAAATCTTGCTTCCCATGATATTGGACTAGATCCCAAAAATAAAACAAATCTAGAAGTGGATTTCATGTCATCAGTGTTACCTACATGATCTGAGTTTGAATATCCTGTTAAGAAGAATTGATCATTCTTCTTGTACTCTAGACCAAAATCCATAGTGCCCTTGAGATATCTTAAGATCCACATTGTTGTTTTCCAATGATATACATTTGGTTCTCGTGCATGAATCGTGAAAGATAGATGACCACAACAACGATATCCGGTCAAGTATAAGTTCGGTAAATGAGATTCTTGATCAACTTTTGATAGAGAGTTATATTTACCAGTGGAGATGGATCTGCATGCGAGACAATCAAGTCTTATCTTCACGTGTGGTAATCGGTGTGTAGTATATCATCCTAAATATCTCGAGCATGGTATTGGCATATTTTAACTGAGAAACAAAGATATTATTCTCCTATCATAATCCCAAACCAATACAATAATGCATCAACCCGAGATCTGTCATGTTGAATGATCGATTCATATCTTTCTTCATTGCATCGATCATCTTGTTGTACTTATAGTGATGACTAGATCATCGACATATACAACAACAATGACAATCTCTCATCCTTGTTTTTGAGGTAGAGATTGGGATCATATGGATTCCTCTCGAATCCATGTTGAATGAGATGCTCATCAATATTGATATACCATGCCTGGGGAGCTTGTTTAAGACCATACAATGATTTGACGAGTCTACATACCTTTTCTTATTTTCTAGGTATGACAAAACCTTTTGGTTGAGTCATGTATACTTCTTTATGTAAGTATCCATTCAAAAATCACTTTTCACATCCATCTGGTGAACTTTCTATCCAAATTGTGTACCTAGAGAAAAGATCATCCTGATCCTTTTTATCTTAGATGTGGGAGAAAATGTCTCCTCATAGTCTATGCCTTCCTTCTGAGCATACCCCTTTGTTATTAGTCTTACATTGTGTTTGTCAATAGTCCCATATGCTTTGTACTTTGTTTTGGAAATCTAGCTACATCAAATGGGTTTCATCCTTGAAGAAAGATTGACAAGTTGTCACGTGTTGTTTTTCATTCTTGACTAATACTCATCATTTTCCAAGCTTTAGACTATAGGGCTTCTTGAAATGTAGATGGATCAAAAAATTCAACAACTCTACTCATTAAGGTAGAATTTACCTTTTCACGAGCTTTTCTACATGTCCATGGTCCAGAGTGGATGTGTTTAGAGGACCATCCAATTTTGTATCTCGAATCATATTTGTATACCACTTAGGCATATATTGAATTGTTCCCATGGGTTGTGGTCTTGTTAAATCATCACCATCATCCCCATCATCATTGTCATCATCAGTGGGAACATTAGCTTTTGTTTTCATAATAGGGGTGATTTGAACATCTGGTGAGTTTTTGGAAGGAGCCTCAACTTATTTCTTCACAAAAACTCTACATCCCTCCTATTGTAGACTTTCTTGGTCTTTAGATCCATCAGTCTATATCCAAGAGCTTCTTCATTGTATATAATGAAGATGCATTTTTCTGCTTTCATTTCAAACTTCTTTCTCTTTTTCTTGGGAATATACATGCTAGATTTGCGCCCAAATACTCTAAGGTGTGAAATGTATGGTTTTCATCCCGACCGTGCTTCATGTGTCATTACTCCATCAAGAGGAATTGTGGGCACTTTATTCAATAGGTACACTACGGTCTTCGTTTCTTCTACCTAGAATTTATTTTCCAATCTTGATTCATCGATCATACAATGCACCATCTCCATTATAGTACGATTCCTTATCTCAACAACACCATTTTTTTGTAGTGTATGTGGAGGAGGCATCTATTAATGAATCCCATAAACTTCCACAAATACTTTGAACTCGTTGCTAGTGAATTCCCCCCTTGATCTCGAGTGGATAGATATGATTTTACGACCAGTCTCATTCTTAACAACCAATTTGAACTTTTTAAAATTATTAAAAGCTTCATCTTTAGTATGAAGACGATAAATCCACATTTTTTTAGAATAATCATCAACAAAAAACATGAATTACTAAAATCTAGAATGACTAGGTTGTATCAAACCGCAAAGACCGATGCGCACTAGATTAATCTTGCACGGAGCTCGATATGTACTCTTCTCGAATGAGGATCGTGTTGTTTTCATGTTAGCCAATCGGGAAAATTTTCTATATACTTTGAGAGATGGAAAACCTTTCACCATATCATGTTGATGAAGTGTGTCGAGATATCCAAAACTGATGTGACCAAGACTATGATGCCACAAATATGCGGAGGAAGTGTATTTAGCCACAAGTGTTTGATCATCTCTCTAGACAAAATCAAGTTGGAACATCTATCCCAAATTTGAATATCTTGTAACACTTTTTGAGCTTCTAGATTTATCTCAAATCAAACAAACCTTCTTACTAGATTTACAATAAAAATCAATCTTCATATTGTGATTTAGAAGTTAATCGACTAATAACAAGTTCTTCATCAAACTAGGAACATATAATGCATCTAATAACCTACATTGCATGTAGCAAGACCTAAAGAAATGTTCCTAATACCTTGAACACTGTAGGATGATTCATCACCCAACGAGACATATTTTTGGAGGGTGTGCCTCGCATTATGGAGAACCAGTCTCTGCATCCGATCATGTCTTGAGTGGTTCTGAATCAACGTACCAGATAACACTAGTAGATGTGGTTGCTTCACTAGAGTGGGTAGTGTACAAGAAGTCTTCATCATCTAAGTGGTAATCTTATTTTGCAACATTTCCTTGGTGATGGGGTTTCTTCTTCTAGATCCCCATTTTTGCCCTTTCTTGTAGCTTAATTTTCCCTATTGAGATTGTTGATTGTTAGAAGAACCCTTCTTTTACATGTTGTACTAACATTCTTTCAAATCATGTCCTCTGCTACGAATAGGACACTTTTACTTCTTCTTGTCCCCTTGTTGATTACACTTCTAGGGCTAATTGGAAGAATGAGATTTGTTCTTCCCTTTCTAATGAGAAGAAAGTGCTTGCTCTTCTTCTTCATATTTGTTGTACATTGATTCTTATTGTTGCAACAAGTTCAACCATATTTTCAAAAATGATGGTTTGATCTGATAAATTGATTTCCATCACAAACATTTTGTACGAGGGAGGAAGTGTTATCTAAACAATGGGAACAAGAGTGTCATCTAATATTTCCTCTCCCAGGGCTAGAAGTGAATCCCTCAATGTTGCAACTCTTCTCAAAAAAGCCTCAACTTTCTCATTAGGCTTGAATTTCAATGTATGTAGATGACTTTGCAAATTCAATATAGTGTTCTTGTTCATAGCCTTGTACATTATGCGCAGCTTATCCCATTATAGTGCTAGTGTTATCAACATAGGAGGATGAGACCTTAACCTCGAAGATAATCTATGGTTTGTTATCTTTATGTGGAACCAAATCATATTATTTGAAATCACCCTTCAAATCCAACATGGGAAATGTATCATACATACTATATATTGCATGTGTAACACCATACAAAGGACTACCCTACCTTGGAGAAGCAACATAAGGAGAAACAACTATATAATGTTAAGATGGTCAAAGTGGTGCCTAGATAAAATGGGAGTCTCCAAGTTGTGAATAGGATTCGAAGAAAAGAACAAGGCTTGACACCTATGAAGATACTGTTATCCAATTTTGCCCCCGGGCAAAATCGACCAGACAAAACCTTACACAGGAGAAATGGAAAGGCTGCAATCCTTCCGCGCACTCCCATGCCATGCGATTCTTCTATGCACCCTCTGTTGACGCCTCCTAAATTGGCTAAGTTCTAGGTCTTCCTGTCACGCACCCTCTTTCCTTTCTGCCATTGCATGCCCTTCCTCAATTGGATATTCGTGCCCCCTTCCATATTCTCCTTTCACATTCTACTCCCCTTCCCATTTCCCCCCTTTCACATCTTCCTCCCATGTGTGCACTTTCTTCTCTTCCTCCCATGCACGCACCTTCTTTTTTGTCCCCTCACACCCTATGCATACGCATCCTCTCTACTTTCCTCTCTCATGCTTGCATCTTGCCGCGTGCCCTACTTCCTTGTCACCTTCTTTCCGTGTGCCCTTGCACACCTTCTTGTTTCTTCCTTCACATTCTACTCTCCTTCCATTTTCCATCTTCCATCTAGCAGGAAGTGTTCAATCGAGGCCCGAATCGGTTAAGTATGAAAAAGGCCAGCGGAAGCCTCCACGTGTCTCATTGGCGCACCTTCAAAGGTAAAGTCCAAAGCAGGGTCCCAAAATGAGCGCAAGGCTCTCCACGTGTCCAAGGCCCAGAAAAGTTACACCGGTCGTTGAAAAAGTCTAAGAACTAACGGAAGCCTCCACGTGCCTCTTCAACGCAACTCCAAAGGTAAAATCCAAAAGGCAAGCCCCAAACAAGTGCAAGTCCTCCACATGGTTAGAGTCTGAAAAGGCAGAGTCGTTCATTGAATTGGCTAAGTATAAAAGAGTCAGCGGAAGCCTCCATGTGTCTCAATGGCGTAACTTCAAAAGGTACGACAAAGGTGGGGTCCCTAAATGAGCGCAAGCTCTGCATGTGGTCGAGCCCCAGAAAGTTACACCGAATAGTTAAAAGTTGAAGCAAAGTAGAAGAACCCCTTTGAAGGTGCCACGTGTCAGCTCGGTGCAACTCCGAAGGTGCGATAGAAATGGGGTCTCTAAACAAACATAGGCCCTCTACGTGTCTAGGGTCCAACGTAGTTGCTCCGCAAACGGAAGGGACTTGGCAAGAAATGAAGAAAGTACAGAGCGAGGCCCGTGGATGACGTCGTGTGTCACCTCGATGCAATTTCAAGAGTGAAAGGAGGGGGTGAAATCTTAAGAAGCGTGGGGCTGCCACGTTGATCCTGCACGAATAGACTCTTTTAAGTATCGTGAGCTGCGTTAAACACTTGATCTCGACCTTCAGCTGGCCATATCTTTCAACTGGGAACTCGATTTGAGCAAGGGAGGACTTTTTGGAAAGCTCTCGACGTCTGCTACTCACCTACCACCATAATGAAAAATATAGTCCACCATTTTCAAGGATGTTAGGTTTCTCATCTACCGCCATAATGAAGTACGGGCCTCCTTTCTTGCCCAATAAGGAACAACACATGGAGGCATGGGTTTACTGATGGAACTCATCATGGTTGGAGTAGGTGATTTCAATGCATTTTGGGGTGGTTGGAGTAGGTGAATTCAATGTAATCTTGGGGTGGTTGAAGTAGGATTTGAATTCTTCTCTCCTTTCCCTCTCATTCTTCCTATATATTGTAAAGGAGGGGCATTTTTCTAAAGGTTGGTCATCTTTTCTCTCCTTCCCCCTCTCTCTTTCTTCCCTAGGGTTGAATGTGGAGCTTAAGCCTCCTCTCTTGGCTTTGTAATGGCATTTTCTTGCCTCTTTCCCACTGATGATGTACTGTGTGAACTCATGGAGCAATAAAATATGTTTTGTGATGCATTTTGTCCATCCTTCCTTATTTTATTATCTCTTCTTGCCTCTCATTGTTGTAGGGTATATTGTGCATACTTCTGATGTCTATTACATGTTCTGAGAGTTGTGTTTAATGGGTTTGAAACAGTGTTATGTGTGAACTCTATCTCTGGTCTGTGGTGCATCTTGTCCACCCTCTCCATTAGTCACCTCTCTCCACTTCAGGTAGTTGGATTTGTGATCAACAACCCTCCTTTCTAGCGTATCATCACTTTAGTGTAGGCTTTGTTTTCATGCACTCTCTATTTCCCTGGTCCCTTGGAAAGTTAGATTAGGATTAGATAGTTTGCTTGCATTAGAGTAGATTGTGGTAGGTAGTTTAGGAGCAGGAACCGGCCTTCTCGGAGGGCCATCTCAAGTTCGCGAGTCCACGGCTTGAGAGATGGTCTAATGTTGTGCAATCACACCGAGAGTCTCAACCCATCGAGTTACTGAGTCATTCGGGGGTGATGTGATTATGCACCAACAATACCTATAGAACCTCAAATAAGGCATGCACATGAATACATTTACCTTGACCCAACAAAGGAAACGAAACTATTGGAAGAGGAAAAAGGGTTGTTAAATTATATATAAAATAGGGATATGAGAAGACAAAATCCTAGAGAAGTTAACACAAATGTTTATGAGCAAGTTGTAAGAATATTTAAGTAGGAAAGTGTAGTAGTTGTACTTTTTTACCTTCTCAAAATTATTAATGTATTACATGATGAAGATATCTTTGGGAATTTATCCAATTTGTTGTAAATCTTGATAGAAAGTGTAATAGTGGAGCCATGCATCTTAATAAGCCAATTTGGTATGTGAAGACATATATACCATGGGATGTGGATACGCACTTAAATATAGTTTTGGATGGATATGAGATAAGATATGTAATGTTTGATTTTGGAAGCATTGTAAACATGATGTCTAGATCCACATGGGAAGTTATGGGTGCACCTACATTAGCATACAACCTATTGAATCCAAGTCTAGCTAACTATAGAAGAATGCATCCAATTAGGAAAATAAAGGATGTTGAAATAAGGGTAAGGGATGACAATTTGAAAAGAGATTTTGAATTCATTGACATGAAGACAAATGAGACACACTATCTAATATTAATTAGTAAGAAATGGGCATATGATAGAAATGTGACTATTAATACAATAAACAATTAGGTGGAGGTGCACTTTGAGAATTCCATTATCATCATTCCTATGAATAGATCAAAACAAAATCCACATACTATTTTAAAGAGAACCTTTGTCTCCTTATGTGAATGATACCGAGAGTCAATTCAAAGTGGATCACTAAGAAAGAGAAAGCCTAAGAGAATTGCCAATAAAAGTGGAGTACCATAGTTTTGAGTATCCATAGAGGGATAATTTAGACATCTCATAGAATGTACAATCAAAGAATCTATTCTTAGAGGAAGATTTGCAACATGGTATAAGGTCTCATACTAAGATGAAGATAGGTAGATTATATGACTTTGGGTATGCATACCATGACTACACCAAGCTCAATGGGGAAATATGTTTGTTGTGGAGCTTGATAGCGGACGGGGTTACAAGAAGGGCTTCGCCCCCTTGCGGGTGCTGGGGATGGCCCCCTCGGTGGGGGTCTGGGGTAGCGCCCGTAAGCCACATTTTATATGTATTTATGCATTGTGAAATCTGGATTGTTCCTTATTAGGTC
Organism: Taxus wallichiana var. yunnanensis; assembly: GCA_018340775.1. Taxonomy (NCBI): domain Eukaryota; kingdom Viridiplantae; phylum Streptophyta; class Pinopsida; order Cupressales; family Taxaceae; genus Taxus; species Taxus wallichiana. The sequence goes on along the minus strand of CM031238.1, from coordinate 233,025,791 downwards.
ACAAATCTAATGGGTGGTTTTCTATGTTTCCCGAAATGATAAAAACCCTAATATCTTTAAAGGGTCATGATGTATGAGGCTCATTGTATCAGTGGAGGCACTGTAAGAGAGTTTTGTTGGACTGAATAAAAGGATTGGTTTTTCTGGTGGATGTAGCCCATTTTGGGTGAACCACGTTAAATTTGTGTCTGTTTTATTGCATTTATTTCTATTTTACATTTTCCGCATTATTCATTGCATGCTTGTTTATCTGTACAACTGGTATAATCCTAACAACTAGTATCAGAGCACATTTGAGATTTATTTGTCAGTATACTCACAAAGGGATTTCTGTTTGAGTGGGAGAAGCAGAATGACAGAGGAGAATAAGTTTAGAGTTGAGAAGTTTGATGACCGAAATTACCAGCTATGGAAAATGTAGGTGGAAGATTACATGTATCAAAAGGATCTATACCTATCAGTTGGGAGGTAAAGAAGCAAAGCCCCCATTCATGTCTGATGAGGAGTGGAAGGTTCTGGATAGGAAGGCTCTCGATGCGATTCGATTGAGTCTGACATCGTCTGTAGCTTCAAATATCTCATAGGTGAAGAGTACGGTAGAGTTGATGAAAACCCTAGCTAATTTATATGAAACACCTAGTGCATCCAATAAAGTTTATTTGATGGAAAAAAAATTTAATCTACAAATGCAAGAAGGTGGATCTGTATCTAACCATCTTAATGATTTCCACACTATTGTAAATCAATTAGATTCAAGTTAATATCCCATTTGATGAGGAGGTTAGAGCATTATTATTCCTATGTTCTTTGCCAGAAATTTGGGACAACTTAGTAATGGCAGTTAGTAATACATCATCTACTTCTCTTAAATTTGAAGATGTAGTAAGTGTCATTTTAAATGAGGAAATGCGCAGGAAAAGTACAGGGGAAAATTCTTCTTCTGGAAATGCGTTGAATATGGAGAGTAGAGGGAGGAGCAAGGAGAAATCAAAGAGTAAGGCTCATGGGAGATCTAAATTGAATATGGGCAGATCCAAATCTAGGAGTAGAGGCATTACTTGTTGGAACTATGGAAAGAGAGGACATGCTAAAAAGGATTGTTGGTTCAAAGGAAACAAAGAAAACCAGCCTGAAGGTATTAAAGAGGAAAATCGACATGTAATATTGTTCAGGATGCTCTTATACTTTCTCTTGATACTAGAGTAGAATCTTGGGTAATAGATTCAGGTGCCTCTTTCCATGCAACCCCTAATAAGGGCTATTTTAAAGAGTATGTCTAGGGAAATTTTGGATAGGTTTATTTAGGTGATGATGAGCCATGTAACATTGTCGGGAAGGGCAATGTACACTTGAAATTACAGAAACGAAACTACATGGATATTGAGAGACATGAGGCATGTACCTAGTCTTAGGAGAAATCTCATCTCTGCAGGACAGTTGGGTGGTGAAGGTTGCACAGTCACATTCACTTCAGATGCTTGGAAGGTTTCCAAGGGTGCCCTAGTAGTGGCACGGGGTAAGAAAGTAGGCACTCTTTATTTATCTACTTGTATATCTAATTCTTCTACCATATTGTCTACTTCAGATGAGGATGCCAACATGTGGCACAGTAGATTGGGACATATGAGTGAGAAGGGCATGAAAATTCTACAGGCAAAAGGTAAGCTTTCAAGTTTGAAGCAATTGGACTTAGAGTTTTGTGAGCATTGCATTTTTGGGAAACATAAAAGAGTCGATTTCTCAAGGCAGGGAATACCAAGAAAGAGAAAAAGTTGGAGCTAGTTCATACAGATGTGTGGGGCCGGCCCATGTTGCATCTCATGGTGGTTCTCTGTACTATGTCACATTCATAGATGATGCCACAAGGAAGGTATGGGTATATTGCATTAAGCGTAAGTCTGATGTCTTTGATACATTTAAGAAATGGAAAGCACTTGCTGAGAATGAATGTGGTTTTAAATTGAAATGTTTGAGATCTGATAATGGCGGTGAGTATTGTAGTAAGAAATTTGATGATTATTGTTCCTTGAATGGGATTCGTAGAGAGAAAATAGTTCCTAGGACTCCGCAACAAAATGGTGTTAGTGAGAGGATGAATAGAACAATAATGGAGCGTGCATGGTCAATGAGATTGCATGCGGGGTTACCTCTTTAGTTTTGGGCAGAGGTTGTAGATATTGTTGTGTACTTAATCAACCGTGGGCCTTCGAGTGCATTAGATGGAGGAATTCTGAAAAATAATGGACTAGGAAAGAGGTAGACCTTTCATTTTTAAGAGTATTTGGTTCAGAGGCATTTGTGCATGTTAATAAAGAAAATAGGAAGAAATTGGATTCAAAATCCAAACGTTGCACATTCATAGGCTATGGCTCCAATGGTGACTATTTCAGTTTTGGGATCTAGATGAATCTAAGATAATTAGGAGTCGTGATGTTGTTTGGTGTGAAAATAGAATGTACAGGGATCAGGTACATGATGACAAAAATCCCAAGGAAGATTTGGTTGAGGATATAGCTCCTAAAAATGAACTCTCGGATGGAAAATATCCACCTACAGGTATTGAGGTTGACAGTTTTGTAGGCCGAGCACGACAACCAACGTCAACATTGGCACCTCTGTCAGAAATTCAAGAAAATGAGCAGCAAGAAAATAATGATCCCAAGACACCCCCATCTTTGGTAAGAAGGTCACAACATATTAGTAGACCTCTAGAAAGATTTTCCCCTACTTTGTATTATTTGTTACTAACAGATAGTGGTGAGCCTAGAGAGCTTTGATGAGGTAATGCAAGTGGAGTCCACTAAGGAGTGGGAGCATGGCATGAAGGAGGAAATGGACTCCCTGGAGAAGAACCAAACATGGGATTTAGTCAAATTGCCGGCTAGGAAGAGAGTACTACAAAACAAATGGGTCTACTAGTGTGAAAGAAGAAGAAGGTGGACGGAAAAGGTACAAAGCAAGGCTTGTAGTGAAGGGGTATGAACAAAAGAAAGGTATCGATTTTGATGAAATTTTCTCCCTATTGTAAAGATGTCTTCCATTCGTATTGTATTAAGTTTAGTTGTTGTTGAAGATTTACACTTAGAGCAACTTGATGTCAAGACGACATTTCTCCATGGTGACTTTGAGGATATTTATATGCAGTAACCACTTGGATATGAAAGGAAGGGTAAGGAGAAATTGGTTTGCAAGTTGAAGAAGAGCCTATATGGGCTCAAGCAAGCTCCCCGGCAATGGTATCTAAAGTTTGATAGTTTTATGCATGAGCATGGTTTTACTAGATGTCAATTAGATCATTGTGTATACTTTAAATGGTTAGATAGTGGGAGCTACATTATTCTTCTGTTATATGTAGATGATATGCTTGTAGCAGGGTCTAATATGTAGGAAATTGTAAAGCTTAAGGAAAAGCTTGCACAAACATTTGAAATGAAGGATTTGGGTGCAACAAAGAAAATCCTTGGTATGCAAATCAAGAGGGACAGAAAAAATAAGAAATTAGTGTTGTAGAAAAGGTGTTAGAAAGGTTTCAGATGCAGAATGCAAAACCAATTAGTACACCATTGGCTGGGCATTTTAGATTAAGTAAAGAGCAATGCCCAACAACACAAGAGGAAAAAGATTATATGGCACGGGTTCCTTATTCTTCAGCAGTTGGGAGCCTTATGTATGCCATGGTTTGTACTAGGCCAGACATTGCCCAAGCAGTGGGAGTTGTTAGCAGGTATATGGCAAATGGGTAAAGCACACTGGAAGGCAGTCCAGTGGATTCTCAGGTACTTGAGAGGGACCACTAGTAGGCACTTGTGCTTCGGAGGGTCAGATTATACTTTATAGGGATTTGTGGATTCAGATATGGTAGGAGATGTGGATAGTAGGAGGAGCACTACTGGATACGTGTTTACAGTTGGTGGTGCGGCAGTGAGTTGGATCTCAAAGTTGCAGAAGGTAGTTGCCCTATCTACTACAGAGGCAGAATATGTTGCAGTGACTGAGGCAAGTAAGGAAATGTTATGGATGAGCAGGTTCATGGAGGATTTGGGTAAGGAGCAAGGGGATTGTAAGCTACACAATTATAGTCAAAGTGCAATTCACTGGCAAAGAACTCAGCCTTCCATTCAAAAACAAAACGCATTCAACTAAGATATCACTTCATACGACAAGTGTTGGAGGATGGGCAACTTGAGTTAGTGAAGATTCATACGAGATGATAATCTTTTGATATGTTTACTAAGCCAATGATAAAGGAGAAGTTGGATTTGCATTCAACTTCTGTGGGTCTTCAAGATTGATCTTGAAGTGGAAGAAACAAGCCAAGAAGAAAAGTCCAAGCAAGGCGCTGTAGTGGTGGAGTTACAACAATCAATCTCCAAGTGGGAGATTGTTGGTTGTGGAGCTTGATAGTGACGGGGGCAGTAAGGGGGCTTTGCCCCCTTGTGGGGGTCTAGGGGATGGCCCCCTCGGCGGGGGTCTGGGGTAGCGCCCCCAGTAAGCCACATTTTATATGTATTTATGCATTGTGAAATCTGGACCGTTCCTTATTAGGTCACAGATCTAACAGGTGGTTTTCTATGTTTCCCCAAAATGATAAAAACCCTAATATATTTAAAGGGTCATGATGTATGAGGCTCATTGTATCAGTGGAGGCACTGTAAGAGAGTTTTTTTGGAATGAATAAAAGGATTGGTTGTTTTTGGTGGACGTAGCCCATTTTGGGTGAACCACATTAAATATGTGTCTCTGTTTTATTGCATTTATTTCTATTTTACGTTTTCCACATTATTCATTGCATGCTTGTTTATCTCTGTTTAACTAGTATAATCCTAACAAAATCTGAATTCCAAAGGATTCCATTTCATCCATAAGTGAGGATTCAAATGTAGATTTAAATTGTTGGGTGCATAGAAATTATGAAATTAGAGCAACAAGGACCATCCAGGGTGTAAGACGAGAAAAAATACACAATACTTAGTCACATCTAACTTAGATACTTTTCTAATCGATTCTAGGAACATGTACCATAAGAGGATATGGAAATAAGTGTATTGGATTACACACTAAAAGGAGTGGAAGCAACATGGTGGGTGATGCACAAAAATAAGAACCTTGGATGGACATAACGAGTAAGTATGATGTACATAAGGTTTGCACTACCCGCAAATTAACTAAGACATGGCTAATATTTGTTGCAATCCAATGTTCAAAGTTGCACATTCATGAATGCCTTGATGTATGGAAATATCAATAACTTGAACCATAATGATGGGTTCATATCTTCCACGAAATGCTCAACCCGCTACTAAAAGTATGGAACATGCACCAAAAAGAAGAAGAGAAATACACACTTGGAGGAAAGTCTAGGAAGCTGTCATTTAGACATTCACATTTGAAGACAAGAATCCTATGGTTCATGTTACCTTGCAAAAGATCAAAAAATTCTCTATTGTGGGACTATAAACACATAAGGGAAGTTGATTCAAAGATCGAGATGAAATAAATCCCAAATATTACACAAATATAAGTGGTAACATGGGAAAACTAAACAAAGCCACAAACCACGAGATAAATATATATCAAAGAGTTAGAGACAACAAAGATGAAGATACAAATGCAAACAATGAAGACATCGTGGAGCTTAAGGGCATGTTTGAACCAAACCACAATACGTTACTTTTACAAAAGCAAATTTTACAAAATGGAGAAGAGGAACAATTGCACAATTTAAACATAGAAGAAAAATAAGGGTCAAGGACAATTGAGGACATAAGGAACAAAGTGAAAGTGAAGTTGCATGATTAAATAATGTGAAAATGATAGAAAACACCCCCATGAACTATTAAATTGGCAACAAAATAGGATTATTGGGCATATAGGAGATGTTAGAGATATTATAACTATTGTGGGATTATGAAGACGTCTTCCTAACTAAGTTTAGTGATATAAAAGGAGTAGGATCTTCCCTGGGAGAAATGTGCATTGAGCTTAATGAAGGTGTGAGGCACGTAAAGAAGCATCCATACAAATTACATCCTAACATGAAAGCTAAGGTGAAAGTAGAGCTTGAAATGACAATAGAAGCATGGTTGATATATCCAATTGAGAAGTTTGATTGGGTAATATCAATAATGACTTGACCAAATAAAATAGGTGAAAATAGAATTTGTAGAGATTGCATGGCACCATATGATGCATGCATTAATGATCCTTTTCCCATGCCATTCACAGATGAGATTTTGGAGGTAGTAGTAAGACACTAGGTATACTCTTTCGCATATGGATTCGATAGATGCCGTCATACCCTAATTGTGTGGGAATATCAATCTAAAACAACATTTGCAATATAATGGGGACGTTTTACATACTAAGTCATGTGTTTTGGACTAAAAAATGCACCCACACTCTTCTCTAGAATTATAGTGACTACATTCAAATATTTTATCCATGACTTCTTGGAAGTGTATCTCGATGATTGGGATGTTTTTCCCCTCTTTAAGGAATACCTCTCAAATGTATTCCCAATGATAGAATGTTGTATATCTTTGTGCATTATAGTGAATTTAAATAAATTTTTATTTTTACCCCTTTTAGAGTTTTGTTGAGGCATGTTGTTTGCAAATACAAAATTTGGTACATTAGTAAAACATTATAGTCATCATTGGCCTTAAACCACCAACAATTTTCTTGGAAGTGTGTGCATTTACGGACACACAAGTACTACAAGAAGTTTAGTACGAGATATGATAGTATTTCACAATGGATGAAACAACTTATATTGAAAGGGGTCAAGTTTGAAGCAGGACACACGAGTGTTAGAATGAATTTAAATAGTTGAAGCATATATATTTTTGGATTGAGGGTAAATTGAGGGTGTTTGAAAGGACCCACATCCTTGTACACTTGAGGATTTTTGAGAGGATCCACAACCTGGTTACAATGAAGGGGACCACTATTAGGAACCCAATTGAAGCAACCATGAAACCGAAGTGAAGATGCAACGACCGTCGACAATGATCGCAGTGAGTGGGACAACTATTAGAACACCACCAACATCGGCAGCGAGAGGAGCAGCCACTAGGATCAACAAGCGGAGCGACCCACAAGTGTCAACAATGAGAGGAGTAGCCATGACCGCAACGAGAGGAGTAGTAATAGTGAGCAGAGCAACCACCAACGTCAACAACCAGAGGAGAAGGAGCCACCAACATCAACAACGAGAGGAACAACCACGGCGCCAAAGAAGCGATGAGGAGTAATCACCAGTGTCAGCATGAGCAGAGATGCCGCCTCTAACAGCGAAACCACCTCCGAGGAGGATCATGCCTCGAGGGGATTTGAAACCGGGTGGGCAAGCACACAACCATGTGACTTGACCGCACCACTCCCACCCCATCACCTAGTTGAAGCATATATTAGTCACTACACATATATTGATATTTTTGGAATGGAGTAAAATGTTTCACATTTATGTAGTGTTAGGGAGTGCAATTGACATAATACTTGCGCAATCGGGGAAAGGAGGTCTTGATCACCCTATACAAATTGTAAGTTAGAAATTTTTGTGCCGATGGAGAAAAAAATATACCACCATAGAAAGAGAGGCTTTTCCATAGTATTCGCATTACAAAAATTCAAGCAATATCTATTAGTGACACCATTTAAATTGTTCGGTGATCGCTAAGAAATCTTGTAGTATCTTGTTAATAAGTCATTATTGGGAGGCAAACTTTATAGATGGTTGATGCTCTTCTAAGAATAAAAATTCAAAATCAATGTTAAACCAGGGAGAAAACATGTGGGGCCAAATCATTTGAGCTAAAACAACATTAAGGAATTGTTATGTTGAAATCACAACACCCTTGATTGTTTGTAATTTGATGGATTGAATATGTCGGTGTGATTGCATAACATGGAGCTATCTTGAGTGTGGGATGTTGCGAAACAGGATAGCTTTTCGGAGAAGGCCAATTCCGCTCCTAACCTACCTACCACTAACTACTCCTAATGCAGGAAAAACTACTGACTAATCCTAATCTAATGCTTCCAAGAGGACATGGAGAAAGATACATGGAATGAAAACCTACACTAAGAGCAGTGATACACCAAGAAAGGAGTGTTGATCACCTCCTAACTGCAAAACAATGGAATAGATGAACCTAGAAAGGGTGGACTTGCACCACAAACTAAATTACATCCAATACATCATTCCCTGAATGAGCACAACACACCAAAATCATGTAATAACTAAGGAAATGCACAGATTAAGCAAGCACAATGAAAGGTAAGATGAAGATAATAAACCATGAGAGGTTAAAGAGATCAACACAAACATAATCTTATTGCTCCATATGGATATACATAATACATTGCTATAGCAGAAAGAGGCATGAAGCCATTACTAGATCTTGAGAGGAAGGCTTAAAGCCCCAAGAAGAATGGGGTGCATGGGAGGAGAGAAAATGACCAACCTTTTGCACATGCAAACCCCTTACATTTTATAGAGGAAGAAATGAGGAGAGAGAGGGAAGAAAATCCGAAAATGCACTCCAATCTCCTACAAAATCCATCATTGTCCTTGTGGGAGTGATGGGAAAGTCTACAAAGCCCATACTCCATTGTACCTTGCTTGTTGGGGAAGAAAGGAAGCCCATACCTCATCATTTTGGTAGGTGAGAAATTTGGAACCATTCCTCTAAAATGGCGGAATGTACTTCCACATTTTGAAATATTTAACTTTATTAAAATTAAGAAATCTAGTTGTAGTTGTGTAGAGGACACTGAGAGCTTTCCAAAAAGTTTGATTTTGTGCAAATCCGAGCTCTCAGTCAAAAGTTATGGCCATCTAAAGATGAGGGTGTCATACATGATAAATGCAAGTGGTTGATCGCCTTTTGGACTCGACACCTTTGCATCACATCCTTTGAAATCTAAAATTTGGACTTTCGAGATTCGAAACTTCAGTGTATCTCAGTACTTGAGAGGTTGTTGTCACTATTCATCCTGGCGAAAGTGGCTCAAAATGTTCCGAAATGTCGAAACCCCGAAGTCCGAAATTCAGACTTGAGTTTTGGACCTTTGTGTTTTTGGGGTTTGTGTTTCAAGAGTTCTCGCTATGCCCGCTTCAGCTTTACCTGCTCCCAACCCCGAAATCTATCCCGAAATTCCTTTTGCATTGACCTCAAAATGCCAACGACTCGCCACGTCGACACACCTTTTCGGGGTTCAAACTCGCTTTTCTTAGCACACGTTGCCTACATCTTTTCGTGATTCTTGCTCCCACGTCCTCGAAACAACTCGTCGCGGACCTCCAAACGTCCATAGCTCACCACGTCACCCGACCCTTTTGGGTTTCGAGATTTCAACCTTTTGGGGTTGGTCACGAATTTTGTGTTTTGGCTCGGTGAGTCCCCGAATCCCGAACCTCCAAATCACTTTGAAGTCCAAAGACTTTAGACCTTCGGAGTTTCATCTTCCCTTCGACTTACTCGTTCGACCCTCCGTTTCTCTTTGCCATTCCTCCGTGGCTTGTACATGTCCACCATTGCAAACCACGTCGAAGTCGCGTGACTTGCCAAGTGAGATCTTCACTCACTTCGAGCTCAAAGAGCCCTTCCAACCTCATCACATATTCATGAGCTTTCCCTTCTGCGTGAGCTTGAGCTCTTCTCCTACTAGCTCGCTAATCCATGCTCGTGCATGAGTGGTGATTTATTCCATCGAGCCCATCGTCCATGGTGAATTGGCCTTCATCACTCTTCGTGGAGTGAACTCATTTTCCCACCGCCGAGTTAGCTCCACAATCGCCATGATGAGTTACCCCCGGACGAGCTCGCATCGCCTTCCGCGATGCCCTAGATTTGGTCGAGCTTGGGAACTCGGCCTTGTTCACCTATGAAGAGCGTTGGCCCCATTCTTGTAGCTCGATGGTCTAGTTGTCCCTCAACTCCCGAGCCACCTTTGATGCGCTTTGCCGTGGTTTCCCGCCATCAGCTTGACACGTCCCCGACTCACCTGATCGAGCCCCTGACGAGCTCGATGAGCTCACGAGCTCTTGCCGATCACCCATCCAACTTGGCTCGCTGAGCTACTTGGTGAGTCGCCTCCATCTCGCCCCTCACACTACGATCTCATTTCACTTGAGTAACTCAATGAGCTATTTTTTTGGCTCGGTGGCCCTTTGAGGCCAAAATGTGAAATTTTCATTGCTTGGGCTTACTTTCTCAAATTTTGGAATTTTTTCACATTAGGGACTTGATCGGGACTAGATTCAAGGGGTCTTGAGGTCGGGATGAATTTTTCCATTTACTCTTGCTTTGATCAAATGTGGGCTCGGGTTGGCCATTTTTGCCCGGGGAGCAAAAATTGTCAACATGAATAAGCGAAAGAAGTGAATGAAGATTCTCAAGACACACACTTGTTTATAATAGTCACCGTAGTTCCGAACAATTAAGAGGGATTGCACAATTTTTACAAATGGGTTTTTATTGAACCATTACAAAGAAAAAGAGAAAAATAGTTAGTTCTTGAGCACTACCATTCAAAATTATTAACTGTTCTTGTACAAATTAGGTAAAGATGAAGCAATGCACATGTTAACACTAGAACATGAATGATGAGTTATACTAAAAGAAGGACATGGATGAGTGGTAGAAGGACACTTTGCGGGGAGAATTAAGCGTGGGGAAGATACTACAAAGTGGGATATGGTGGCCAACAATGTTTTAAGATGTGCACAACATTATGAAATGTTGCGATGTATGCGAGAATAGGGGAACTCAACCAAAGAGACGAGATGCCTCTAAATCCAATATTAGTTGTGCAACTATTTAATCAAAAAATAATCCCGCTTTGGTTGGTGGGCCTAGTCTAGGGTAACATATAAACCCCAATATATCATGATCCTTATGTCAAAAGGGGCGACACCACAATGGAAGTGCCCTCTCACTAACATAATGGTTGATTGGTGGAAGTTAAGTATGCTTGTTGGCCTAAGTTTTAGATGCACTTGACCTTCTCTAAATTATTTATAAGACTGAAACTTGAAATAGATTTTGAAAGAACTCACAACAATTGAATTTTAATTCAAACACTTATATTAAATAATATAATGTGAGAATCTTCTACTAACCCTCATATTTTACTATCGGTGTTAACCATTACATCAGCAATATTTGTTGATTATCAAACCAAACCTTCCCATACCCCGGGAAAAAAAAAAAAAAAAACCACTCACTTGGTAACCATTTATGTTAAAAGTTGGCTAAATACTTACCTCATCTCCAAGGGTCTTTATTCATGAAGTGGATTGTAGAAAATTCTTAAAATAATAACACCAATTACCAAAACCTAATACTAGCAAACAAAATTCACAAATGTTAGAAGGTATCTAGAAAACTCCATCCAAGTAGCACTTTGTATTAAGTATTCCCTTGCAACCTTATCTTGTTGCATTAGCATTTCCCGAGCGGTTGTTGCATTCTTCTGCAACATTTTTCTGTAAGGGCGGATTATCCGAGCCTTTTTCCGTGCGCGCGGATTACATCCCCATCCCTGCCTTCCATCCAACTATCTTTAGGTGAGAACTCAAACCTTTAGAAGTGTTTTTCTGTTTACAAATCAGGGTTTTAATATTGGTTCTGAGAAATTTTCGAAGTCAAATGTTTTTTTTTGGGGTATGTTTATGAATATCGCATTGCTTTAGATTAATCCTCAACTGCTGGGCAAGCCATTTTGTTATTATTAGGTGTTTTAAACCTAAACTTTAGCTTTGTCCTACAAGCCTCTTTTTTTGTATTTTGCATTGATCGTGTTTTGGGTGCTTTCACAGCACGCCCATAGATTTTAGCTTCGTGCCCACCATTTTTCGTTTTACAATGTTTCTGGTTGGTTATTTTTGTGGAGGGGTTTATTTTGTTGGTTTACTGTCAGGGTTTAGGGTTTTGAGAGATTTTATAATTTATTTTTCCCATTGTATCTCGGGCTGTGTATGGTACTCCTCTTTTGAGTTTTTGTTCATCATTTGGTCTAATGATTATGTTCTGGGTATGTTTGGCTGGGTCGAGAGTTTATATGGTGTGTTTTTTGTGAGGTTATAGGGTTTTGGGTGATTTATACCCTATTTTTGGTTCTATGTGGTACCTCTTTTCAGTGGTATGTTTGAGAGCTCCAGTAGAGCATTTCGAATGGAAAACAGATTAGTTTAGGATAGAGAGAAGGGTTCTTCCCTGTGGATAAGGGCGTTTGATTTTTTTCTTGATACTTTCTTGATACCCTCTTGATACTCTCTTTAGGTATAAGAGTTGGCCTATATACTAAATTTTACCTCTTTATTGTGCATCGGTGATTCTATTTGCTCATATTTGATACTCGGTACTTGTTTTTAGTTTTGTTTCTTGAATTATGTAATTGGAAGCTGATTTCAGTTGCATTATACTCTGACGAAGAAAACAAAACACCAAGTAGATAATATGTATTTCATGTAGGAGATTTAGCTGGTTTATCTGTTATTGCATTATTATCCAAATAAGAAAATGTAAAATGAAGGAGATGATATGTATTATATGTAGGAGATTTAGCTGATTTCTCTGTTTTCATTGGTTCCACCATTTCTATTTTCACATAGTATGCCTATCTTTATTGAGAAAGGTTGAATTTTGCCAAACTTTAACCTAAGTGTTCGAACTTGCCCCAGATTTGGAACTTTATCCTCATCAGATAATGAATTTTAACTTCATCCGTAATTTTTACATGGGAAGTATTTGAGGTGCTTTTGCATTGTCTTATTAATATGATACATGTACCGAGAGGATTAAAAGCTCTCCCTACTCTGTCCTGACATTATGCATTCTTTCTTGTTTGAACTTTTTTTTTGTTTTTCTGGGCAAACTTTATCAGCCAAACTTTATCCTTATCAAAACATAAACTTGAACTCAAACCTTACGACTTATTGTATACGTATGCATGCGTGCATTGGTTGTTTTAAGTCTGAAACCTTCGCAGTTTAAAATGCAGATATGTTTTGCATTATTTATTGTATCTGAGCCTGTTTTTTATGTTGAGGTTGTGGGCTGAAACTCAATAAGATTGTATGATAAGGAGTGTGGATGGCGATTTGGTCTGACATTGGTTTGTGTAGTATTCCTAGAAGTCACAGTATAATGTAATTCTACTCATTCAGAGCCAAAGGGTGTTTTGGGATTCTGACCATTCATATCTGTGAATGTGTGTTGCTGCCTGTTTTTATTGGACACTTTTGAAATGTTGCGATTTTAATTACTGTTTTATATTTCACTGTACTGGAAGCACTTCTCTTCTAAGTCCATTTTACATAGTGGTTGAGTTCAAACTTCAACCCGAACAAATAAGTGGAAGAAGAAGCTCTGACTTGGTTGCTGTTTGTATTGGGATTGGTTTAATCATAGCTTTGTAGAAGCTGCTGAAAACCCCCAATTTGTCTGTTGGATCAGAATATATCTGGCAGATGGCCATTATAATTATCCTGCTAGTTACTGCAGTTTAATGTTTTGCCAAGAAATCAAGATCGCTTTTATTCAAGTGCAAAGAAACAACATTTTCATAGAACGAGGATTGATGTGAATAATTGTGTTTCTTTTGTAGGATAAAGGATAATGGCGTCAGCTTTGTGCAGTATGACAGCCATCACATCCTCTGCAGCCCTTAACAGCATTGGAAGGGAGAAGAAGTTGGGTGCAACTTCTGACAAATTTAGGGCTCTGTCCTCTGTATCTTCGTATGCGCCTATATCCCTTAAAGGCTTAAGCAAAAGGCAGACTTTGAGGCTACAGAAGGGAGGCCACACATATAATGTAAGGGCTATGGCAAAAGAATTACACTTTAACAAGGATGGATCAGCAACAAAGAAGTTACAGGTTAGATAAATAGAACTCTTTTTGTTATTTGTTTTTGATGAAGCAAGTTTTGATGCTATAGGTGTTGGACTCTTTAGAGCCATAGTGGGTGCTTTCTCCTTTTGTGTATTTTAAAATATGGTACTTTATCAAACTACACTCCTGATAGAATACTGGATATCTGATGCAGGCTGGTGTCAACAAGCTAGCTGATCTTGTTGGAGTTACTCTGGGACCAAAAGGCAGAAATGTTGTTTTAGAGAGCAAATATGGCGCACCAAAAATTGTTAATGATGGTGTGACTGTTGCTAAAGAGGTGAGCTGTGGATTTCTGTTGTATTTGTGTGATTTTTGATTTTTATTCTCCATCATTGGGCTTTTATTCGGGAGGAAAAAAATAAGAACGGACTTTCCAACTACAATTAAGAATGAACTTTCCAGCTACATTTGTTCTTTTCTTAATGTGGTACTAATATTGCAGTTGAATGGAGTGACAAATACTAGCATAATTAAATAATTAATAAGTTACCAAGTGTCGATATATAAATAAATGGCTCACACTTTTAGTATATGTAATAGAGTAATCGTTTGCCTGGGTATGACAGGTTGAACTAGAGGATCCTGTAGAGAACATTGGAGCCAAGTTGGTAAGGCAAGCTGCAGCAAAGACAAATGATTTAGCTGGTGATGGAACCACCACATCTGTGGTTCTTGCTCAAGGTTTAATCGCTGAAGGTGTAAAGGTACTTTTGTTAGCATGACATTCAGTTTGCTCAAGTTTTTTTGCATTTCTTACAGTTGGTTGTTACATGTTTGTTAACATAAGTACCTTGCTGGAGAAGTAAGAGTTATGGAAGAAATGGGTATGTGGTGTTTCTAAGGTAATGAGAGGCAAGATGGAAAGTTTACTATCTGATTTATTGCTAAGAGTTCTTGGTTTTCAGGTTGTTGCAGCTGGAGCAAATCCCATTCAAATTACTAGGGGTATCGACAAGACGGTGAAAGCTCTGGTTTCTGAATTGAAAGCTATTTCAAAGGAGGTAAGTTCTGACCCTCTAGATTAGGATGTTAAGTTTTAACTGTTTGGTTGATTTTTTTTTGGCAATTTAAAAGAGGTTGTTGTTTCATGTTTAGGGCTGGTTTTTGTTGTTCAACAGTTTTTGGAAGTTATAGGATATTCCAGGGTATTTTATAGTCCTATCCTATCTGCCTAGCTTTTAGTTGTTATATCCAATACACCAAAGTTGTTGTTCTGTATCATAACACAATAGTATCAGAACATTCTCTAATGAATAAGTAGAATAATTTTCATTAAATGCAATTGCCAATTTTGTACATCTAGTTTGTAAGAAACTAGCTAATTTGTTAGTTTTGGCAGATGTTGATATCTTGATAAGAGTTTTTCAGTTCTGATGTAAATTAAGCTTGATGTCCAAGAGTGTAAAATAGTGGAGAAGTTATTCATGATATTCAGATTATTTGGAGTATCAGTACTAAAATGCATTTGAAGCCATTGTAATGTTAGACTTTGTAGTTTATGATGACTATATGGTAAAATGACATGAAGAGTAAAGGGAATTAGATTTCAGTAGGACACAAGTTAGAGACCTGTCTGCTGGTGAATAACATATTCTTTATAAACACATTTCAATACGTTACTATTGTAACCTGTCGTCTTCAAAGAAATGGCCATAGCTGTAGACATATCTATAGGGCCTTTCTATAAGTTATGTGACTGGTACATTTGTTATTGGTCTGAAATGTATTTGGTCCTCTGCATTGTTTTGTATTTAATGCCTATTTTGCCAAGTCTATGTTGAAGGGCATTATTGTTATCTTTGTAATTCTTGTGGGCCTTCATGGCATGTTGTAGGATCGCTAATTGTATAGCTGGGGTTTCTCTCATGTTTCTTGTTTGAGGGGAGCATTTTGTGCTAGTTAATATTAAATTTTCTATTATTGCAGATGTTAAAACGTTGTATTTACTGGTGCGCTGCAGGTGGAAGACAGCGAGCTAGCAGATGTGGCTGCAGTGAGTGCTGGGAACAACCATGAAGTAGGAAATATGATAGCAGAGGCCATGAGTAAAGTTGGTAGGAAGGGTGTAGTAACTCTCGAAGAGGGAAAAAGTGCAGAAAATAACCTATATGTTGTAGAGGGAATGCAGTTTGACCGTGGATATATTTCTCCATACTTTGTGACTGACAGTGAGAAGATGTCCGTAGAGTAAGAGAATTGTAAGGTAACTGATACGGTTGTAGTTATTTTTGTGTTGGATAATTTCTCAAATATATATCACTTATCTGTATCTATTGTACTTTTTCCTATGTTATTGGGTTGGGCTGGTGTCAATAGAATTCTATGCATTCTCTGCCTTGTAAATATGATTTGTTACTTTTTACCTCTGCCTTGTAAATATTATTTGTTACTTTTACCAGATTTGGATCATAATAGTTATCTACGAGGGTATTGTTATGTAAGGTCAATGTTGCTAGGTTAAGATAGGATATTGTGGGATTTGTGTGTACAGGTATTGGTCAAATTCACCCAAAAAATAAATGTATGTTTTATTTTCTGCAGCTATTATTGGTTGATAAAAAGATCACAAATGCAAGAGATTTGATTGGAATATTGGAGGAGGCCATTCGTGCTGGTTATCCTATCATAATAATTGCTGAAGACATTGAGCAAGAAGTCCTGGCTACTCTAGTTGTGAACAGGCTTCGAGGTGCATTAAAGATTGCTGCTTTGAAGGCTCCTGGTTTTGGAGAAAGGAAAAGTCAGTATTTGGATGACATTGCCACCTTGACTGGAGGTATTAATCTATTAGGGCCATTGTTGACGACTAGAGTGAAGTGAGAACCTTATTTTTGTCTGGAATTATCATTGATCTTAGCAGTGGGTTATTACTTATTATATATTGAAATAATCACCCGTTTGTCAGAGGCAATAACTGAAGTAGTAATTTTAATGTTTTTTTGCAACCTTGACTGCAAATTCCAAATACGAGTAACTGATATGCATTGGGATTGATTCATTGCACAGTTAATGATGCCTCTGATCTGTTATTTGGTTTTATAGATACTTCTATATCTGTCTAATTCACACTTTCTAATACAGGCACTGTCATTAGAGATGAAGTGGGGCTGGCCCTTGACAAAGTTGGGAATGAGGTTCTGGGTACTGCGGCAAAGGTAGTACTGACAAAAGATTCAATAACAATTGTTGGTGATGGGAGCACTCAGGAGGCTGTCAAGAGAAGGGTTTCCAAAATTAGGAGCTTGATTGAGTTGTATTTTTGTCTTTTAGATTTATTAAGATTATTTCTGTGTATCCTTCAGGCTTCAAGTGGACTGATGCAAATTTGGATTTTTTTCTTTTCTCAATATGTTTTTTCACCTGGTGTTTCCACTTTTTATTTCATGGTGGCTGATGCTCTATGAGAGCCTAACTTTTTGAATATCTTGATACTACTGGAATACAGAGGAATTTTATGTTTCATTAGAGAATTTCTTCTATTGTCAATCTCGTTTGCTTGTAGAAAGCTATTTACCAATGGAAATGTTGTCATTACTTCCAGGTTGTTGAACAAGATTATGAAAAAGAAAAATTGAATGAAAGAATTGCCAAGCTTTCTGGGGGAGTTGCAGTTATACAAGTAAAGTCAATTTATTGTTGAAATGACGCTAATTTTGTGTATCTTTTCTTTGTTAATAGGTTTTGGAGAAACCAACCTAAATTTGTCCATCGGAATCATTAATTAAGACATGCATTATTCTTTCTCTATGACTATAAAATAAGAATGAAAAATTTGGGTGACAAATCACTAATTACTATTAATTATGATTGTTGACAGGTAGGAGCACAAACAGAGACATAGTTGAAGGAAAATAAGTTAAGAGTGGAGGATGCCTTGAATGCAACAAAGGTATGCCATTCTTCATGTGAATTTCTATGCTATAAAAATTTAAGCTATTTGTGTATGGAATGGCTATGGTGTGAAGGAGACATAATCTCTTGTTTATTGTTCTCATAAGAATTATTTTTCTCATAAGAAACAATGTAGTTTCATTCATAGAAGCAGAAACAAAGAAACTTGCCACTAATTGTGAACTGTGGTTCGTACCGTGCTGTTCTGAATTGCTGAATGGCATGGAAGTCAGGAATGGATGCTGACTCGAGAAACTCGCAAGTTTTTAAAAAGAGGCCCATTACTTGCGGTTATTTTAAGGCTTGCGAATTACTGAAAATCCTGTAAATTTTTGAAAAAATGGTTATGATTGTTTAAGAAATACTAAACTGTTTTTGTTTTTCCCATTTTGATGCTTACTGTTTATTCTTCAATTTTTACAAATACTACATTATTTTTTAGTTTGTGGAGTTTTGGCTGTGATTTATTTTTTAATACCCTGGTAATTGAATTCTTTTATTTTGCCACACCTTGTCAACGTTGTGTAAATTGAATGCAATTGTTGTTACATTTTAATGTATTTTGCTAAAGAAATATTTTAATTATTTACTCTATACAGGCTGCTGTTGAGGAAGGCATTGTTGTTGGTGGAGGGTGCGCTCTCTTGAGGCTTGCTGCAAAGGTTGATGCTATTAGAGAGACACTTGAAAATGATGAGCAGAATGTAGCTTCTCTCTCTATTTGTTACTCAGGAACAAGTATATTGGGTTTGGAAAAAGTATTTAGATCCATAACGGGTGTTGGACCATGCTTTGTTTCGTTTATCTCTCTACTAAGTGTTTCTGTCTTTGCTGGCTTTGAAATTCATTGGCTATTGGGTGTCCCAGATTGGTGCAGGTATTGTTAAACGGGCTTTGACCTACCCCGTGAAACTTATTGCAAAGAATGCTGGAGTGAATGGAAGTGTTGTGGTTGAAAAGGTTTGCACAACTTTTGGCAAATTGTTCATTTATCTCTTTAATAATCTCACCTTTCTTAATGCATTCAGTGGTGATATTCAATAGACCTTGGTTGATGCCTGCAATCTTAGGGAGTTGTCCCATATGCAGATAGCTGCTTTTTAGCTTTGTAATTACTTTTTGTAAAAATGAGAACTCAATCCTTTTTTCTTTTGTTTCAGGTTCTTTCCAATGATAATCCCAAATATGGATACAATGCCGCTACAGGCAAATATGAAGATTTGATGGCTGTTGGAATAATAGATCCAACTAAGGTAAGATGGTGTTATTTTCATTTTGTTTTGGTGTAATGAGATAAATTGAGTTTTTGTCTTGGTTGTTGAATACCCTACAGTTGATCAAAATGTTTGTTGAGACTTAATCAGGCAATGCTCCTTCTAAAGTTAAGGAGGGTTATAGGGAGATTGGAATTGTAGTTCAATATGAAGGGTTATGTTGCATTAGATTACAATGGAATAAATGCTGTGCCATACGAAATATGATAAACCTTTCGTCTCGGCAATTTGTTGCACATAAAAATCCAAGAGTTGGCATTTTATTGCGGGTAAACCTCCCAGCAGTTTGGGCAATGTGTTGTATTCTACATGGAAAGTAGAAGAAATCTCTAACCAATGAAACATGTTTAAGTATAATTGACCTTGTAGAGTTTGGGCTATTTGTTGGATTTTCATGCTGAGTAGAAGAAAGCATTAACTACAAGAAATTATGTCATTAGTATGATAGGTAGAGTAGCTTCTGTCGCCCTGTTTGCTATTACATAAAAAGGTTATTGCATCTTTGCTTAGCTCACTTTTTATGTGGAATTCAAATCATGTTCATTTCTGTTGCTCCTCAAATGGTACCATGTTTTACATTTGTGGGGGCTGATGTTTGGTGTTACCTTTTGTCTGGTGGCTGTGTTTGTGCACTAGAGGGGTATTCTGTGATTGGCAACGCATCACTTTTTGTCCAGTTGCTCGTTGATTTTCAAGTTGTAGTTTTAGTCTTCTAAATTACAGTTTTGTAATCTGTCAATTGTTTTGCAGTCTTTCAATGGGTCAACCTGCCTGCCTTCTGTTTTATATCTTTATCTATTTCTTTGTTCTGTTTTATATATCTCTCTTTCTTGACCTGCTTTCTTACTGGTTGTACTCTCTCTGTTATGCACTAGAATAACCAGGTAACTCTATATTGCACTGCAATGGTTAGTGTTCTAAGTTTTTGCCTTTTGGAGCAGGTGGTGAGGTGTTGTTTGGAGCACGCAGCATCTGTGGCAAAGACATTCTTGACTTCTGATGTTGTGGTTGTTGACATCAAGGAACCAGAGCCAGCTATGCCTGCTGGAAACCCCATGGATAACTCAGGTATGTCTATGATTTCCTTTATATATATAATTGGGATGGATGCATGGAGTTTGTACATATTTTTTTGTTTTAACGTTTTGTTGTTTCACTATTGCAGGTTATGGATATTAGGTTGAAAATCTGAATAAAGGGAATTCATGTTTGGAGACGAGCCCCTCAGTTTAGGGGCATTGATAATAGGTTAATTAATGTAAGAGCTCCTATCTTTCAGTGTTAAATGTTGAAGGTTTGGCTGAAAGTCCGGCATTTTTAGAATAGCAGCAGAAGAGTAAACAGGACCTGCAGTTATTTGGGCAAGAGTTCTTTAACGTGGTAGAGAGTCTATGACGCTGAAGGTGTCACAATATCCAAGGTTTATATCAGTCTTTTAAAATGGGCCATGAACATTTGGTTTGGTAGAATGCACTGTTCGCAGATTTTGCTACTCAGTTTGCACATGCTCATATCATAAATGGGAGGAGGAACACCGAATTTATTAATGTTCTCTTCTAGTGTTCGAAGGTTTCTATTTTTTTCCTTTACATGTCAGTGCGAGGAATTGGCATTTTTGATATGTATCTCTTGTCTTCCTTTTTGATGGCTTGCTGTTTCCTTAATGTTGCTTAGAGCTTGCACCTGGTTTCATCTCTTATTTTGGTTCCATAGTATCTAACTTAGGCTTCAAAATGAGGTAGCGATCTCTCTAGATGACAGCCTATCTTTGTGTGAGTAAAAATATTTTATTCTACGACAAATATGAGTATACAGATTGTATGATAGTTTCAAACTTAAATTTGATGTCAATTTCATTGTTGATAAATTTTATTTTCTTGCTTGGAGAATTCAATTGAAAACGTGAAATATTTTGACTATGACACAGATTGTGGTGTCCACTTGGCTATACTACAGAACTTGGTGTCGATTAGGCCATGGTATACCACGAAGAGACTTGTCACAACCATAGATATACTATTATACAATTTTGACTAAAATTCATTGTTAAGGTATGGCTGTTGACGTTTGATATGGCTAACATTCATTCTATAAACAAAATTCGTATTAAATTAGGAATTAGCAGAGCCTGGGTTCAATTTACCAGCTGCTATTAATGTAACTAATTTCCTTAATGATAACCTTAACAGTAGTGTAATTCATTATTAAATAAATTTAAAAGCTAAAGAGAATTAAAATTGTGATTTAGATAAATTTAAAAGCTAAAGAGAATTAAAATTGTGATTTAGATAAATTTAAAAGCTATAAACAATATTGGTATAGTAATGTCTTGAGTGCATGCTTTAAAAGATATATTGGAAAATGTTGGGGTTGGTTTGTAGCACCTTGGGAGATATTCTGCTTGCCCTTGCCCTTGCTCTTGCCCTTGCCCTTGCCCTTGCCCTTGCCTCCTTGGCATGTTATTACAACCAAACTATTATTTTATGCTTTCAACACTTATTTTCATTTGGCACTTTTAAATGACTTTCATATTTGGTCAAGTATTCTTGTTTCACAGTCTCCAAATGGATGAGTTGCAGTGGATGTCATGGACGGTAGCTGGTGACACCTCTTAAACATTGCTGTTTATCTGGTTTCACCCTTGTGTCTTCCAATGGATGAGTTGCAGTGTATGTAATGGACCGTTGCTGGTGTCACCTCCTAAACATTGCTGTTCATCTGACATTCGGGAATTAAGATTACGTTTCTCTATTTATAGGCATTATTATTGTCCCCGAGTGCATGTCTTAAAGAGTGCATTAGGAAAGTAGGTTGGGGTAGGTTCTAGTGCCTTGTGAGAGGTTGTGGCACTTAGTCTTTTTCCAACATTTCATGTAACAGTAGTACTGTTTCAAATAACACTTTTAGATTTACTTTCATATTTGACCCTAGTATATCTTGCTTCACCCTTATTTCTCCCATTTTTACTTTTGTTGGATTAAGTGCACTTGGTGTCATTGATTATGGTTTATGATTGATGGTGCCCTTCGGTGCTAGTTGACTGCAGTTACGAGTTTAGGTTATATTTTCCTTTTTATTAATGTTGTTATTGTCATTTTTCAAATATATTATCTAATACTTTGATTTGCGTTTGCTAGTAAATGCACCTTATGGTTGGTAGATTATAGGGAAAGTAGCTTACACTTTGAGGTCATCATTGGAACGTAGGATGATTAGGAACATCAAAAATAGGAGTTAAGTCAGCCAGGTCAATTTTAGTCTTGAATCATCGTCTTCTTAGGTTTTTTGTCAACGTGGTCTTCTTAGTTTTTTTTTCCTCTGTTGTGATCCACACGTAACAATCTTCTACAATGTGCCACAAAATAAGAAGGGGATTGAATAAGAAGGGGAATTGATTCACCGATGTAGTCTATGTAAAGCTAAATATTCTCAATCTTGAACTCTTTTTTTTTTTTGGGGTGTATTTTACAATTGATTATAATAATGTGTCATGTATTAGGTTGGGATAGTGTAGGATATCTGTATTTATTAGCCGGAGGCTTCCACCTTTGAGGATGCCTTTGCTGGAATGTGTCAAATTTTGGCAGGTCATTTCTTGGCTCTGCGACGCAATTTGACAACATTGCTTCACGTTAATGTTTTTGGTGAATAAATATCTATCATTTCAATCGTCCTCATCCTCCGTAAGATTTGTATTTCCCGGTCTAGAGTTGACCAGATCCGCTCCTGCAAAATTCCCTAATCCAATAGAGCAGAAAAATTCTTTTGTAAATCCGCACAGAGAAAATTCTTCTTCAAACCCCTATACGTTCCTGGATCTGAGTACTTTGCCGCTCACTTAGCTATTTGCGGGTAGTATATCGAGAGATGGAGGAAGAATCGGTAAAGAGAAAAGAAAGGTTTCGGGCAATGTGCATGGAAGTAGGGCAGAGTGGAACAGGCACAAAAAATGAACAAGAAAGCTCGCAGTCTTCCCCAGGGATTCTCTCCAATCCCTTCAACGACTCTTCACCCCCACCCACATCTCACAACAATTCCAGGTTTGATTATTACACCGACCCACTTGTTTCTTTCTCTTCTAACAAGGAAAAATCAAGGATCAATAATTATCACAATAATGCTTCTAATCAAAGCCCCAATGGATGACCTAATAGGCCTATGACAATGAAGTCTCCTATGAATGGTTCTATACCCGTTAAATCCTATGTGGAGCAGAAACAAATGAATGCAGGGAATGTACAAAGCCCTGCAGATTTAGGTCCTTTTGGGTCACCTGTTTCTGCCTACAGTATGTCTTCTGGTCCTCAGTATTACAGTAGCCCTCTGCCCATGTCCCATGTCCCAAGGTTCAATCACCCATCGCCACCATTATTTCTACAACAACGTCAAAATCAGAGCGGTCCACAATCTAGGGGATTTAACAATTCAAGCAATGGAAGACCTCTACCCATGACATTAGGGGCTTTTATCGAATACTTTTATGAGGTTATCCGTGGAGACATCTAAGGCGAAAGTAGAAGAGACATAGAAACAAATTAATCCTAAAGAGGCTGATGAAGTACAAAGTGGTAGTCGAGAAATTGGAAGGCGGATTTCCGTGCGAGTTCAATTTCAATGGCGGCATGTTTACTGAGGGTTGTGTCCATCATATCTACAAATTTAATCGCTCCAATGAGTCAAACTAGAGACTATGCTTCTACAACGAACAGATCAGGAGTAGTTGTAAGAAATTATGTGTGTAGCCATAAAATTAATGAAAATTAATAAGCTGAGCTTTGTTGAATCAAATTTTTATTAGAGGGGTTTCTGCAAATTTTTCTTTTATTTTTTCCAACGGAAAGATTCAGCCTTTTAATTTTAGAGAAAATTTCAGCGTATATTTACTTATTTTGGGTGTGAGCGCCAAAGACGTTGTGTTAATTGCCCGCATCATTGTTTATTGCATTTGGTGAAACAGTAACATCATTTGGGATTTATGGCTTTTACTCAAAAAAATACACAAGAAGAGGTTTCATTTGTATTGGTTGGATAGAATTTGACAAACTACAGAGAAGCATTAAAGACTCCTAGAGTATGTTTGTGGATAACCCTCAGGTAGAGGAATGAAAAATTATTATATTATCTGTTGTAAGGAGTAACAAAGTGGTAACTTGGTAAGGGTAGTAGGATCGAAAGGAAATATTGGGTTTATCAAAGTTTCGGCAGCCGAAGGTTATAGGTAGGTGGAGGATGCAACACGCCTTGTGAATCTCAGTTAATATGTGGTCATGCTTGCTCAAGGAGGTGTCATCCCTTCGATCATGATAATATAATTTGCCCCAAACCTTGTCCCAAAAACATTGAGAATTCATGCAGTCGTCAGTGTATAAAGATATGTCATTTTCTCGAGGAATGTCAACGTGATAATTGTAATCTTCTTTTCATGAGACATGCTAGGCTCCGTTGTGATCAGCCACGCCGAGAAACCTTAAGTTGTGAACATCCTTGTATAGGACTTTATAGGGAGACCTTTCGCAAGATTTACAAGGGGTGCTATCCCAAGCATGTGGGTATCATTTCACAAATGACTCTAGAAGAATATGATTCGTCGATGCTTGGTGATGGAATGAGCATATTTGTTTGTTGGGCCTTCCCCTCACTTCTTATGTATCTTTTACTGCAATTCGAATATATCTTTTAATACATCTTAGAATTATTTTCACAATTTTAATGTTCTAATGAAATAAGACTTCTCCTCACAAGTGGATTATTTTTACAATTCTAATGTCCTAATAAAATTAGAATAATACACCTTTAACCTATAAAAATATTTACATATTAATAATATTTTAGAATAAATATCAAAATTTGTGATTTACTATGGAAAGGAATGCTAAATTATATCTCATATAATTCTTAAATTATATATACATATGTGTGTGTATAGACACACACACAAACTAATTATTGACTAATTTTATAGAGATAATGAATAGTTTCATTATAAAAAAATAAGATCTAAGGCCTATAATTAATATTTTATAGAATTAATACTTTATAGCTAAAATCATTATTTATATTATTATCTTCTCCGGCGTTATTTGCAACTCATGTGCAATTGCTAGTCATGTTATTGTCCTCTTTGTAGTAACTCTTGTATGTATGGTCGTCTACTTATATCGTAATTTATAAAGAGAATTTGCTATATTGACTATATATTAAATGTACAATGTTTTAGTGAACTTGGTGTGAATTTTACTCCACTCTTGTTTGAGTCTTATTCACTTCGTTTTGTATATATCTTGATTTCCAATTGTTTTCTTTCCCTCAATCCTCTAAAGGCCATCTTTCTCCTTCTACCATGCAACACTTTTTAAGCATTCAAGTGAAAAACTTTGAATAGGCTCCCAGTACAATTCTAACGCCACATAGATTATAGTAGTGTCGCCTCTAAATGTATATTAAGGACTGTGCCTCACGTTTCTTATAGGGTTTCCATTAGATCTCAATTGAGTCACAATATGTTTGTTTTTGACTATACGTGGAAAATCGAGCTTAATGCTTCTTTTAGGGTTGCCTCCAGAGCTTAACTTAGTTATACTTCAATCCTTGAGAAATTAGAGCAAGAGGGTGTGTTAGGAAATATAGTGTTCACATGGTTTATGGCATGTGATTTACCGTATGGTAAATGTATTATTACTACGGTAATTAGAAATTACTAGTTTGTTAGTATGGTTACAAGTTATTTGTAACATATTATATTTGGTGTTATTAAGTAATATTGTTGTATATAATAACAATATTACGTACTTGTGGTGGTTAAAACCATTCACGAAGCTAGGCAAAGTTGTTAGGAAGGTGTCCTATATTTTAGGACTTGTAATTGCCTATATATACGTGGATATTGGTGTATTTAAATGTATGAAGAAATATTATTATCTTGTGAGAACATTATTGTGTTATTTTCTCATGATGGTCTCAATCGAGCTCTAGATTTGGTATCAGAGCAAGGATTCGCTGATGGAAGCATAATTAATTTGGAGGGCCAACTCTGTCAATTCTATGTTGCCCAAATTATTTAGAGTATTTCTTGGTAGAGTTTCTTTTTAATATGTAGTCGTACAACTATGCATGCCACATATTCCAGCGCCATATTTTATTCTATAGTCTCCTGCATTTTTGATCACTCTTCCGTTGCTTTTGTCTAATAAGAAAGTTTTAACAATTAGTGTATTCATATTTAGATGGGACAACTTCTTGTGGCGACAGTCCATGTACAACCAAGTTTGAAAATAGAAATTGTGCTCTTGTTGATATATCTGAACACAATTCACTTCTCAGCCAGGGATGTCCCTCTGCGTCCAATTTTGATCTAAGTTCATGTTGGAAAGAAGACGTTGATCAACGATTGTGGATTGTGTGGAAGCTCAGATTTCCATTTGGCACAACTGGCCACAACACGTCCACATATGCTTCAAATCAGGCTTTGCCCAAAAATTTGATTGCTTGATATTAACTCATGCGCTGATTGGCCCAATCTTGGCTTGCTCCCACACACTTTGAATTTGACACAAGAATTCAAGTCTGGACAAAATCGATTTGTTCTGGACTAGTCTCCAAATGCGTCCTTCATTTGATTAGCCAACAACACTCTAAAGTCAGAACTATATACGAATAAGGTGGAAAATAAATATCAAGTTGCAGCCACATGTTCTCTAGTTCATATACAAATCCGTATGCTTCTCAATCCCATAAATGGAGAACTCATGCTTTAATGGTACGTTGTTAGACTTGTCATGGGAGTTTAACATTAGTGTGTTAACGTCACAATATTTCACTCTTTAGTTGTAAGTCATGAGCCATAGTCTAATTTTTAATTGTTGCTTTAAGTGGTCGGCTCATACTTTCTTATTGTCGGAGAAAGTTTTTCAATGTTATCTAAGTCGAGTTAGTGGCCTTGTAATATGTTATTTGTTGGTCTTGTATTATTAAAAGTTCAAAGTCAAAATTGTGCGCTTTCAAATATTGGGTATCATGTTAGCTTTCGAGAGTCATGTTATTCCTTAAAACTTATTTGTTTCATTATATGTCATGTCAATCAATTGAGTCCTATTTTGGTTCAAATAGTAGGTCAAAAGGTCATTATAAAAAGTTGTTTTTTATTAGGTCAAAGCATGTTGTCATGTCGGGTTAAATGGGGTAAAAGTTAAATAGGTGATTTTAGGATATTTGTTTTTTTGTCATTTCTAGTGTCATCAAAAGTTGTCATTGTAACAAGTTTGAAAAATAAAAAAATTTGCCTCACAGACGCATTTTCGGTGTTATTCGATGTCTGAAAAATAAAGTGTTTCACATCATGGGAGGAAGAAAAGATTAAATCCAATGTGGAAACCGTTGAGCTTCAACTTCCAAATTGTTGAGTGAGCAAGGTGATAATGGAGGATGGAGGCATCAGAGGTGGAGGACAACTAACGACCTCTCGTCAATCGCCAACGACGGGGCCACTTCACTGATTTGGTGGCACGTGTGTGAGTATTTTAGCGTTCAGTGTGTTTGATTCCAACATTTAAGTTTGGTGTGATTTTCAACGTGGTGTGAAAAATAAGAACAAGAGGTTCATTCATGTTCGCATGTATATGTGGCTATTCCTACATTATTCCCAATGTAATAACATAGTGAAGAACAAATGGCCTAGTGAAATGCAACATCATGAGTCTTAAAGAGGTTGAACAATCAGATGTGTTCCTGTTCATACCTAGGTTTGTGGTTAGCCTCTGAAAAACCATTGAAGGTTGTTCAGATGTGTTCCTGCTTGAGTTCCCACACTAATAGGTCAGATGTGTTCCCTAGAGTGACTGGTTAAGTAGATGATTCTTGAGCATGTTCCCATCCTCGTTGGTCAGATGTGTTCCCAACAACGCATGGTTTATAAGAAGTTGATATGTTCCTTCTTCTACCTTCAGTTCGAGTGTTGTACCAAGATCATGAGCAAGCACGGGTGGTACACTGCAGAGAAAATGTGGAAGTTCTATTGCTACCATGTAAACACTAAGGGTGGAATGTTAGGAAATATAGCGTTCACATGATTTATGGCATGTGATTTACCGTATGGTAAATATATTATTACTACGGTAACTAGAAATTACTAGTTTGTTAGTATGGTTACAAGTGATTTGTAACATATTATATTTGGTGTTATTAAGTAATATTGTTGTATATATTAACAATATTACATACTTAGATAAATGTGGTTGTTAAAACCACTCACGAAGTTAGGTAAAGTTGTTAGGAAGGCATCCTATATTTTAGGACTTGTAATTGCCTATATATACGTGGATATTGGTGTATTAAAATGTATGAAGAAATATCGAGAATTATTATTATCTTGTGAGAACATTATTGTGTTATTTTCCCATGATGGTTTGAATCGAGCTCAGAGGGTGAACATGATGATTATGTTGATTATACACTTGCAATGTAATAATTCATTGAGTATCTTCCTCCACTATGTGGGAGAAGCTCTCAAATCCATTTAATGACGCATGTACAAACTCCTTAACTCTACCATTCTACTCTTAAACAAATTTATCTTCAACCATTAGGGTAAGCCAAAGCATGATTTGTCCTATCTTTTCAACCACTACACCTATCTTCTTTCAACCGTATAGGTGCTACCCTCAACAATGCACCATTCATATCAACGATATAATAAAGCTCTCTCCCAATGCCCTTTGCCACCCCCTTTGCACCATCTATGGTTTTTGACAAATGATCTTGCAAATGTTGGATTGAATGGCCAACATGCAAACATTTAATAACAACCAATTCATACAAATGCACACTAACTTGGTACAATTGACTAGTACATCACATCATATTTAATAGGGTGTGCAAAATCAATATTCTATTCAACTCATAGCTTCCTTGTCAACAAGCATGGGAACCCAATCACACAACCACACACTCATAATTAGGTGCTTCAAACATAACAAAATGAACCTTTAACACCTTATATTGCCGCTATGTGCATTGGTGATTGACCCTAACCATCACTTTAGGGGAACCTAGTGATCCCACCCTTCATCTTAAGGCTTTTCAAAATGTTTATAAGGACCGAATTGAAACAAAATTTTATGAGGCTATTAAACTCTTGGCCAAAATCTTTATGAGTGATGCCTAAGATTGGTACATCAATTAAAGCCCAACTCAACCATTAATCTAATATGGAAGAGGGACGGAAAGCCTCGTAAATATTATTGATGTTCAATAAAATTATATACAATGGAGATGATTGCAATATTTATAGATATTGTATAACCGAGTACAAACAAAGAATTAAGTTGCATAGGTACAACCGGGAAACAATACAGACAAATAGATTGTTGCAACTATGCAACAATAAACACATACGAGATTACAATAATCCAAATATAATGGTTATAAAAACATAACCATATAACAAGTATATAACAACTAATTACCTCAGTGAATTAATAATTACCTAAGGTAAAAATGTAAATACAATGCATAATTACTATGTTTACCCTAACATTCCCCCTTAATTTTGCATTGCCTCAAGGGATGAGGAGAGGAACTCTCTGAACAACTCAAACTTGTCATGTGCAAGTGACTTTGTGAAGATATCTACTCGTTTACCTATTGGGAAAAATTGAAGCTGTATGTTGTGTTTCAAGACATGCTCGCACATGAAATGAACCTGTACCTCGATGTGCTTTGTTCTCTTGTAAAATACTAGATTGTGAACAAGTTCGAGAACACCTTCATTGTCAACATACATGGTGGTAGGTTTATCTTGTGGTATTCCAAGTCCTTCCAGTATGCGACGTAGCCATATCGCTTCACAGACAGCTCCACCCACAACACGATATTCGACTTCTGTAGAAGAGCGAGAAACAAATTTTTGTTTCTTGCTTCCCCATGATATTGGTCCAAATGCCAAAAAGAATACAAATCCAGAAGTGGATTTCCTGTCATCAATGTTACCTGCATGATCTAAATCCGAATATCCAGTGAGAAGAAGTTATCATTCTTGTTTTCTAGACCAAGATCCATTGTACCCTTGAGATATCTCAAGACCCGCCTCGCTTCCTTCCAATGACAAACGTTGGGTTTCTGCATAAACCCGAAAAGATAGCTCATTGCAAAGTGATATCTTATCCAAAGATAATTTAGGTAAATGAGACTCCCAATCAACTGTCGATAGAGAGTTGCATCTACCACAGAAATGGATTTGAAGGAGATAAATGTAGTCTCGTCTCCATAGGTGTAACAATAGGTGTGTAATCCATCATCATGAATTTATCGAGTGTTGTCTTGGTATACTTCAACTGAGAAACAAATATGTGATTCTCCTTCTGCCATACTTCCAATCTAAGACAATAGTGCATAAGCCTGAGATCTGTCATGTCGAATGATCGGTTAAGATCTTTCTTAATTGCATCGATCATCTTTAGTTAATCCGCCGTTGATGACTAGATCGTCGACATAGCCAACGACAATCACAATATCCCCCCTTGATTTTCGAGGTAGAGATTGGAATCATATGGATTTCTGGCGAATCCATGCTCAATGAGATGCTCATCAATTTTTATGTACCAAGCCCGGGGTGCCTGTTTAAGGCCATACAAAGATTTCCCGAGTCTGCATACCTTTGTTTCTTCTCCAAGTACAACATAACCCTCAAGTTGAGTCATGTAGACTTCTTCCTATAGATCTCCATTCAGAAAGACACTTTTCATGTCCATCTGATGGAATTTCCAACCAAACCGCGTGTGCAAGTGTAGAGGAAAGATCATCTTGATCCTTTTGATCTTAGCTGTGGGAGAAAATGTCTCCTCGTAGTCTATGCCTTCCTTTTGTGCATACCCCTTTACTACCAGTCTTGCTTTGTACTTGTCTATGGTCCCATATGTTTTGTACTTTGTTTTGAATATCCATCTGCAACCAATGGGTTTCTTCCCTGGTGGAAGATCGACAAATTGCCAAGTGTTGTTTTTCATCATTGTCTGATACTCAACATCCATGGCATCTTTCCAAGCTTTTTTGACTGTAGGGATTCCTAGACAATATACAACTCAATAGATTTAACAAATCTACCCATCAAAGCAAAGGTTACTTCTTCTCATGCTTTACTGTGAGTATGTGGTCTAGTGATGGTGGAGCATCTAATTTTGCATCTCGTATCATATTAGTATACCACTTGGGCATATCTTTGACTGCCTCGTGGGTCGTGGTTCCGCTCGATCATCATCATCATCCCCATCATCACTGTCATCATCAACATGAACATCAACTTCTATTTTTATAATAGGTGAAATATCTACATCAGGTGAGTTTGGAGGAGTCTCTGTTTCATTCTTCTCAAAGAACTCAACATCTCTGTTGGTGTAGACTTTTCTAGTCTTTGGATCCATCAATATGTACCCAAGAGTCTCTTCACTGTAATGAATGAAGATGAGTTTTGTGACTTCATATCCAACTTCTTTCTATTCGCTTGGGTATGTACATGCTAGATTTGCACTTGAATAATATGAGGTGTGCAACAAATGGCTTCCTCTTTGACCATGCTTCATGTGGCATTACTCCATCAAGAGCAACCGCGGCACTCGTTTAACAAATAAATTGATATATTTGCTTCTTCCGCCCAAAATGTCCTCGCTAGTCCAATATCATCGATAATGTAATGCACCATCTCCATGATAGTATGGTTTCTTCTCTCAACAACACAATTCTCTGCGGTGTGTGTGTAGAGGAGGCATTTGTCGATGAGTCCCGTGAGATTGTAGGTAGGCTTTAAACTCATTACTGGTGAATTCCCCCCCTTGATTTGAGAGGAGAGATCGATGTGATGACCAGCCTCATTCTCTACTGCCCACTGGAACTATTTGAAGTTCTCAAAAGCTTCACTTTTCTTACGAAGAAAAACTATCCACATTTTTCTTGAATAATAATCAACACATAACATGAAATACTAAAATCTATAATGACTAGGTTGAATTGGACCACAAAGTACTCTTCGGGATGAAGCTTTGTGTTGTTTACCTGCTAGGTAGTGAGGACACTTATCTGTATCCTTTTGGAGAGATGGCAAACCTCTCACCATATTGTACCGACGAAGTGTTTTGAGATATTTGAAACTGATGTGACCAAGTCTTTGATGCCACAACTATGCAGATGAAGAATTCTTAGCCACAAGTGCTTGATCATCCCTGTGGAACAAGACAAGCTGGAACATACTTCCCACATTGGAAGATTTTACAACAATTTTCGAGTCTCATGATTCATCTTGAATCAAACATACTTTCTTACCAGAATGACTATCAAAATCAATCTTCATATTCTGATATAGAAGCTGATTTATTGATAGTAGATTCTCTATTAACCTAGGGACATATAGTACATTTGATAATCTATAGTTTCATGAACCAAGAGGTAGAGAAATGTTCACAATCCCTTGTACTGTGTATGAAGAATCATCACCTAACGAAACACGGTTTTTCAAAGGCATGTCCCTAATGGTCGTAAACCAGTCTCTGTGCTTGGTCATGTGTCGAGTGGCTCCCAAATTGACATACCAAACAACACTAGATGACGTGGATGGTTCACTAGAACGAGTAGTGTACAAGAAGTCATTGTTTGAATGCTCTTCTTGCTCAGCTATATTTCCTTGCTAATGGGGTTTTCTTCGCCAGTTCCCCCTTTTTTTCCCTTGATTGTAGTGTGAATGTCCCTTATGAGATTACTGATTCGAGGTCCAAAATTACTTGATGAACCTTTCTTATATGTATTGTACCAAAAATATTTCACATCATGTCCTCTGTTACATATAGGACATTTCTTATTTTTCTTGTCCCCATGCTGATGTTGATGTTGTTTTTGGGACTTTTGAGAAGAATGAAAATTTCCTTTTCCTTTTCCTTTCTGATGAGAAGATAGTGCTTGCTCCTCTTCATAATATCTTTGTTGTACATAGCTTCTTCTTGTTGCAATATATTCACCAGCTTGTCAAAACTATTTTTATCCGACAAGTTGAGTGTCATTACAAAATGCAGAATAAGGAGGGAGTGCTCTCAAAACAATGGGAACGAGAGTTGTATCAGTGACCTCCTCTCACATGGCTAGAAGTGAAGCCCTCAATTATGTAACTCTTCTCAAGAAAGCTTCCAATTTCTCATTCGGTTTGAATTTCAGTGTGTGTAACTGAATCTATAAATTCAGAAATGTGTTCTTGTTCTTGACCTCTTACACGGTGCTCAACTTATCCCACACTTATTTGGTTGTTTTGGCATCTTTAATGTGGGGTTGCACATTGTCGGACACTAAAAACAAGATAATGAATTTTTTCTTTTTGTTGGCCTTGTCAAACTGTCTCTGTTGAGTAGCATCATCTGGTGATATGGTTGCGAAACCATTCACAACAGGCCATATCTCTTCAAACTCAAGCTATTTTCTGATCTTAAATTTCCATGCAACATAATTATCTCCTCTTTAGAGTTGTGAGTCCGTAAGAAAGAACTTGAGAGCATTGGTGCCCATTTTCGAATTCCGACAAAAGGTAAGACTCTTATCACTCGGTATAAGGTCTCCCAATCTATATCTTGTTAGTCCGATATACCAAAACTTTCTATATATGCGCCTTTCCGATATACCCGCCGAGCACGTGGAAGAAACTTGCCCTTTCGATATACCCGTTGGTTCGTGTAAGAGGCGTTAACATACTATTTCAGCTTAAATTATGTGATAAAACAAATAAGGTAATGGTCAAGGAGGAGTACCTATTAATAGTCGGGGAGAAGGTTGTGTGCATTGTAGAATTTGATCACACTGAATGTGAGAGATTCCCTTTGTCTAGGAGGAATGACTGTATAAGAAACACAACAAGACCACCAAATGATATTAAATAACAAATAATGAGTTGATTGCCTAGCGATCGCTTAGTCATGGGAAGTGTGACACTTCCTAGATGGCTGTCAATCCATTGTTTTTATCAAATTAATGAAAATAAATGCGAGAAATAGAGGTCCTATTGCTAACACTTTGATTTAGGTGTTTCAAAACGTTATCAATACACTAGATTAAGCAAAGTATTGAAGTACAAAATAATCTAGCATTAGGCAAGGTATGGTTCTAGTTGGGAAAGGTCACTGAGGTGTTAGGAAAGGTCTGGGTGAAGTTTGGTTACGTTCTGGGTTGTTTGGTGAAATTTATAAGCTCGTTGTTCTAGGAAAAATTACCAGTCAC
Source organism: Taxus wallichiana var. yunnanensis (assembly GCA_018340775.1). Taxonomy (NCBI): domain Eukaryota; kingdom Viridiplantae; phylum Streptophyta; class Pinopsida; order Cupressales; family Taxaceae; genus Taxus; species Taxus wallichiana. The sequence continues at coordinate 232,991,482 of CM031238.1, read as the reverse complement.
AGAGACCGGTATCGGTTAGGAAACCAATGCGATCGGCAAATGAATGATGCCGCTTGGGTGACCGTGCCTGTGAGGGGCAATATGGTCAGGTTTTAAAAATAGGTGTTTTGGATCTCTCTATGGTTACACAGAGAGTTGAGGGGTTTGAGAAGGATGGTATGATTTATATGAAGACTCAACAAGGGTGATAGAGGCACTAGGATGGGAAAAATGGTTTAGGTTGGTAGAATAGATGGTAGACGGGTGAAGGGTGGTATTTGGGATAGAGGAGAGTTAGATAATAGAAATGAATAAAAGACTTAAGATAAAAACTAGAGCTAACAAATAAGAGTGAGTTACTTATCTGAGAACCTGTAGATTTGAAGGTGGTGGAGGTTGATGAGCGTTCGGAGATGAAATGGGGTTGTATCTAGTGTCATGCAATGGAGCCTGTGTGCTCTGTTGTGGGTGATCCAAGGTTGTGGAGGAAGAGATTGGCTACTAGTGAAGACTTGATGTGCTCTGGTTTGTCATCTGATAGCTTGAATGCTCAAGAGTTAGAATGCCAAAGATTGAGTGAATGAATGAATTGAAGAACTGTGTAAAGAGTTAGAAACTCTTATTTAAGGTAATCGATGACGGTTAGGGAACCAACACCACCAAGGGATAACCGACATTGGTTAAGGAGAATTGGTCTAATTTTCCAAAAATAGGGTTTCTCTCCCAAATTTGGCGTGGTATTTGGCTTAGTCTGGGTTTGGAGTGGGAGATAATGCTAGATGTAGTGAGAGATTAGTTAGAAAGATAATAGGTCATAATGATTAGGGTTAGAATAAGTCCTAGTTGGTTAGGATAAGTAGGGACTTGGTCTAAGTTCATTAATAGGCTAGGAATAGGTCTTGGGATGAGGTGGAGGGCTGATGTGGCTAGGTGAGGTGGAAATTAACTTAATTAAGGTGATTAAATTAATTGTGAGGTGAGGTGGGGATTAATTTAATTATGGGTAATTAAATTAATTAAAATGTGTGCAAATGAGCATGATGATGGGATAGTATTTAATTAATTAATAAAAGGGGATTGCGACCCAATTTTGGTGTCTACACGTACGTGAAAGAGTTTGATATGTGGTACCAAGATAGATAAGATCGAAAGGGGTTTGTATGATTATTGACACACCACCCAAAAATATCCTCATACGCATGCGTAACTTTGTTATATACTCAGATAATTTTAGTTTCGGATTTATGTCATGAAATCATTCACAGATGAATGGGATGGCTCAAAGTGTGTCCACTTTGTGTCCTTATTACTTCCCATCAATTTATAGGGATGATGCTTAGACTAGGTGTAGGAACGAGCATTAGGTGGGTTCCAAAGCACCAAAAGGTTTGGTCTAGTCAAGATAAACATCATGGAATTAGGTAAGGCAGGTCGGTAGGCTAAACAACACAAGTAGCGTCATCGCAAGGTATAATGAGTAGGAGAATTCGAGTGTCCAATAGCGGTTTTTGGGCTTTGGGGCTTTTGGGTAAGGCCGAGGTATAGGCAAAAACATGCCCCAAATGATAGTGAGGTTGGGTGTGAGGTAATAAGGCAATTAGGTGGGATTATAGGGTTGGGGTAAGGTTGTGGTTGCAAGAAATTGGCATATGACATCAAAATTTTGGGTAAGTTAGGTATAAGTGGGTTGCTAAGGTGACCGATACTGGTTGAGGGTGAACTAACGTTGGTAAGAGATAACCGATCTTTGATTTGCTAGGGCACGAGACTGATGTCGGTCATGTCGATTTGGGGATAAAAAGTAAAAATCTGCATAAAACGGATTCATTTGTGAATTACTACTTTTGGAAAACAACAGAGAGAGGGGATTTGGGCTTTTGACTTGGGAGAAAAGGACAAGGGTACTATCCAGGCTGATTTGGAGAGTTGAGTGGACCCACGAGATCTTTTGGAGTGATGAGATTGGTTGATAGCTGAGGAGGGTGAGTGAGCCATGACAGAGGTAGGAGAGGGTGTTGGAGGTCCTCCAGTGTAGAGACCAAACATCCCATCATGGAGACGGTGTCGAGTAGAGGTAGGAGTCAATCCCCATTTGTGTTTTTGATTAAAACTAAAGTGGAAAATTGAAAAATGTGGATTTTGAAATTTGGGTAGAAAATGGCTAAATCGGGTATGGGGAGGGGCAAATGTTAGTTAAATAGGTGGTAAAAGGAATGAAGGTGTAATTTAGGGGTTTTGGGTAGGTTTTTAGGTATTTTTGTTAATTTTTTAAAGAATGGGGATGTGGGGGTTCGGATCTAGGGCTGAACCGATATTGATGTTGGTCGAGATTCGATCGACATTAGTGAGCTAATTAGCGTCGGTGGGGCTAAATGGGGACAGTACCGGTTAGGGTGACCAATGCCACCACCGTTAAAAGTGACTAAGGCTTGAAAATGGGGGTTGGGATGGCAAAAAGGTAAGGGTAAGGTGGGTAAATGTGTAGTGAAATAGGTGTGGATAGGTTAGGAGTCTGGGAGAAATAGATTTAGGTGAGATTTAGGGTTGTTATATGTATGAATGGGTGATTTTAGGTGAAAGTTGGGTAAATCAGTGAAGGAGTGAAAAGAGTGAATCAAAATAATTGTAAATGTCTGGGCAAGGTAGAATATATGGTAAGTGAGTGAATGGGATAGAAGGTAGCTAGGTTAGGAAAATCACAGGTGGGGTGTAACTAGGTAGGATAGAATAAAATGATCGAAAGGGTAACATTGGTTGACCAATTAAAATGGGAATGACGCAAAACACATCAACAATTGACTATGCGAGACAGGGTGCCACCTCTTTTGGTATAGATGCAGCCTAGTGTTATAGATAAGGAGTGGACGCATATGTAGGATGTTGGGCTCGACACTGTGAGGTGATATCGACACATCATACGAGATCACAATTTGATGGTCACTCTCATCGATAGATGGGATTTAGTGACCAACACCTTTCATTTACCTACCGACGAGATGACCATCATGCTGGAGGATGTCTACAGGATTTTGCGGCTACCAATTGTGGGGAGCCATTATATCAGATTTCTTTAGAGGCATCGGTTGAGCCGATAGTGACAGTATTTGGTGAGGTGATGGGTGATTTGAGATATCACAGTGCTAGTATATCAATTATGGGGATATGTACGCTGCACATCCTCATGAGACAAGATTACCATTTCTAATGATGGTGGCAGTTGGTTGTTATGCACTCCTAGAATCAAAGGGTGGGAGATATCCACAAGAATTTATGGGGGTTTTGCAGGATATGATTGAGGAGCAAGTCTGTTTTTACTTGGGCACCAAATTATCTAGTACAATTGTATAGGGAGTTATGGGCATATAAGAGGATTCAACTGTTTGGTATTTTTTCATGTATCTACCGCATTCTTTGGGCATGTGAGCACATCACGTGTCTAAGTCCCGTGGGCCTTCCACGATAAGACTGACATAGAGGTGTACATAGAGTTGGATACAGGAGATGGGTGCCCGTAGGGGCACATTCATGAGTGGAGGAGGCGTCACGAGATGTGACATACTATCAACGGACACTAGAGGGGCTATATGCTTTATATATTGTATGATAACCGTATGTTGATTTTCCATCCTATGGGGGCATGACCGAGGAGTTTGTAGGATTACAACCGGTTGGGTGGATATAAGGACAGAGGGATGGGGAACATGAGATGATTCCAGTGGACTCGGGTTAGATGGTAGTTTGGGCTTCGACATGATGTGCCTCCACCTGTTTCCACAAGCATCGCAGTGATGATGTTGAGAGACCATTGTCTCCACCACATCCAATAGATCCTACAAGACAAGAAGAGAAGATGGATGATAGGTGGATAGACGAAACAAGTATTATGATGGATATAGGCACCGGTGGATATCCTAGCTACAGGAAACATCACCGAAGCCATGACAACCTGATCTAGCCACAATTATAGTACAGAGGGACCAATTACAGGGTCAGGTGACAATGTTACAACTACAACTTACTCTCAGGCATAGGCCCACGTGACCACTCTTCAGGGACAAGTGACTGGATTATAGGGAGATTGACACATGTGTAGACTCGTATTTAGGTTCGAGGATCCTACAAAGCCACCACCGGTGGGATGGGGACAATTTGTAGGACTATAGGCATATGTGACTACACTACAAGCCCAGTGGGCACATTACAAAAAGCGATTAGCTCGGGATCAAGTAGGGGATGGGGGGGCGGTGCAAGGCTACATGCATAGGTTGCCACACTACAGTGTATGTTGCCACTTTATAGGGCTAGTCGGGCATGCACACATGCACCGGCTTTAAGCATAGGGCCCACCTTTATAGGCACTTGGACAAGGTCCCGTGTTACAGGCAACAGGACAAAGACCACAGGTACAAGGACTAGGGCCACTTTTATTGGGATAGGGTCCGCCAAGAGTTATGACACCTCCGTAGGTTATATCCATGGCCAATTATAGAGATATCTGTGGCGGAAGCTCGGTATTACTAGGACCGTTTGATGGAGGATGCTATTTCCAATGTGACTTATGGAGAGTATAGAGCACAAAAGGCTGCCAAAGTCTAGGACCAAGCCTGCAGATGCATAGTTCTAGCAGATTAGAGATCCGTCAGCCTCGTAGACAGAGTCAGGGAGAGGTGACGAGTTCATGCCGACAAAGGGTAGGTGCGGGTCTGGGAGAGCGGTAGAAGTGTCGACCCTTCTTAGAAAGTATATGTAGGCATGGTTGATTGCATTTCCATTTTATTGATGTCATGGAAAGTAGATATAGGCATGGTTTTAGGATGATGTATGTTGCGAATGTTTGATTTTATTTCCACTATTTTGATGTCATGGAAACTAGATATAGGCATGGCTTGGTTATGTTTTATATGGTTGAATGTTGTAATTTCCACTATTTTGATGTTATGGAAACTAGGTGATTAGGCATGGTTGAGTCAATGTTGTGAATGATTGGTTGAATTTCCATTGTATTGATGTCATGGAAAGTAGATGTAGGCATGGTTTTGGTATGGTTGAAATGGTTTAATTTCCATTGTTTTGATGTTTATGGAAACTAGATGAGTAGGCATGGTTTGGTTTAATTTCCAAGTTAATGATTTTATGGAAACTAGATGATTAGGCATGGTTGAATCAATGTTGTTTTTTGAATGATTGATTTTCAAGTTTATGGATGTTAGGGAAATTAGATGTAGGCATGGTTTGGTGTTGATTATTTTGATTTAATTTCCAAGTTTATTGGTACTATGGAAAATAAAATGATGATGTATGGTTTAGTTTTGAGTTAACTTCCACATTATTGTTTTTATGGAAACTAACTAAGTGTTTGTTTGAGGGGGATGATGATGGGTAAAAGAGTGGCCGAGCTAACCTCAAATGCCCACCGCCCTAAGAGTGCTGCCTACATAGCCCTTGCGAAAGGGGCCTCAGGCCGATGTAGTTCTCCCATAAACTAGGGAAGAATGAGATTGGGTTAGGTCAGATGAATAGGTAAGGTGGATTGGTAGGTTGGTTGTGTAAGGCATGTTTGACCAAATAGGTAGGGCTGAATGTTGAATAGGTAATAGGTAAGGTGGATTAGGCATAGGCATAGTTGAAGGTGTATAGGTGATTTAATTTTGATGATCTTGTCTGTTAAACAAATAACCATGGAGGCAGAGGTGAATTGAAAAGAAGAAAAATGCCCCAAGTTGGAAAAGACCATTAATGTCACACCCTTAGACTTATTATGTTGCATGATGCGATAGGTCTATAGGTGAAAGAAGTTGTATAATCACAATGTGTAGAATACACACCACATCCCTTGAGGTGATTTAGGAGATATTAATCAAATGGTAAGGTGGAAGATTTTGTTTAGAGTAGCCTTGTTGTGGGACAACATGCCCCTTCTACAAGATACCCAAAACCAGAATAGGAAAGTCTATGACATAAAGTTTTTTATGTTTGATTTTTTTTCTTTCTTTTTATATAAACCGATTGATGCGAGAAGTCTACAAGGGATGAATAGGTCCTGCTGAGGTCTTCTTGAAGCTGATCAATGCGGGAAGCTCCAAAATTATTTTATTTGAGAGATACAGATTAGTATTCTTTTTGGATAGACTAAATACAATAAGAGGCTGGATTTTATAGCTATCCTTTGAGGGAGTAGTCTACTTATAGCAGAAAGAAAGAGAGGTAGATGTCCTTTTGAGGGATTCATCTATTTGTGAGAAGTTTGACTCAAGGAGTTGAGTTTTGGTTATCCCATGTATATTTTTTTTTTTTTTTTTGAACTTGAAGTCATGGACAAGACTATAAAGGAGTATAGGCCTCTTTTATGAAGGAAAGACCATAACATGAAAAGGTTAGCTATGAAAGAGGGGTTTTAAGTGATGAATGACCATGGGATTCCATCCTAAAAAGGACAAAAAGTATCCATGAGAATCATGCCATGAGTAGAGTCGTGGTACTCATATTTAAGACAAGGCTAAACGGTGACGGATAATCACACAATTCTATTTGAGTTGTTGGTCCTTGAAATAGGTAGATGGAAGGGAGAGGTTCGTTCAAGGGATGAGCATGTAGGTGACATAAAGTGATGTAGGAATTTATTCAATAGTAGAATGGTCGAAGATGTAAGGCATTAAGGGGCTCAGTTTGGGTTTACCTTTAAGAGAAGATAAACGATAAGCACCTGATCCATAGGTATGGGTGAAAATGTAGGGTCCAAGCCAATTGGGAGAAAACTTGCCTCATTTACTTTTCTCAGCTTTGGTTACGTGTTGATTTTCCTTTAGGACAAGATCACCAATCTTGAAATTTTGCTCATGAACACATTTGTCATAGGCATGTTTGATATGTTTTTGGTAGATTTGAAGGTGGTTGAGAGCATTTAAACGATGTTCGTCTAATAACTCAAGTTATGCCAAATGGTCTTGGCAAAATTCGTCATCATTGAGCATATCTTTAAGTGAGATATGAAGAGATGGAATTTGGACTTCGAGAGGTAGGACGATCTCTATACCGTAGACCAAAGAGAAAGGTGTGGTGGCAGTTGAGGTGCAAATGCTAGTGTAATAAGCCCATAAGGTGAAAGGAATGTGCATATGCCAATCCTTACCAATATCATTGATGAATTTCATGAGAATTTTGTTGAGGGTTTTGTTGGTTGATTCGACTTGACCATTTGTTTGAGGATAATATGGTGAAGAGAAACTGAGTTGAATACTAAAGTTATCACAAAGTTTGCGTAGGGTCTTATTTTTGAATTATTTACCATTTTCAGTGATGAGGCGATGAGGAACACCAAAACGACAAATGATGTGATGGTTAATGAATTCACATATTTTCTTAGCTTTTGTAGAAATGAGAGGGATGAATTCTACCCATTTAGTGTAGTATTTGGTTTCTATGATGATCCATTGATGACATTGAGAAGAATGAGGGTTAATCTCTTTGATGAGATCCAAACCCCATTAAGAGAAAGGCCAAAAGTCTCTGGCAACTTGTAAGGTGTGACTTGGGGTGTGGTGAAGGTTAGCGTGTTGCTAACACTTCACACAATGTTTGACATAGTCGCAACAATATTGGTTAAGGGTTGACTAGTAATAGCTGAGGTGAAGAATACGTTTGGCAATAATGTGACCACTGAAATGTCCACCACAAATCCCGTCATGGATTTCTTTAATGGTGTACGAAATTTCATAACTAGTGAGGCACCATAAGAGGATACCGTCAAAGCCACGCTTGTAAAGAAGACCCCCATGATGACGTAACGAGAGACCTTTTGGAGGAAGGCTCACTTACCATTGCGAGTGAGATCCAAATATGCGGGTGCCCATGCAAAAAAACTGGATCTTGAATCATGTCCTCTAATCCCCCATCAATGCTTGGGGAAACCTTCCACCAAGATTGAAAGGGAAAGATAGTCAGCAAACTGCTTATACCATATGTCATGTGGGTCGGTTTCAATTCTTCCCATAAAATTTATGTCACGAGATGAGATAAGAAGGTGACTGCAATCATTGTATTGTGACAAATATTTTAGAGTCGAAGGTGAGGCATGTATTTGTGAGGCGAGGCAAGCCATGGTATCCAAAAATTTGTTAGTGGATCGCAGAACAGTTTGAATGTCATAATTATCAAAGGTAGTCAAAAGCATGTCGACGTGATGCTTATACTTTTGAATTATTTCGTTATGACACTGGTATAAACCATTGAATTGGTTGACGACTAGTTGAGAATCACCAAAGATATTAATGGTTTTAACATCTAGGGCAATGGTAGTTTGGAGACCTAACACGAGTGCTTCGTATTCAACCATGTTATTAGTACAATCAAAGTCAAGTTTGAAATATAAAGGCATAGGTTCGCCTTCAAGAGGAATGAGGATGAACCCCTGCACCACCCCCACATTGACATTTAGAACCATCAAAGAATAAGGCCATCTGATAAATGATGTTGTCAAGGGAGAGGGTAGCAATGGATTCATCAAGAAAATTGAAGTTAGAAGATTGATTTCGAAAAGAGGTGCATCTACAAGCTGATCTGCAATGGTTTGTCCTTTGACCAAATTTTGATGGATGAATTTGAGATCAAGGTCTGCAAAGAGCATTAGCCAACGTGTGGCATGTTGGTGTTGGTAAGGTTTAGCATACATGTAATGCAAGGGGTCAGTGTTGGTGACGATGAAGGTTTTGTGGTTGAGTAGGTAATGAAAAAGTTTGGTGGCAAAAAAACTAGGGCCAAACACAACTTTTCGGCATCGAGTATATCTAGTCTCATAGTCTAAAAGAGTACGACTTATATAATAAACTACTTGCTCCCTATGTTGCTCGTCGCGATGAGCGAGCATGACACCTAAGGAATGATCAGTGGTAGAAATGTAGAGGTAAAAGGGTTTGTCATCCTTTGGTGGGATAAGCACATGTGGTGAAGAAGGTATTCCTTTAATGCTTCAAAAGCTTTGTGGCACTCGTCATCCCAATTGAAGGAAACATCCTTTTTAAGAAGATGATGAAAATGTGACATCGGTCGGAAAGTTGGGAAATAAAGCGTTGAATAGATTGTAATTTTCCTTACAAACTATGGAGCTGCCAAAGGTTAGTAGGTGGAGGCATCTTAAGAATAGCCTTGATTTTGGTGGGATCAACTTCAATACCCTGCAAAGAGACAATGAAACCAAGGAGTTTTCTAGAGAGAATATAAAAGATGCATTTCTTCAGTTGAAGGTGAACACAATATTTGATAAGGTGATCAAATACGAATTTGAGAACTACGAGATGTTCAAAGACAATGCTTAGACTTGACGAGAGGGTCGTTGACATAATATTCCAATATGCTATGCATGATGTCGTGGAAGATATAGGTCATAACACACTGATATGTGGCACTAACATTTTTAAGGCCAAAGGGCATTACATGATAACAGAAGGTCCCCCAAGGGGTGATGAAGGTAGTTTTGTGTTGATCTTCAAGAGCGAGTAATATTTTATTATAACCCGAAAACCCATCCATGAGTGATAACATTTTATGGCCATTGTAAGATCAACAAGTTGGTCGATACTAGGCAAAGGAAAGTCATCCTTAGGGCAAGCGAGGTTAAGGTCACATAAATATGTGCAAATACGGAGTCCCCTATCACCTTGGTGACATGAACGATGTTAGAAATCCATTGGGGATAGTCAATGGGTAGAATAAAAGAAATAGAAAGGAGGCATGAAGTTTCTCTTTCACAAGAAGGGAAATGTGGGGATGCATTTTTCGCAGCTTCTGTTTCATAGGTTTAGCATCGGGAATAGTTACAATATTGTGGACCATGCGATATTTGGGTCAATACAGCATATCGGCATAAGACCAAGCAAAAGCGTTGCTATGATCTCGAGAGAAAAGAGGTGAAGGATTTATGTTCAACATGATCTAAATATTGGCCTATCTTTAGAATTCGAGGGTCATCCTGAGTGTGAATGTTGATCTCTATGGTTGATTCATTTAACATGGTTTGTGTCTCAGAAGGTAATGACCGGTGAATGTAAGAATCTTCCACACCTAGATAGGTGAGAATAGAATCATCATCCTGACATTGAACAATGTTTATAGAAGGTGTGTCATCATCGATCATGTTAGGATACAGGAAGGGAAGGGAAGAAGGAGCCTCACCATTGTGTTGATAGGTCAAAGGTCCCAAGGAAACAATGTTCATGATTTTTTTTAGGAGGGATGGATTCTGGATCCATGGACTTTGTGGGGAAGGTGGTGTAGTAGGTGAGTGAGGTGGGGAAGGTGTATCTTCTCTACGAGGTTAATACGGGCTTTCTTAGAAGAAGGTTCCTTAGAAAATCCAAGACCGCTGCGGTCTTTTTATTTATACATGTAATTGGAGTTTGTTGTTGAAGATGTAGCGATTGAAGTGGTGGATGAAGCAACGGATGAAGAAAAATTGGCGTGGGTGGTAGATGGGATAACGGTGAAGAAGAAGCGGTAGTGGTGGTAGATGCCTTAACTGGTATAAGGACATCATTAGGTTGATAGAGCATATTATAGGTTTTGAATGGTGAAGGATCTACTGGAATGGTGTAGTTGTGCCCTTCATGTTCAAATTTTAAACATCGAGTGTAAGGTTGAAGGTACACAACCCATGGCATGAATCTAGGGTCGGCCAAGTAGCATGTTGTATTGGAATTCCCCCTCTAGGACATAGAATAATTCAAGAATGGTATGGGGCCCATGTGAATGTGGAGGATGATGGTGCCAAGGGTGGAAGTCATGGCATCATTAAATGAACACAACATAACTGGGTTATTATGCATGTAATTGGAAGGGATGCACATTTTCTTATACGCATGGGAAGAAATGATGTTGATATTGACACCTCCATCAATCATAATGTGTTGAATGCGTGTGTTATCAATGTAGGTGGAAATGAATAGGGTGGGGTCAAGATCATCTGATTGGAGAGGGAAAATATCTTTGTCAGAGAAACTAACAACAAAGACTTGATGAAAGGTAACAAGAGTAGAAGATGGAGGTGGAGTAGTGAGGGAAGCCACATGATGTGGGGTAATGATGGCAAAAAAGGTGTGGGGTCATTAGGTGGAACCTCAATAGATTGCAAGACCTTGATGAGGGCTTGACGATGAGACTCAGAGGTTTGGATGAGGTCGTACAAAGACATTTTGAGGGGGGATTGGTGAAGTTTTTTGATCATGGTATGATGTGCAACTCCGTTAGAAATGGGATATGTTGGCCCATGAATGGTTACCTTGGGTACATGTGTAGATGGAATGTTGGGTAAAGGTGTAGTGGATGGGTTTCCTGTCTTCTCTTTTCCTTTGTATTTCTGTGCTCTAGTGGCAACTTGAACCATATTGATATGAGGAAAAGAGGGAGATGTGTCGTGAAAGGTATAATGGTAGGAGGGACAAAAACCTAGTGTGGGATAAGAGCCTTGTGAAATGAGTATGGTGCACTGGAATTTCGAGAGGGGTTGGGCTAGCTCCCTAATCCAAACCATATTGATCTCAAAGGTTAGAGGAGGAAAAGAGGGTTGTGGAGGTGGAGGTGAAGACCTTGAATAGATATGGGGCGAGGCTACGTGGTGATAGGTGAAGGTGGAATGGGATCTTCATCCAAAAGGTCATCTTCGTCAAAGAGCTCTTTAGGAGAACACAATTGAAGAAGAATATTTTTAAGGGCCTTACAATTTTCAACATCATGCCCTGGCACATGATGATAGGTGTAAATCTTGGTATCATCAAACCCTTCTGGTTTAGGTTTGAGTGGGTCGTAAGGCCTGAGAGGTGGCAATGTAATGGTGGAAGTTTCTAACAACCGAGCGAGGATGTTAGCATAAGACCTTGCCAAGGGATTGCAATGAGAAGTGAGAGTAGGTTTGGATGGAGGTTTGGGTGACTTATGTGGAAGAGGTGTTGTTGGAGGTGGAGTTGGTTTGGATGGAGGTGTGGGTGGATTTTGTGGAAGAGGTGTTCTTGGAAGTGGAGTTAGTTTGGATGGAGGCGTGGGTGGATTTTGTGGAAGAGGTGCTTACGGAGGTGGAGGTGGAGGTGGAGGTGGAGTTGGAGGTTGAGTAGGTTTAACTACTTTTTAGTAGGTAGTGTGGTTTTGCACTTGGGTTACACCTTCTTGGGTAAAGGTGTTGGGGTAGTGTGTGAAGTAGAAGGGAATGTAGAAGATGGAAGTGGACGGGTCAACCAAGGTGAGAGTGGAGGTGTGGTGAAGATAGTGGTAGGAGGCAATACAAAAAGTGTAGGTTGAAGGGAAGGTAAAGGCATGGGTAGTGGAGCAGGCGTAGGTAATGTAGAAGGCTTGGGTGGAATGGGAGGTTGCGATAAGGATGTAGGTTGCTTCATTTTAGTTTTACCTTGGGTAGGAGGTTGCTTGACCAAGGTTGATGGATGGGGACCTAAGATGGATGGAAGTGGCGAAGGTGAAAGAGGAGGAGTGGGAGAAACTGGGGTACAAGGCCTAAGAGGTTGGGTCTTCCTCTTAGGTGGGGGGATAGGCCTGGTGATAGTTTGGGAAGAGGTGGCTAAATTGATCTTCATGGGAGGATGGACTAGACTCGGTGTCGACACAACCCCAATGTAGTGATAGGTTTGGGTGCAGGTGAAGGTATGGGTGTAGGTAGAGGTTTGGGTGTAGGTGAGGATGATGCAGAAGAGGCTACTATAACCAGCTCAGGTGTAACAAATTTAGTTGTTTTGAACACTTTAGGATAAATCATTGAAGTTTCTGCAAAAACATTTGCATTTGATTCGATACGGGAAGTCTAAGGCATCCCCAAAGCATGGAGTAGTCGACATACTCAGAGCGATCAGCCAAATTTTAGAATGAAGTAAAATTGGATGGGGATGATGATGATTTGGTAGTAATCCTGTAAAGAAATCGACATTTGTGAGATAGGGAAATGGTTGGCTTCAAACTCGTGGGTAGAAGAGATGATAACAAATTGACAGGTCTTTAAAAGCTATTGGGGAGTTGTCACCAACAGGAAGAGATGCTAAAAGTGGATCCTCTATGGGAAAAGGAGGGGGTAAGGTGAATGGTGTAGACTCTTTAATTGGTGAAGAAAAGGGTAAGTGGAATCCTCCATGGGTATTAGAGCGAATTCGGGTTGCTTGACAAGTAGAGAGACGAGTGGGGTAGATGCCTCTGTAGATGAAGGGATAGATGAAGTGGGATACTCGGTAGACGAAATGGTAGATAAGGTCGACTCCTCCATGGGTAGAGGAGAGGATGAGGTGGAATCCTCCGTGGGTGGAAGAACTTGCGCAAGGATTTCCTCAACTGATGGGATGGGAGGAAATTGAGTAGAAGGGGTTGGTATGGTATTAAAAACAACATGAACCTCTCGAACATTGGTATCATTGGTTGAGGTTTCACCGGCTTGGTTAGATGGAGTGTGATTTGGAAATGACTTCTTAAAGATGTGGAGGTTTGATTAGTTGGTGCATTGGGGTTATCCAAGACAAGATATCTGTTATCCAACATATTCGGATGATATTTTTAAACGTTTTTGCAATTACCATCACTATGAATCTCGACTGGGGATAATTGTAATAATCGTTCCACTTATACCATGCATGCACAAGATAGGAAGGGTCAAAACTAGTATGTGGTTTGACGGGTGGAAGAGTTATGGCTCTTACGTTTAGAAGCTTTTCCAAAATCAAGGAGTAAGGTTCTCCTATGGGAGTATATCATCATTGTTCATGCCTGTATTGAAAGTTCTGAACATGAGAAAGAGTGGAAGGTGGTTTTGGTTGGTTGGATGGATGAGATGGACCAGCTTTCAGACCACTGTGTTGGCAGATCCTTTGGGTTTTGAATGATTGGTTTGTGGTTTGGAAGAAGAAGAGTCATTTGATTTGAATGGAGCACTCTTGTTGTGCAATTGTAACTTCTTTTCTTTGATAACACGGATTTCTAACTTCGAGCCATGGTGAATACCTCATCAAACATTCAAATTTTGGACTTGAAGAGTTGGAGAGATGTGTCTAGCACAAGCCCTAGTGAACAACTCTATCAACTCGGTTTGTGGAAGTTGAAAGGTGAGCTGATTGGTAAGGCTCCACCAACATGTGAAAAAATCTGCAATAGATTCGTCTTTGTATTGGCACATTGAATACAAATCAGTCATGGTGACCTTCTTAGTGATGTTGATGGAGAAATGGTCAAGGAAGGCTTGAGCCAATTGATTGAAAGAAAATATTGAGTGCCTAGGTAAAGCACTTGTACCAATCTAAAGTAGGTCCTATCAAGGACATGGGAAAAGTCCTAATAAGTAAGGCGTCATCGTGGGTGATTAGATAACATACGTGTTTGAAAACGATTACAAATACTATTTTGGATTTTCCTTACTATTAAACCAATTGAATTTAGGCATCTCCCAATGTGGGGGATAAAAATGAATGGGTATGGATGGATGAATAGGCTCATTAAAAATTTTGTCATAAGTTAAAGCATTATGGGAGCCAGAAACAGATGCTTCTAGGATCTGCATCTTGTCCATCATCATCTTGATCAAATCCATGGTCGGATTAGATTGAGGCACACCTCCGTGGTATAAGGAGGTGGATACGATGAGTAGGATGTAGAAGGTACGCCAATATATGGAGGTGCCAAGTAAACAAACTGATACGGGGCATATAAGTAGCAGTAGACGATGATGGCATATACCCGAATGGGAAGTGTAGGTGATGGGTGGTGGTTGAGATAAGGTATAGGTGGGAGGGACCTATGTAGAGACCCTTATAGCGATAGGTGGTAGAGTAGTAGGTATAGACATGACCAAAATTTGAAAAGGGGTCAACGCAACTAGAGGTTGCGAGGTAATAACAACTGATGATGTGGGAATCCCTACACTAAGAGTCATAGATGATGGTGAGGTGGACGTCGAAGGTGTGATAGATGTTATAGGTGAGACAAATATTGAAGATGTAGGGGTGATATGAGAAACGACATGTGGTAAGGTGGAAGCAGGTAACGCTACACTAGTGGTGGCTGATACGAAAGTGGGGGCAAGGGTAGGAGGAATGGAGACAAACATCCCGTATAAGGGCTGTCCTGACGAGTCGTGGGTGGAGGAATGAGCAAGATAATACTTGTAAGGTTGCGGGATTATGATCAAGGAGTTTTGTGAACTCCTTGTCACCTACAGATATAGTGATAGAAGAAGTGGGGTCCATGGGTGAAGAAATAGAAGGTGGTGAAGGACTAGGAGGTAGTGGTTGATGGCTAGCGTGAAAGACTAGGGCATTGAATTATCGTGAGTCAAAACCATGTGAATAGTGGTAGGACATGTGGTCTGAGCTCTGTAGATGGTGCAGAAACACAGGAAAAGAAGATAGAAGAAATCTAGAAAATGAAAATTGGTTGCTATTTTGATAGAAAAATAAAAACATAGAGACCAACGTCGGTAGGGTAACCAATGCCGATAGGATGGGGTAACCGATGCGCGCCACCGAATCGATGCGATTCATCGAGAATAAATGATAGATTTAGAAATCTAGAGATGAAGAGTGTAAATCGAGATGAACTTGAACTTTGTTGATTGGTAACAGAGACTCATAAATGTGTAAAATGACGAAACAAGTCACAGAAAATGAATGGATATGAATTGAATACTATTTTGGGAAAAATAACCAAAATAATAGGGAACCGATGCGATCGATTAAGCGATCTTTGGTATGAGGAGGTAACCGATGCCGATTATTATGAAATCTGAGAAGATGATGAAAATTTGAATTTTAAAGTGATTAAGTCCAAATAAAACACCAACCCAAAACTGAGTATGGCAATGATGAGTCCTAACACACCTAGAATGAACCGGAATACACTAGTTATGATGGTGGGGCATGAAGGAAAATAAAAATAAGAAGAAACGACCTCACTCCTCAAAATGTAATTTAATAGTCAAAAGCTAACAAAACATCAATCTTATGATTTTAATGTTATGTGGCTTATGCCATTTAAAACTGACTATGAATAGAGTAGAGTTTTTGGTCAACGAAGGTGCCCTATAAGCATTCTATGGCTGGTATTAGGTGTGTTTTGGCTAAAGTGTCCCCAATATATACTTCATAGTACATGAGGTCTAACTTTGATATGATGACTGGCCAAAACACTAGCTAGATCCACCATTAATCAAAGTTATTAACCTTTGGTGGAAACTAGGAAGGAAGATGTTTAAGAAATGAGTAAATTTTTAAAGTGATTTGGATAGGGGTGTGTGTGCACAAAGTGTGAACTATGATTAATTCCGCTAATCATCAACTGGTCATGACCTCCAATATATAGATTGCAAATAAATTTAGGTGATCTAATGCAACAATCACAAGGATGAAATGCATAGATTTTTAAAACCCAAATTGATAATGAAATTCGATGTAGCAAATGAGGAATAGGAAAAGAGAATGCTCTTTCACTAAAATGTAGGTGCAAAAGAAAGGAAGAAGAATTATTTTTAAACACCAAATGAAAAATTTCCTTTAGACAAATAGAAGAAGAGAAGATTTACAGAGAGAAATTTAATGTGAACTTTTCAAAAAGAAAGAAACACACAAATATTCCCTAGAATGAACAATGCAAAGAACCCACAAAAAGGGTCCCACCAGTATGCCAAAATGTTTCACCTCAAAGTATGTGATAAAATAGATAAGGTAATGGTCAAGGAGGAGTACTTGTTAATAGTCGGGAGAAGGTTACACGCATTGTAGAATTTGATTAGACTGAATGTGAGAGCTTCCCTTTGGCTAGGAGGAATGACCTGTATAAGAAACACAACAAGACCACAAAATGATATTAAATAGAAAATGACAGTGGAATGCCTAACGATTGCTAGTTTCAGGAAGTGTGATACTTCCTAGATGGCTGTCAATCCACTATTTTTATCAAATTAATGAAAATAAATGTGAGAAATAGAGGTCCTATTGCTAACACTTTGATTTAGGTGTCTCAAAACGTTATCAACACACTAGATTAAGAAAAGTATTGAAGTACAAACTAATCTAGCATTAGGAAAGGTATGGTTTTGGTTGGGAAAGGTCACTGAGGTGTTAGGCAAGGTCTGGGTGAAGTTTGGTTACGTTCAGGTTGTTTGGTGAAATTTATAAGCTCATTGTTCTAGGTAAAATTACCAGTCACAGAGACCGGTATTGGTTAGCCAACCGATTGCAGTCTTGGAAAATGACCGACACTAGTTGGGTGATTGGTGTCAATGGGGGCAATATGGCTAGGTTATTAAAAATAGGTGTTTTGGATCTCTCTGTGGTTGTATAGAGAGTTGAGGGGGTTCAAGAAGGATGGTATGATTTATATGAAGACTCAGCAAGGATGATAGAGGCACTAAGATGGGAAAAATTGTTTTAGGTTGGTAGAATAGATGGTAGATGGGTGAAGGGTGGTATTCAGGATAGAAAAGAGTTGGAGAATAGAAATGAAAAAATACTTTAAGATCAAAAACCAGAAATAATAAATAAGAGTGAGTTACTTATCGAGAACATATAGATCTGAAGGTGGTGGAGGTTGATGAGCGTTCGGAGACGAAACAAGATTGTATCCAGTGACATGGCAACATAGCCTATGTGCTCTGCTGTGGGTGATCCAAGGTTGTGGAGGAAGATATTGGCTATTGGTGAAGACCTAATGTGTTTTGGTTCGTTGTCGATCGCTTGAATGCTCAAGAGTTAGAATGCCAAAGCTTGAGTGAATGAATGAATTGAAGAACCCGTGCAAAGAGTTAGAAAATCTTATTTAAGGTAGCTAATGGTGGTTAGGGAACCGACACCAGCCAAGGCATAACCGATGTCAGTTAAGGAGAATTGGTCTAATTTTCCAAAAATAGGGTTTCTTTCACATATTTAGCGTGCTCTTTGGCTTAGTCACAGTCAGAGTGGGAGATAATAGTTGTAGAGTGGTTAGAGAGATAATATGTCATAATGATTAGGGTTAAAACAAGTCCTAGTTGGTTAGGATAAGTAGGGACTTTGTCTAAGTTCATTAATAGGTTAGGAATAGGTCTTTGGATGAGGTGGAGGGATGATGTGGCTAGGTGAGGTGGGAATTAATTTAATTATGGGTAATTAAATGAATTAAAATGTGTGCAAATGGGCATGGTGATGGGATAATATTGAATTAATTAATTAAAGGGGATTGTGACCCAATTTTGGTGTCTACATGTACTTGAAAGAATTCAATACGTGGTACTAAGACAATATGTAAAGGGGTTTGTATGATTATTGACACCGCTAAAAAAATCCTCATATGTGTGTGTAATTTCGCTATATACTCGAGATAATTTTAGTGTCCAGATTTATGTTATGCAATTGTTCATAGACCGATGAGATGGCTCTAAGTGTGTACACTATGTCCTTATTAATAATTGTCGATTTATAGGGACGATGCCTAGACGATGTGGTTGTAACTATATTAGGTGTTAAGTGCGGTAGTAGTCACGATGAATTTACTTGTAAGCGCTTCCCAAAGTTCTTTGTACATACCGAATGTTACAAAAGAGATCCAAAGATCTTGTGAGTGTTACAGAACCAAAATTTTACTAATTTTGTTTACAAAGCTCTGTTAGTTTTAATCGATTACAATGTTTGCCGTTAAATATGACAACACGAAAATTAGTACAATCCACTGAAATATACAATTACATCTAATTTGCAAAAAAATTGAATGGCAGCAATTTTCTTTTTGTTTTGCGAGGCCCTGGTGGCCTCCTAAGCTAAGTATGGCTCTCGAGTGTAAAAAAGCGTAAAAAAACTAAAAAGCATTTTTAGATGTCCCCCATTTATAAAAATTGCTCAGAATCACTTTTCAAGTAGATTAGGAGATTTGTTTTGGCCCAAATTAGGGTTTTTCTCGCTAATTTTAGGTGAGGGTTTAATAGTAACTAGTGGCTTAGCGAAGGTTTTTGACTATTGTAGCTAGTGGTTGCTCATCGAAAAAATGCTAAATTCAAACAATTTAAAAGTATTTTGGGTTGGGGGAGTCGAACCAGGAACCTGTCCCTTTTAAGCCCTTTCAACTAGCCACTAGAGCGCACACAACACATGCAATGTAATTTGAAATAATGTTATTTAAATAGAAAAGAGAAATGCTAACCTTTTGAAGTCAACGTGGCAGGGAGGATCCACATGGTTGTCACTTGAGTGAAGGCGGTTTAAGGTATCCACTCGAGCGCATCCGAGACACATTTTTCTACTGCGCGAGTGTATAATTCGACCACCTATTGATATTGGATTGTATTTGATCCAGAGTGAGTGGATTGGTGAGCCGCTTCATTTGTTTTACGTAGGGTGTATGGACCGCTCGAAGCTCTATGGGATTGTGTCACATTTGTTCTTTATAATGGATGGAAGGCTTGTGTGTTTTTTTGGAGGAACATGCCGTGGAGGATTTCTATTAGCTTTGTTTACACGCGGGATCCAGATCAAGCGTGGCTCAATTGAGATCATAGGGAATCTAGTGCGGGGGACTCCACATGGTGGTGGGATCTGCAAATGGAACTCGGTGGAGAAGTGTCATAACAACTTGCTCGATCCGCCAATGTGATTCACCGATCAATTCAAAACTCACATACTTCAGTGCAACTCACCAATGCAATGAAGGACTCGACTCCGTTGAATGTAAAACTTGGACTGGGCTTAAAGATAGCTTGATTTGTGCAAAAATGGGACTCATCAATGTGATAGAGCGGCTCTCTTCACTCGGCTTGGTCTAGCTCGGTAAGATCTTGGCTCCTTTACACCGTCAACTTGGTCGGGAGCAACTCTGCAACCCTAATCAAACAATGTCAAATCGATGATCTAACCAATGCAACTCGATGCTTTTCTCTTTAAATAGCTTGCCACCAACCTTAACAAAGCGCTAGTGTCGATGTGGCTAACACCGACACTAAATTAAGTGAAAAACCCCTAATGGGGAAAAATAATATATTTTTTGATTTTCTTTTACGAATCTGATTTTAAAAAATCGAATGGCTCTAGAAGCAAATTTTCTTGGTGCCCCTATACCAAAGTGCAAAAAATTTGCTTTTCGACACCTTGAGAATGAACTGGAGGTTGTGGGGATGCATGGATGTTCTAGGAAGTCGCTTGAGGCAACATTGGATCTCTTGGAATGCGAATTCTTCTCCAAAAATTTTCTAACTTTACAACCTCTCTCCAACCTTCTTTGCTCACGAGAGGCTCCAACCTACTCGATACGTGCAAATATGGAAGAGAGACATAAGCCTCATAAATATTATTGATGTTCAATAAAATCATATACAATGGAGATGGCTGCAATATTTATAGATATTGTACATTCGAGTACAAACAAAGAATAAAGTTGCACATGTGCAATCTGGAAACAATACTAAAAAATATATTGTTGCAACTATGCAATAATAACCACATACGAGATTACAATAATCCAAATATAATGGTTATTTAAAAACATAATCATATAACAACTAATTACCTCAGTGAATTAATAATTACCTAAGATAAAAATTAAAATACAATCTATACTAACTATGTTTATCTTAACATCTAAAAGGTTTAGGTAATGCTTTAGTTCAAGAATTTCAATATCACAACTTACCCAAGAACAACTTGAGTAAATTTATCAATTGTAAATAATTTCAAAATGAGACATCCCAAGAATTCATCAAAAGATGGAAATCCTTGTCCAATAAAACATAAACATTATTAACGATAACCTCTTCAAACTTTTACGGACCATGTTAGAGCCTTGTCTCCAATACAAGATTACGTCCTCTCCAATAACCTTAAAGGAAGCCTTCAAGAAAGAAAAAAAGAAATGAATATCTCATGAGATGATTTGAAATACATTAACCTAAATAACAAACTCTTAAAATACTTATGTGACCTTGGAATCAAAATTCCACTAATGATGGGGTCACAAACACTCATGATCGTGGCTTTGCATGCAAAAGAACCATTCATAATTTTTACACTTATGAAGATACAACCCCTTCCCAATCGAAGGAAGGTCCCTTTCTTTACCTTCCTAACAAGGGAATAATCATCAACCCCTTATTAAAGAAGAACTAAAGCGACGTCTACCTAAACCTCTCAACTTAGGCCCGTGGACACTTCCCAACGTGTCCTCGAATGGTATGATGTAACAACTTACATTGGGTTGATGCCAAGGGGTCATCCTTATGATAATTTTGAATCACTTTGGATGCTTGCATACTATATTTATTTCTTGGTAGAAATTTTGATGTGAAGCCATGAAAATGGAAAGGTATAGAGAGGATATTAAGGAAAATGAAAGTGTAAAAAAATGACAAAAATGACATAATTTATCAAACCAATACCTATTTAGGTATATACACAAATCATCTATCTAATTATAAAGGTGATGCATCTTATTAACCTACCAATGAAAACAATCCAAACCCAAACCCTTTAAAGAATGTCATTGAAACTTATTTTAATCCTCAATTCTAACAAATAAAACATGGTTCACATGCATGGAATGAAATGGGTAATTGCATGTAGGGAGTCCTTGTATACAAAGAAAATGAAAAATAAGGGAAGAAAACCAACAATAAACAAACACGATCCTTCCTTTGTACCTCCTTGTAACCTCATATGAGATTGGCTGAAGTTTGGAATGAAGCATTGAGCTTGTTGAATCTATACGATCAATTGGATGTGTATGCTCTAAAAATGTTTTGAATGGAAGTAGATTTCACCCACGAGCAATGCAAATGAATGATTAAATTGATTGATAAATTCTTGATCAAATGGACAATGTAACAATGTGTAAAATTGAATGGAAATTCAACACAATAACAATGTAGATTCTTAAGCTTCCAAAGATGAAAAATGGAGAGGAATGAATGTTTATTTATAACCGAGGGAAGAGAATCCCAGAGCCTTGATTTGTGTGATTGATTTTTTGATCTAAGGCTGACTAAAGCATGATTGGAATGATTTGTCTGAGTTTTCAAATTGATTGGCAAGATAGAATGCTAATTTGAGCTTGATCAAGTGAGTTGTCATTGAGTTTTGACAAAGGTGGCACACATTTTAAACATTAAAAGATTTTCTTTGAATAAATATTTTATGTATTTTGTTTTACTCACCCAAAAGTGACGCGAGTTTTAGCTTGGAGAGAGTTTTGATTTAATTTGGAAAGCCATGATTTAAGGGATATATTTTAGTTAACTCAAATATATGATTTGATTTAATTTAAACTTTCCATCTTGAATATAATTAATTATTTTTAGCCTTAGTCATGATTAGATTTGCTTTAGTCAACTTGAGATGTCAACTAGTTTTAGTCAACTTGAGATGTCAACTAGTGAGGTGGAAATGGATAGGTGGAGGATTTATTAATTATTGTGATATTAAATTAGCTAATAGGGTAGGGGATGAGTAATAAGGGTGATATGAGGACTTGACACACATGAAAATATGTTTCTTACAATAGAATCAGAGAATAATCATTGGATGAAAAAGAAGAATTAATTAATTAATTCTAGGAGTGAGGTGCAAGTGTAATAGGGCTTATAATAAGAATATTTAGTAATTTGAGACAATGTGTGAGTAATAGGGATGATAGAAGTTTATTTCGAGACAATGTCGTAAAATGTCATTAAGGGTTATGAAATAGTGGAATATATCAAAAGTGGTCGAAAGTGGTTGAAAATGGTTGTAATGTGCCGTGAAGTAATTACTAGATGATTTTAGAGGTTTAAAATATGTAATGAGATATTTGAGGGTGTTTACATCATATACAATCTTTACTATCTCATAAATATCATATGTACACTATGAAATGTATCAAAAATATCATACACATATATACATAATCATACCACAATGTGCAACTATACAATGAATGTGCCTTCATCATGAGACATACAAAATAAATATATGTCTATCATACAATGTCACCAATGGCTCTCTCCTACCCCTAGACTGCCTGGTCCACCATTTCACCTCGGTGGTGGCATCTGGACTGATCTAGCTAATCTAGATGACCCATGTGATCTAACTGATCTCCCGACCTTGTCACTGTCCTCTAGTTGTAGCCTAACATTCTCTGGCTCTATGGGATGACTACTTTGTACAATCCTCTATAATAACCCACATCCTAAGTTGATATTAATAACTCATGTAGTACATCCCCCATCACACTTACCTCAGCGACATGACGGGCCACATCTCTCTCCAATATAACTCTGTTGCAGTAGTAGCACTAACTAATATCTCTTAGACGTCCTTTGTTGCATATGGACCTTCAAAGAATCTAAGCGTATGTCTCGAAACATCTAAGATACAATGCGAGAGGTATCCCTCTACCGCACTGCTAGCTCTGTCCCTCAATGTCTAAACTATGTGTAGCTCGACACTCGATGGACCATGATCTTTACTACTAGTGGTATCCGAATCCACACATTGGCCTATCCCCTATCTCCCCAACCATCATCCTCATCCCCATATCCATATCTCCATCCATCATCCTCATCTCCTCCTCCTCTTGGACTTGGTGACCTATGTGGATATACCGGTACCTGTAAACCCATGCACTGTGCACCTTTTCAACATGTGCTTGTATCAATACATGTAGCCGAACATGTGCTTGTGCAACATGTACATGTCCTTGTACCCATACATGTACATGTACATATGCATGTACCTATCCACATCTTCCTCCATGACCCCTGTTGGCCTCTCCCTCTCCTTCCTCTCCGCTACAACACTACCCTCATTACACGCTACTATTTATGCTACCATAATTGCATGAGGAATGGTCAATTTTTTTTACTCTCATGGTGTACCACGTTCCATAACCCATTGATACACCCGGATCCACAATACCTTCATTTACATCCCACACCTATCCTAAGACTCTTGCAAAATTGCTCCTTGTTATTCTCGGCCCAATGCGTGGCCCAAATGTTGTGATCTCTTGCGTTACCCGCACATACCAATGTTATCCATATGGTATATCATGTCTAACTCCGAGGATTTTGCATGACCCTATCTCGGTTTATAATGATCAATAATGTATGATTGATTCCCAATCATATAATGAGCCACCTCCACTGTCCTTTCTCTATTGTGTTCTGTTGCCCACCTATAGGACCTATATGGCCTCCATATGATATGGCATAACCGTAAATCATCTATAAAATGCCGATCTCCTCGGTGACCTCTATGACCACTACCTACTATCTTCCATCCAAAAATGACGTCTCCTCTAACTAGCTACCTCTCAATATCCCCTCCAACCAACCCACCGCTATATGCTCCGTGCCTAAATTTGTAGTAGAGTTATTGGGACCAAAATCCTCTGACTCACATATACAACCATATGCATATCTTTGTATGAATGCACTAATATACATGGTCCACATGTAAACAACACCATAACCAAAAAATCTAAAACCACACCAATTAATCCCAACCGAAAGTGCCTCCCGTCATATCAGAAGCAATTAGACATTGATAAGATCCATCAAGTATGTAGGAAATCGATAAATCTCATCATTTTCCATATACTCTACAAGGTGTACCGCCATACCCTCTCTATGAATCTCATCTACCCTAATTAATAGCTATGTATGTGCCCAGATGTGTGAAGCTCTTCTCTCCCACTAAATCAACCGACCCCGATAGGCACCCTCGATATAAGACACATCCTCTAATGTCACAAACATATTCCCCATCGACAATTTGAATGTCTGAGACTCGTCATGCCATCACTCCACTAAAGTAGTCAATAAGGAGTGATCTAGTATGATCTCGACATCCATGCTATATGGTGCCAAAACCTTTTACATCATGCAAGTTTAAATTAAATTAAATCACATATACAAATAAAATATGAAATAAGGGAGGAAAAATAATAATAAGCAAACCCGATCCTTCTTTCGTACCTCTTTGCAATCTCATATGAGATTGGATGAAGATGGAATGAAGCACCAAGCTTGTTGAATCTCTATGATCAATTGGATGTGGATGCTCTAAAAATGTTCCAAATGGAATTGATTTCAACTACAAGCAATGCAAATGAATGATTGAATTGATTGATAGATTTTTGATCAAATGGAAAACGTAACGATGTGTAAAATTGAATGACAATTCGACACAATAACAACATAGATTCTTAAGCTTCCAAAGATGAAAAATGGAGAGGAATGAATGTTTATTTATAATTGAGGGAAGAGAATCCCAATGCCTTGATTTGTGTGGTTGATTTTACGATCGAAGCATGATTGGAATGATTTATCGAGTTTCCAATTTGATTGGCAAGATAAGTTGCTGATTTGAGCTTGATTGAGTGAGTTGTCATTGAGTTTTGAAAAAGGTGACACATATTTTGAATATTAAAATATTTTCTTTGAATAAATATTTCATGTATTTTGTTTTATTCACCCAAAAAGTGATGCGATTTTTAGCTTGGAGAGAGTTTTGCTTTAATTTAGAAAGCCATGATTTAAGGGATATGTTTTAGTTAACTCAAATCTATGATTTGATTTAATTTAAACTTGTCATCTTGAATATAATTAATGATTTTTAGCCTTAGTCATGATTTGATTTTCTTTAGTCAACTTGAGGTGGAAATGGATAGGTGGAGGATTTATTAATTATTGTGATATTAAATTAGCTAATAGGGTAGGGGATGAATAATAAGAGTGATATGATTAATTAATTAATCCTAGGAGTGACAATCAAGTGCAATAGATCCTATAGTATGAATATTTAATAATTCAAGACCATGCGTGAGAGATAGGGATGATAAAATTTTATTCGAGACACTGTCGTAGAATGTCATTAAGGGTTGTGAAATAAAAAAATATATCGAAGTGGTTGAAATGGTCGTGATGTTCCATGAAGTAATTACATGATGATTTTATAGGTTTAGAATGCATAATGTGATATTTTAGGGTGTCTACAATCCTTATATAGAAAAACCACTTCTATGGTTTATAATATTGTTTGGGCCTATCCTACATGAGACTTACTTGAAAAATCATCTACAAATCCATAAAACTAAAAAATAACCCTAAAATAAATACCACTTTGGTCATTTTTTTACATGGTTGATGACATTATTTGGGTCTTCAACCAAAACCAATCTGATGCCATTGGTCAAACTATTCTAGAAGAACCAATGATG
The DNA here is from genome assembly GCA_018340775.1 of Taxus wallichiana var. yunnanensis. NCBI lineage: Eukaryota > Viridiplantae > Streptophyta > Pinopsida > Cupressales > Taxaceae > Taxus > Taxus wallichiana. The sequence goes on along the minus strand of CM031238.1, from coordinate 232,965,322 downwards.
CTTGAATTAACACTACTCATTGACTTGGCCAATGAAGTAGAAAAAAAAACTAGACCCAAATTAATGCCTCAATCATTCCTAAGATTATTTTGATTGAGTCTGCATTTGGTTTCAAATAAACACAATACAACATAGCTTGGAAGAATGAGATATTTTGAAGGAACTCTCGAATTTTCCGCACTAAATACCCTTTCTCAAGCTCATGAGAAATTCTCCCAAACATGATAACAATTTGATGAAAGTACTCTTTGACGTGAATATCTCTCAACCACCAACTTTGGTGCAAGAGGCTCCTTTGCATAGTTCACTTGAGAGAATTCCACATTTAAATCGATCAAACTACCAATCAAGTATTATCATTTAGTTTTACAATCCAATCTATGATCGAGTCGAACTCTTGTTTTTTTCAATGACCCTCATCTCTTCATCTTAGTAAAGATCAAGAATATGCAAATCATAAGGGCTCTTGTTGAAAAATCGTTTGAAACATGTTACATCTATTCAATTTATTAAATCCTTAGTATATTCAACTGATGATATAAAATCAACCTATAACATGTGTTACAGGTATGACTGAAGGAAAATACCCTAATTGGGATGCATTTGGTTTCCCGTGCCTCCTCAAACCATGAGGGTGAAAGTTATGATTTTCACCCTATCTTATACCATTATTTTTGGATGATCATGGACACCTCAAATGCAATCCATCACTTCATTTTCATCTCAATGTGTCAAATTACCCTATTTAGGTGTTATATATTAAATTCAAGTTGACACAAACCTTTGAAACTTTGAACAATTTCAATAAAGAGATGTCTTCAAAATCCCGACCTCAAATGTTTTCCCTTTTGAGAGTACAAAAATTCATATACAATCTTGATACATATGAGGATATAGTGGATATCCCAAACTAGTCGAGAGAATTCCATCGAACCTCCTTGATTTGAATGATGAAATAAACGTAAAAATCAAAACTTCCAACCTCCTTAAGTTTATTGTTTCCTAATTTCCCATTCCCTATGGTCCAAATCCCATAAGAGGATAATTGACATAATTTTAATCACAATGTATTCCATAAATTATCCTCTTAAGGAAATCTCCTCTCCTCCAAATTCAACAATAATCGAATCTCTTAACATCAATATTACTACTATTGAATATGATGATAGATATTTAGTAGATGATTGCTTCTTGTTTGGTTTCTCACAAACTAAGGATGCATAATTCTTTCGATATCAAGATTTTTTTACATTCCAAATTTAACTATATTATCAACACAATCAATTTTACACATGATTTCAACTAAAAATGTGATGAATTGAAAGGGGATGACCCTATTTTTCTTCTTCAATTAAATCCTAAACCTAACACCACTTTGGTTCCTTTAGTTAGGTATCCGGTCATAAAGTTGACACCTTCCATCACCATAAATTTGGCCTTTCCTTTTGTCATGTTGACTATAGTTTCATCTTATTATCGTATCTTATGACACCAATGGTTATCTCACTTATTACTCCATCACTTCATACCGTAGCATCTTCATCTTCTATGAGGCAACAATCCTCTTTTTGGTTAACTATTAGCTTTATCTTTCATTGTATCTCCCTTAAAATTTTCATTTTTAGCTTCCTCTCACCTGAAGCACATTTAAGTTAGAGGTGAGATCACACTCTTTTTCTAAGGGTAGGTCTAGGGATACCTAAGTATATTAGCTATAGGTTTCATACAAAAAGGGTAAAACCATAATGGAAGTGGCCCTCTTACTAACATTATGGCTGATTGGTTGCGGGATGAGTATGTTTTATTTCTCGGCCTTCCTCTCTCCTTCTTTTTGGCTTCATAATCCAAAAATAATAATGTAAAACTACCTTTAAATACACACCTTACTACCCCAAGTCAGATATGCCTCTTAGAATTGCTTCTACAACTCTAAAAATTCTAATTCAATGAAATTAGTAATCCCACGTTGGTTGGTTATCTTGGTCAATGGTAACATACAACCCTTATATACTATGATCCTTATTCCAATGTTTGTGACACCATGATGGAAGTGGCCCTTTTGCTAACATAAAATTTGATTCGTTGTTGAATGAGTATGTTCGCTTTATCGACCTTCATCTATCCTATTTTTGGCTACATAATCCCAAATAAAACCAATGAAATTTCCTCTAAAGACATGCCTTACTACTTGAAGTATGATATGCCTCTTCAATATATATTTTTCTTCTACGACTTTAAATATCCTAATTCAAAATAATAATAATCCCAAACTGGTTGGTTGGCTTGGTCTAAGGTAACATGTAAACTCCAATAAATCACGATGCTTATGCCAATAGGGATGACTCCACAATGGAAGTGACCCTCTAATTAACATAAAAATGATTGGTTAGAGAATGAATATTTTTCTTGATAACCTTCCCCTTTCCTCCTTATGGCTTCATGATCCAAAAAAATCTTGTAAAATTTCCTTTAAATACACACCTTACTAATGTTTTACTTATTTTAAGCATATGGCGAGAAAAATGAATGCAATAATGAGATATAAGTTTAGACTATGTGATTAGGGTATCCAAGTACATTAACGCGATAATTTAAATTTTATTTGAGCAAGTAGATGCAAAATTTACTAGATTTTGAATGAAAAAGACAAAAGAAAAAAGGAGTTACTTAGTTAATTCTCGCATGTCTATTAGTCACATGTGATGTTCCAATAGGTGTAAATGATCATAAAGTGCTTTGTTAGATGCACATGTTAGAAAGATATTGACATGTGTATAAATGTTGTCAATAAGTGTAGACCTCTGCTATTAATCATAATAGCCAAGAATTTTTGGTACCATCTAAGGGAAATTATGAATCTATTAATTATGGAGATCCTTTATCTCCTTGCTTTGTACTTATAGGAACTGTAATATTTGCAGTCTTATGTGTTGCTATTTGTTTATGATCTTCTTTGTCCAAACCCCGATTGTACTTAAAATTTCACAAGTGATCCTTAAAAAGGAGATAACATTTTGATTTCAAATGATCCTAACCACCCCGGTGGATGAGCATTGTTTACATACTTTTATTTCAAAGAGGCTTTAGAATCATATAGCTTTCCGACATAGGTGAAAGTGTATGAAATCACATGCTCAAATATTAAAATTCCTTTAGCTTGAAGCATTTGACATCATGCAAGCTTGACCTATTTGCTTTCATATTTTTCTCTATGGATTTATATAGGGCCACTCCTTGAGAGATTCAAAATTCATTTTAATCCGGGTAATCATCCTCAATGTACTAAGAGTACTCCAAAGAGTGTGAGGAGTATTAAACACGTAGAAGTTGGAAATGAACTCATAGATGTTTCATATACATAGATGAATATTTTTTAATCTCCCACGACATTCAACCTTGAAACATATTGGTTGACCTAACGTTGATTTACTAATTTGAAAACTAGTTGTTGAAGGCACATGAACACTATTGGCAAGAGGTGACATTTGACATATTGAAACTAACCGAATTTATCGTAGTGTCTTGAGAGTGTAGGAAGGTGGATATGGGGTTGTTTTTAGGATTCTAAAGTGTTACTAATTATAATAAGCTGATCTTGAATAGATATGTTTGTAAATAGTGGTGGCTAAGACAACATATAAACATATTGATAAAGGGAAAGTGTGCACAAGAGTCAAATATATGGGTTTTGTCCAAGTGTGTATGAGTATATTTATGTATGCCAAAGTGATGTTGCCAAAATTACCAAGAGTAAATTTATGTGTGTAAAAATTCTTCCCTTTTAATCTAGTATTGAAAATGCTAAATTAAAAGGAATAAAATAAATTTGGTACACGATATTATTGTGTTGAGTGTTGATAGGTATTTATAGAATTTTCTATTTTCTACATGTGAAATTTACATTAAAACATGTGTATTAATGTCTTGTCACGAAGAAAAATTTTAGAGATAATTTGAACCACCATATAATAAAAAATTTAAGTAAAACATTTAGCATAATTTAATTTTTTTAAGGACTACCTTTTATTAGCATTGAATTATTTCTTTTTAGTTGTGTTGGTGAAATAATTTGTCATGTTACAAATTAGGTGTTTCTAAAGAATGGTCATGAGGCTAAGCCCCTTCATCTTGTGTATGAGGAGGTTCCCACTATTGAATGTAAACTATCCTTATTCTGTGGGGTGGCCAAATAGGCTGGGGATCACACAGGAACACTTCGCTGAGCCTATGATAAAGTAATTTTATGGAGTACAAGGGAGAAATTTTCAACGATGAGGGATAAAGGAGAGTTGGGGAAATTAGGAAATAAAGGATTATTATTGTGAGTAGGCACTAAAAAAGTTCACACACAATAACCAGAGTAGGTCCACATTCAATTAGAAGAAAACAACAATGTAAGCAATTATCAAGACTAACAAACTAGAGACACATAGTTCTTTAGATTCATCAATCAAGGACACAAAGTTCCTTCTTGGTTATTCAAGATCACTATGCTTAAAAAGTTACATAATAGAGGAAAGCATGAGCGGAAGAACTGTAAGTCTTATTTCTTGTGTAGTGGTGATACAAATCTCAACAACCTACAAATATCCACAATCGTTACATAAAAACTAACTTTAAATCCCCTTTTGAATGGAGAATCCATTCTAGTTTATATCATTGCAAATTGTATTCTCATCTACCCCACACATGATTCTTTATATTCCTATTCCACTTGTGAATTTTCAATTACCCTTAGAAGAGAAAAATTAAGTACCTCTCTTATAATTTGAGAGAGTACTTTTACATTTTACAAATATTTGATTGTCACTTAAGTAAATAGGAAAAAATACCATGATTGCATATAATGAAGAATTAGAAAGGAGGAGAGAAGAGGGGAAAAAATGAAGAAAGAAAAGAAAGGATGATCCAAAGCACGGATGAATTTTCTTCCGTCCTCGATGAGGATTGGATCTAATGATGATGAAGATGGAATATTGATCTATGATGACCCTTTACAACACTATGATGCTCCACAGATGAAGATTGATCCTTTGAAACTTTTCCCCTTTGATACCTCACCAAAATGATGCATATTTAGACTCATTGAAAGGAAAGGTGATGAAAATTTTACCATAGAAGACAATGAGAAATTATTTCCATTACTTGAAAAATCCTTCAAACCTTTGAAACACTGTAATGCCTCCATCTTTGCCAAGTTCTTGATGCATCTCGAGACCATTTCCTGCATAATTCAACATGATGATCTCGACCCTTAGGAAATGGAGAAAATGCTGAGATGAGGTGAAGAAAATTCTGACCAAATTATGAATGAAGGTGAGATATTGGATGGAATATTATTCTATATTTTGATTAACCCATTTGATAGAGTGAGAAGCACGTCAAGGCCAAAATACACCGTTGTGACCAAAATTAGGGACCGAGACTTCCCACCCCTTAAAGAGCATGAGTTTGTCCTATGTGAAAGTTGGGATTCATGAGAAATGTGGATTATGAACAACCATAACCATTTTGATCCTTTTCTAGACATTTAATATTTTTAGTAAGTTCTTCATGGGTGACTAGTTTTGGTAATTTTGTTGAATTGTCACTTTTGAGCACTTTTCCTCTTAGGGAATGAACTGAGTGACTTGAATCCATTAATAATTTGGAATTAATATTCTTAGTAAGTTGATTGAATAGGGACTTACTAAAAATAGACATTGGCCATGGAGTGTCGGATTGGAGTGAAAATGGTTTCCAAAAATTCTACTTCACACTGGGATGCTTTGCTCCAATTTTCGGGGGTTTCTCTCATCCGAATCTTCGTGAAAATGAAAAGTAAACTTGAAATTTTGTGTTTTATTCTTAGAAAGGCTATAATGAAAAAAATAACAATCATCCATATATTCAATTATACTCATTTTCATGGGGCAAGCAAGTACTCATTGGAATGATGATTTTTGTAGATCATCATCTCTGATTTTTAGGCAATTTGGATCACTACAACTCCGTAGATATGAGGAGACATTTTACATGGATTAAAAATTCAGAAGAATTTACAAAATGGATTATAAAATTAATAAGGTTATGTAAACACTTATTCCAAAGGCGTTCACATAAGGAAGCTACAATCCAAGTTTTAGGGCCATCGGAGGTGGGGTTTGTAAGCAATGAGCAAAAATGTATTTTGGCCAAGGTGTATGTATGGTTTTTCGTTATAGCCATAAAAATAATGGAGGGTGGTGAGAAAACATGATAAGTGTTGATCCATGTTTATATTTAAATTCCTTGAGCCATTTTCAAATGAATTTTCCCTCCCATTTGCCAAGTTGACTCACCTTGCTTAACCTGAGTTAGATGAGATGAGAGGGTGAGGTTAAAAATTACTAAATGGGTCTCAGATGTCCCCATGTCCCTTAAAACATTTATTAAGGGAAAAAGGGACATCAGGGGTGGAAAAATGCACCAAGGGTCTGATCATCATGAAAGGGGGCATGGGGATGTGAGGTTGAAAACACTTCTCTAACACCCCAGTTTGCAACTTAAGTGACACAAAGTCTCCCTCCTCCATGGCCATACTTACTAAATGGGTCTCAGACCCCCTCATGTACCTTACCACATTTAGTAAGGGAAAAATGGGACAAAGGGACAACGGGGTTGAAAAATGCGCCATGTGTAGCCTCATCATGAGAAGGGGGAAAAACATAAAATGAGTGAAAAACATGTTCTAACACCCAAAGTTACATTTTAAGTGACGCAACCTATCTTAACCATGTGATGGCATGTTCTATTGTCCTTGATATCTACTTTTACTTTTGTCAAAGAGCAAAAGGGACATCAAGGGTCTCTAAGTGCACATTTGCCACTTTTGGAAGTTGGGTGTCACCATTGCACTATTAAAAATAGCTCTCGCTAGAGTGAATTATTTCCTTGAAAACTTACCTTAGTGTTTTCTAGGACAAAATTATATAATTTGAGTGGAAAACATAAAAGGAACTAAATACCACCGTTTTGAGAATCTAATTTTACTTTGTTTTTCCAAATTTAGGCCCCTTTTCAATTCTAGTCACAGACGGCTCTTGGAAGGTGCAATTCTACCGAAAGAAAATATATCATTTTGTCCAAATAAACCTATGGAGCATATATAGGGTTCCATTTGATTCAATTTTATCTTTGAATCAGCTTCAAAATCTCTCTAGAACTCCTATAATCTTTAATTGAAGCTTCACCATGATCGAAGGTCTTAATCTACCTTTGCCAAGCCAATATATGATAAACATGCTCCTAAAAATCATTTGAAACATTTTAAACCTGAAGTAGGAAATATTATATTTCTAATGAGTATCTTATTTCTTTCCTATTCCTCCCGAGGCTTTTTATGTGTCAAGAACAAGCCAACTAGTTTTTTCTTGCATTTATTTTCTTATACCATGCTAAGATAATCCAGTATTACATAAGTTATTCCTAAACCTCTTTTTATTCCAGAAATTTCCTAAACTAATTTTGTGCATATTTTATCTACTCTTCATAACTACCAGGTGGGTTTCTCCTCAATAGCTAGCTTCTAAGGGGTGTCCACCGGTGTGAAAAATCTGAAAAATAGGATTTTTGGGCCTTCGGAGCTTGATTTCATTTGAATGATTCTAAATGAATCCATGAATCACATCCATTTGTTAGGTTGTGGAGTCTGTTTTCATGTGTTAAAGTGTTGAATAATGTACACTAAGAGTACTATAAACTTTCCACATTTGGCCTCGAAACAAAACATGCACGATATATCGGGAAATGTGCTTTTTTTTTTTTTTTCTCATATGGGTAGGATTTTTGACCCATAGGTTTATGGGATGGTTTTGGCCCATGGTTTTGATACCACATTTTGTAAAACTACTTTAGCGATTGTCTACTTATGTGGTTTTTGTATATGGTAGGTATTATGTAATATTGCAAAATGTATGCGAATTCGGGTATGAATTTTGTAGAGTTTGTTGAGCATAGCTCCAAACAGATATGGGTATTGTATTGAGAGAGTGGTGGCTTGTAATAAAATTTGAGCCAATGATTCTTAGTGGACATAGCCCAAATTGGGTGAACCATGTTAAATATTGTCTCTTTTTGTTGTGTTATAATTATTCTACACTTTTATTTGAGATCTGTAATATTTTCTACATATTAGTTTCTATTGTTGCAATTTTGTGAGGGATTATTCCACATATTTTATCCCTTATTTCCTAACAATTGGTATCAGAGCCTGGTTTGGTTTGTTGAAGTGTTGAATCGTAGGGAAAGTTTTAGCTTGAGTGGGAGCTATGGAAGATGATGGAAGATCAAGGGTTGATAAATTCAACGGTAGAATTTCAGTCTTTGGAAGATGCAGATGGAAGATTACCTTTATCAGAAGGATCTTTATATTCCATTGTTTGAGAAGGTGAAAAAACCCTCGAGCATGATGGATGCGGAATGAGATTTGCTAGATAGGAAGGCACTTGGGAAAATCATTTGTGTTTTGCATATTCGGTATTATTTAATGTTTCAAAGGAAAAGACTACAAAAAACTGATGGATGCATTAGGAAAGTTGTATGAAAAACCCTCTGCCTCTAATAAGACATTTTTAATGAAAAATTTATTTAATATGAAGATGTCTGAGAATGGTTCAGTAGCAGATCATTTAAATGATTTTAAAATGGCTGTAAATATGCTAGCTTTGGTTACAAGATAATTTGATGAAGAAGTTAGGGATTTATTAATTCTGTGCTTTTTACCTGAGAGTTGGATTAGTCTGGTAATGGCAGTAAGCAACTCGGTTCTAGCTAACTCAAAGTTGAAGTTTGAGGATGTTGTAGGGTGATTCTAAGTGAGGAAATGTAAGAAAAAGCTTCGAGGAATCTTCTACTTAAGGGAATGATTTGTGATGAAACTTAGAGGGAGACAAAAGAATAGAGGAAGCCATGGAAAATTAAAAGATCGGGCAAGGTCAAAATCTAAAATCAAGATAGTATGATAGTATCTTGTGGAAAGCTTTGGGCATGCAAATAAGGATTGTTGGGAGCTTTGGGACAAGAAGAAACAACATGAAGAAAACAAGGAGGAAAATGTGGAAACAGGTAATGTATGTTAGGATGCTTTGATTCTTTCTTTGCACAATATTGTTGAATCTTGGGTTTTAGATTCAGGGATTCTTTCCATGCTACTCCACATAGGCATTATTTTGTTGATTATGTTCAAGGGGATTTTGGGCATGTTTTTCTTAGTGATGACGAGCCTTGCAGTATAGTTGGAAAATGATATATTTAGGTTAAGATGTAGAATGAGAATACATGGCTATTGAAGGATGTCATACATGTGCCTACTTTAAAATGAAATTTGATATCGGTGAGCCAGTTGGGAAGTGATGGTTGTACTGTGATATTTATAGCAGAATCTTGGAAGGTTATAAAAGGGTGCTCTTGTGGTGGCAAGAGGTAAGAATGTTGGAACCTTGTATTTAACCACTTATAGCACTAATGTTTGTAATCTTGTGGCTTCAGAAGTAGATACAACATTGTGGCACTATAGGCTCAGTCATATGAGCCATAAGGGCATGGAGATCATAAAGAAGGATTTTCTCGGATATACAAAAACAAGTTTGGAGTTCTGTGAGGAATGCATATATGGGAAACAAAAGTGAGTAAGTGATGAGGGTTGTCAATCCTTGCCATTAATAATGTCAATCCAGGGATGGTTTCCGATGGATGTATGCATTAAGAGAAGAAGATCTTTGGAAAATAACTCCTTTAAACACAAACCAAACTTGCATAAAATAAATCACACTTACAAAAATTTAAAGGCACACTTGCAGAAATAAAGGCACACTTGTAGAAATAAAGTTTGCATGAAATAAATCACACTTACATGAAGGAAATCACACTTGTAGGAATAAAAACACACTTGCATAAATTGAAATTGCTAAATTGGAAATAAACATAATTAAACGAAACACCTACAAGTTCACAACAGACTGAATTTTCACAATACAAAGATAAAAATAATACAACAAAATGAATTATAGACAAATGAATAAACATAAACATAAATACACAGATCCATCTTCCTTAAAATGAGTGGCCAGCTCATTCCTTAGAAAATGATTTAAATCATATTTGAGATTTTAAAACTACAAAATATTTGAGAGGAAAGAACATATCTTTATTTCTTGGGAGAAAATAATTACATATCTTAGTGTGGAAGGTTGCATTTATAATTCATGCATCCAACCAACTCATTATTTTAGGAAATACAATCTAATCTTATCTTTATTCCAATCATAACAACTAAGATCTCCATCTCCACAAAATATGGAGAGAGATATATTATTAGAGTCAAAGTCTAATCTCACTTATTTTAGGAAGATTTGCTCCCAAATCTTCTCCTTTCTTTTCGGTAACAAGAATCACAATGATTTTATTATCCTACATTATTAGGAGGGTTTTCCTCAAAAGATGATTTTGACCAAATACCTTTTCTGGATTTTCCATTTCACTTTACTTTTTTTGATTGTGGAACTTTTGATGCTTATCTAATATGTTTTTTCCTTGAACTGCAGTTCACTAAAAGTTATATTTCTCTTCATTGGTAAAACTTGATGTAAATCTGAATGAGGTTTTTGTTAAACACATTGCTATGAAAAACAACCTCTCTCACATTTTCCATTTGAATTTTGTTTCCGTTTATGGAATTGTTAGTGCTCGTTTGATACACTTTTCCTCGAAGCTGACTCACTAAAAGTTAGATTTCTCTTCATTGGTAAAAAATGTAGAAAATTTGAATGAATTTTTGTTAAACACATTTCTATGAACAAAAATATCTCTCGATTTTCGTTTGACTTTTTCATTTACATTTGTTTATGGAAATTTTAGTGCTCGTATGATACTCTTTTTCCTCATACTACAACTCACTAAAAGTTAGATTTCTCTTCATTGGTAAAACCTGTAGAAAATCTAAATGAGGTTTATGTTAAACACATTTCTATGAATAAAAACATCTCTCATATTTTCCATTGGATTCTCTGATTTTTCACAATTCCTCAAAAACTATCATTTCGTTGATGCAAGTTAAGAGCTAACTTATTTGTCATCTTTTTTATGCAAGTTCCAGAACTAAATCTGCAAGTTCCGGAACTAAATCTGCTTTGTCATGAATTGAAAGTTCCAGAACTAATTGTCATTCTATACCTTGCAGCTTTGTCCACTGTTTTAATTGCTTGAAAATATAAATATATGAATTGCAAGTTCGAACTAAATGTTATTCAATTGATGCAAGTTCGGAACTAAATCTGCAAGTTCCAGAACTAAATCTATGAGTTTTGGAACTAAATCTGCAAGTTCCGGAGCTAACTTAAAACAACTATAACTTTTGCATGCGATCTCAGATTGAGATGATTATTTTTTAACTTGCATAATTTTTCAAGAGGAATCGAATATGAAATCATATTTGAGTTTAAATGTACTATTCATGATCAATTCCACTTTTCCCAATACTAGCATTATCTTTCCTTTATGGCCTGCATACACAAGACTTTGCATCTTTTCCCAAATAATCAATAGGATTAGTCAAAAAAATAGATAACAAAATATTTCTAAAGAATGAACAAGATATATATCCTATATTCTATCTTAAGCAAACTATAAGTTCTTAGATTACAATTAAATCTACTTTCAAAGGTAACTTAGAAGGACACAAGAATGGTAATTTATGGCCAATTTATGGCCTTATCAATAAGGTTTCTCAAGGTTGGACCTACAGAAGAAAGAGATTAAGTTAGAGTTGGTACATTATGATGTGTGGGGCCGGCTCAAGTATCATCTCTTGGGAGTTTAAGTTATTATGTCACTTTTATTGATGATGCAACAAGGAAATTTTAGGTTTATTATATTAGAAACAAATCTAATGTATTTGATACTTTTGTTAAATGGAAAGCCTTGGTTGAGAATGAAACAGGTCTTAAGATAAAATGTCTCGAGTCGAGATAATGGAGGGTAGTATTACAACAATGAATTTGATGATTCCTGTTCTAAGAATGAAGTTTTACGGAAAAAGACGATTTCAGGGAACTCTACTGACATAATAGGGTGTCGAAAGGATGAATAGAACAATAATGGAACATGCTAGGAGCATGAGCTTACATACGAATCGCCTTTCTTTTTGGTAGAAGCGGTGAAAGTGAGCACAATGTATTTGATAAAGCAGAGGACCCTCAAGTGCCTTGGATGGAGGCATACCGAGGAGGCTTGGTATGGTAAGAAAGTTGATTATTCATTTCTTCGAGTCTTTGGATGTGAGGTGTTTGTCCATATAGACAAGGATGATAAGACCAAGCTAGAGGCTAAATCAGAAAAAATGTACTTTCATTGGTTATGGTGATGATGACTTTGGATATAAATGTTGGAGTATTAAGGAAAAGAAAATCATTCAACCTAGGGATGTGGTCTTTAATGAAAAATCATGTATAAGCATCAATTACAGGAAAACATGGAAGAATCCAAGAAAGAATATGCAGTGGTAGAGGATCTTACGGATGGGAAAGTGACACATGAATCAGTTTAGGATCCTCCTCAACATGAACCCCAAACTCCTATATTGAGGAGGAATTCTAGGGTAAGAAGAGAACCTGAACATTTTTCTCCTTCTCTTTATTATTTATTACTCATTGACAATGGAGGGCCAAAGAGATTTGATGAAGTAATGTAGGTAGATGCCGAGAAGAAGTGGGAGAAAGCCATGGAGAAGGAGCATCAGGCTCTCATGGAGAACCAAACATGGGATTTGGTGAAGCTACCTGAAGGTTAAAGAGCATTACAGAACAAGTGGGTGTTTAGATTTAAAGAGGAAGGAGGAAAGAGAATATACAAGGCCCGGTTGGTGGTCAAAGGGTTTGCATAGAAAAAGGTATAGATTTTGATGAGATTTTTCTCTGTAGTAAAAATGACTTCTATTAGAACTGTTCTTGGAATAGTTGTAGCAGAAGATTTGCACTTGGAGAAGCTTTATGTAAAGACTGCATTTCTCCATGGTGATTTAGAGGTGGATCTATATACACAAGAGCCTAGAGGGCTATGAGGTCAAAGGTAAAGAGGATACCGTGTGCAAACTGAAGAAGAGCTTGTATGGCTTGAAACAAGCTCCACATTAATGGTATAAGAAATTTTATAGCTTCATGATGGAGCAAAGTTGTATTAGATGTCATTTTGACCATTGTGTATATACAAAGAAATTTGAGGATGGTAGTTATATTATCCCGTGTAATCGTATGTGGATGACATGTTGGTTACGAGGTAAAAACATGCAGGAAATAAAAGTACTTAAGAAGAATCTAAGTGAATCCTTTGCTCTGAAGGATTCGGGGACAGCCAAACAAATCCTTGGTATGAGGATATCTCAGGATAGGAAGGAATGGAAACTGAATTTATCTTAGGAAGAGTACATTAAGAGGGTTTTGGAGAGGTTTAATTTGTAGGATGCTAAACTAGTTAGGACTCCTTTGGTAGGCCATTTCAAGTTATCAAAGGAGTAGTGTCCCAAGATAGATCAGGAGAGAAACCAGATGTATAAGGTACCTTACTCATCAACGATTGGCAGTTTGATGTATGTCATGGTGTGCACCAGGCCTGATATTTCCCATACAGTGGGAGTAGTGAGTAGATTTATGAGTGATCCAGGTAGATATCACTGACAGGTAGTAAAATGGATCCTTCGGTATTTGAGAGGGACCATGGGGATAATTTTCTGCTATAATGGATCAGACACCACTTTGTGTGGTTATGTAGATTCAAATATGACTGGAGATGTAGACATCATGAGGAACACGACATGTTATGTTTACATTGTAGGTGGGACAATAGTAAGCTAGATTTCACGACTACAAAAGTTGGTGGCTTTGTCAACCATGGAGGCTGAGTATGTTGCTACCATAGAGGCAAGAAAAGAAATGATTTGGTTACAATAATTTCTTGAGGAGTTGGGGCATAAGAAAGAGGAAGGAAAGCTACAAAGTAATAGTCGAGTGCTATACACCTATCCAAGAACTCTACTTTCCACTTTAGGATGAAGAATATACAGTTAAGGTACCATTTCATCAGGACAACTTTGGAGGAAGAGAATTTGAAGTTGTAGAAGATTCATACTAGTCTAAATCGAGAAATGATGACCAAGGTGGTCACAAGGGAAAAACTGAAGTTGTGTTCAACTTTGGTTGGTCTTCATAGAAACTAGTGAAGGATTGAGAAGCTTGCTCAAAGGAAAACTAGTCTCGAAGTGGGAGATTGTTAGGTTGTGGAGCCTGTTTTCATGTGTGAAAGTGTTGAATAATGTACACTAAGAGTACTATACACTTTCCACATTTGTTTCACAGGGTTTAGGGGCACAACCCCGATTTTTTTCGCCTCGAAACAAAACGTTCCTGATATACCACGAAATGTGCTTTTTTTTTTTTTTCTCATATGGGTGGGATTTTTGACCCATAGGTTTATGGGACAGTTTTGGCCCATGGTTTTGATACCCACAATTTTGTAAAATTGCTTAAGAAATTGTCTACTTATGTGGTTTTGTGCATATGGTAGGTATTATGTAATATTGCAAATGTGTCTGAATTTGGGTATGAATTCTGTAGAGTTTGTTGAGCATAGCTCCAAATAGATCTGGGTATTGTATTGAGAGAGCAGTGGCTTATAATAAAATATGAGCAAGTGATTCTTCGTGGACGTAGCCCAAATTGGGTGAACCATGTCAAATAATGTCTCTTTGTGTTGTGTTATTATTATTCTACACTTTTATTTGAGATCTGTAATATTTTCTACATATTAGTTTTCTCATTACGATCTACGTGAGGGATTATTCCACATATTTTATCCCTTATTTCCTAACACATGCACATGAAACAAACTTGAAAATAAAATTATCAAATTCCTCCTGGCCATTATGAGGGTAACACAATAATTGAGTTGGCTGGAGGATATGTTTACATTAACCGGGAGAGGGATTTTCAAATGTGGGCTAGGTTGTCATGACATTTAAAAAAAAGTTTTCATGCTAGACATTTTGCATAACAACATTAGGCTATGAGACTATGAGTAAAATATTAATATAGTTTAAACATTTTGGTGAAATCACTCTATCGAATCACACAACCTAGGGTTTTTATTATTCATCCTTAGGGTTTCATGTTTAAATTTGATTTTTGTAATTTAAGGGGTTTTATCCAAATCCTTTCTTACTTGTGCATGTTTCACATCGTAAAATGAAAAATATTAGTGATGTTAATGTGCCTTCTTGTATTGATTCCATTTTGATGTGCAAATTTTGATAATATTATTGACGTGGTTCATATTCATGGCATTATTACAAATATAAATGATGATATTGTTATTATTGAGACCTTATTTGACCATGAGGGTGACCCATATGAGGGGGATTTTTTAACCGTCATAATAATATTAGGAAACAATTCCTTTGTCATTAAAAACTTAAACTAAAGGATATGATTACTCTATTTATTGTAGTGACTAAGGAAAAGCCTAACAATGCCAATAAAGTACTATTTATGTTATTATAAGCCCATAAGGGACATTATACCCAAAAACTAAAAAATGTCCCTCACTTAAAAATATTCACTTGCAAAAACTCATGTGGAACCCTTGATTGATTAAAACACACCAAGGACTCGAGCCATTACACTTGTTTCCTATATACCTACACAAGTGTTGTCTACACCTTGTATTCCTACTATGGCGGCATAAAAACATACACATTATATTATACCTTCACTATTTTATTTTCTTCCTAATGCAATGCATTCTAATGCTTCTATGCATGTTGCTACATATCATCCTATAAACATATAGTCAACAAGTACAAGACATATAAGTTCAACTCACTATCTTGAAGTAATGTGCCAACAATTTTGACACTATGACAAGCTCCATTGGTTTGTTGTTTAATCCAATATCTCTTAAAGTCTATAGTTATCCCCTACCCATAGGGTTTGTCTCACCTAATATTTCTCCATATAATAGAAATAATGATCCAAAATATATCTTCAAGCCTTTGTTGTTGCATGTATGGATTATATGGGTAATGATAAGTTGACCAAAATTTTTCCGTGAAGTCTAAAGGAATATGTGTTAGATTGGTTTTATAATATTCCAAAAGGATTATACATTCATTTAAACCTTTAATTGACATAATTTTAGCTCATTTTTATATAAACATTACCCAAAGAGTTTCTTTTTCTCAAATTCCTTAAGTGAAGAAAGGATCTAATGAAAACATTGATGATTGTGTGTTAAGATATAAGACCATGTTTTCTCAAGGACCAAATCTCGTTGATGAGGCTAAGTTACAAGAAGTTTTCATCAATATTCTAGTTCCACAACTTAATAAGAGAATCATGTTTTCTGATTACACATATTTTGAAGACATGTGTCAAACGGTTAAGGTTTATGAGACTAATCTCCTCACAACTAACATACTCAAATATGGAAATAGTGCTCCCACATATATCAAATATAAGTTTCAAAGAAAACCATCATAAAAGGATAATTATAATGAAGCAAAGAAGATGAAGGCTAAAACCATTAATACAACAAGGTGCACATGTTATTTTTACTCCTACACAAATATAATTTTCATGTTTGGAAGAATATCTTCATAAAGTATTATGAAACATCATCAAAATTTTGATAGAAATTCATATTGTAATGATCAAATCAATACACTAGACATACAATGAACAAGTGTATGAAATTACAACCTAAGATTCAAGGCCTTACTGATGCCAATTACATTTCACTAGAAGATCTTAATACACCTATAAATAATGTAGTTGCTCAACCAAATTCACAATACAACATGTTGACCGAACCTCTATCTAATCATAATGAAACTCAAAAGAGTGATGAAGTACACATGGCTTACCATACTATACCTCATAAGTCTTATGATACCGATTCTCATCCTATAAATGGCATTATTGGAATGATTAGGTGTATGCATCCATCTCGATCTACAAATTTTTTTATTTATTTATTTAAATATTTGATGGTGAAAATTCTTTTGATGAGACCTTATTCATTCATGTTCATTTTGATGCACAATGATACAATGTGATGATTGGATCTAATGAAAACATATGCACTATGAAACTTATTACTAGTCTTGGATACATTATTCATGATTTATTTGGTACAAAGGCTGCAATCAAAGGCTTCGATGGTCAATGTCACAACCCACTTGGGGGCATCGTGTTACCTTTATAGGTTGGACCTAAGAAGATAGCTACATAGTTTTTTAGTGTTGTCTATCAGTAATGTATTTAACATATTACTCGAGACACCCATGAATCCATGAAATGAGGACCGTTCCTTTGAATTTTGCATACAAGTTTAAAGTATATATACAATAGTAGGGATGTTACGAGATCAATGTGTTTCCTATGAATATCCTTTTTGACTCACATTGCTTATTGAAAATCAACACCAACAAATATTACATGTATGAAAGAAGAATAGTTAGGGAGAGGAAGAGTGTGAGAAAAATTAAAAGGAAACATTAACTTAAAGGTGGAAACCCATGTAATGGCTTAGGAGTAGAGAAGTAATCCTAATCATTACCATAAACACATGCAAACATACATTAATATGGTTTTCATCCTAGATTATTATCCAGCGTAAGCATTTATTTTAACATTGTAACATCCCGCCCTTTCAAGTCCCAAAATTGATGATGTATAGATGACCAATAGACAATCAACTAATTAAAATGAAGTTTTAAGGGATGATTCTGCGTTCTTGCTGAAATAACTCAAGATTTGTTTAAATGAAGTTAACATCCGGGAGTCTTAGCTAACACCAAAGTTTTCTATTGCATATCAAATAATGATTATTTGGGTTGTTGACCACTTATAAGATCACTATGTGATCATCATTATGTTTGAATATCAATGTTTGTTACTTTTAACCTCTGGAGTAAAAGTCAATTTTGGAAAGTATATGGAAGACAATAATTATATTGCATGTTTATTCTCTTGTTTGGACTCCTCGCATTGGGTCATTTATTAGGCCACTCGACATTAGCTATGGCATGTTATGAGTTTATAACTTGTTTATATAAAGTGTTGATTTATTAAAATACATGGCATATGGGCATGGGTAAATACATTAAGTTTTAATTAAATACATAAAGGTTAATTTATAATATTATTCCATTTGACAAGAGTGGATGACATGCATTTGTGTCTTGTTGGGCTTACGTGGCATGTTAGCTGTGTGGCATTGGTGACTTGGGAAATTGACTTGGAAAATGTAGTGCGAACCATACTTGTTTAATGTGAAGTGTAGTGGGCATGGTTGCGTGGCATGATGAAATAATATTGAGATGTTTTGGGTTTAATGCTACATTAATGGTTGGTTGGTTTCTCAAGAACAATTAGCTTCCTGAGAAGCCAAGCCTAAAATTGGTCACACTCCCTCTCACCTTGATCATTTTTGTTTAGTTTGAGATATTTTTGGGGGTTTTGAAGGATGTGGAATTTCTCTCCACTGTGCATGTTTTTGATCATGAATGCTAATATGGAAATGGATATAGAGGAACTCTGTTTTAAAGGAATGTTTTAATGTTTGTATTTTTGTTTTAAATTTTTGGAGAAGATTGTCGAAGTAACAAAGCTGCGTTAAGAAAACGTGGACATTGCGGTATGAGATTACACTGATACTCTAAATCATAATGTTTATATTATGTTAATAGTAATTTGGGGTGTTATGTGTGTTTATTTTTATGGAATTTTTTTGTATTGATTTATTCTCGTCTCTTGGGTTGCATGTCAAAATTATGAATAAATTTATGTGTTTAAGTGTTTTATGCTTACTAGGTACATGTATTCTTATGAGTGGAATGAGTTTTAGTTGTGTATGAACTCGGGTTAGCGTTTTCTTTTGAATGGAATGAGTATGAGTTCCTATGTTGGGACAACATTTTAATAACATAAAACACGTGTTTTTGTTAGTAGTTGGAAATACCCGTAATGGGTTAGCATGCTGTAATTTTACTATGGCAGTGTGTGCGCATTTTATGAGAAGAAAAACTATTAGCGTCTTAAGTTGACATAAGCTTGTAATTAACTTCTAACGACTTATGTAGGATACAAGAAGTTACCTGTTTTGAATGTCTTCGTATGAGTGTTTTTCACTAACATTTGAGTAAGCGTAAATGAAAATGTACGAGGGTGTTTTGTTATCTATTCTCTTTTTAGATCGAACATTTTTCAAGATAATATGAAGGTTTCATTCATACACTCTTATAGTTAGATATGTGCTATATTTTATATTGATATTGGACATAAAATTTGATCTTTGTTAAACGTAGAAAATGTTAAGATCTGTTGGAATATTTCCATAACAAGAAGTACTAACTTGCTAGATATTGATGTTTATGAAGTGAATTCTTAGTTGATATAATTGTAGAACTAGTATGATTAGTCCGCATAAGTTTATTACTTGATGAATTTAAATTATGGTCTATTGTGAATTACAAACTTAAGTTAACTAGTTGTTGATTAAATATGATTTGATATCAATTATAAGTAAATTTAAAGATTTGTTGATTTATTACGATTTGATGCTTGTTGATGATGTTATTCTTGTTGATTTAATTTGGTTAGTTTGAATTAAGTAAGTTAACTTGATCTAGTATGGGGTCAAACCTTGATTGTTATTTTCATTATATAATGGTTATGATATAGAATATGAGTGAGTTGACTCATGTCAGTTTTCTCGAACCGACCCATGTATATTTCTCTCCTAGTAGATGTACAAGTAAATAAGAGAAGCTATGAAGTGAATACTTTGGACCAATTTAACATTGTTTTATTTTCTTATGACCTCGCAATCATATATAAAAAGGATAACCTCAAGAAGTTCTTTATTTTGTATTAAATGATTTCATGAAGTAAACTTAATTGTTTAAGATGGACATAAGACCCTAATGTATAATCCTAATACGAATTTTGTTGCTTGTATAATGAAGAAAATTGGTTTCACATCCTTGAGTGATCCTACATTGATTTATAAC
This sequence comes from Taxus wallichiana var. yunnanensis, assembly GCA_018340775.1. NCBI lineage: Eukaryota > Viridiplantae > Streptophyta > Pinopsida > Cupressales > Taxaceae > Taxus > Taxus wallichiana. The sequence continues at coordinate 232,945,245 of CM031238.1, read as the reverse complement.
CTCTTTGTTTTGATTAAATATAATTGGTTTTAATCAGACATGGTATACAAGGTTAGATATTATTTACATCCCTATTTTGATCATTGTATCTTTGTATATTCTATTGTTGATCTAATTAGTTAATTGCACCAAAGGTCTTTAAATGTGTTATTATAACATTACATAATTTAATCCTTCACTTAAACTAGACTTTGGATTAATTAAGAAATAAAATCAGAAAGTATGTTGATGGATAACATGTTTAACATGAAAATAACGGTATTGGTCATTATTTAATTATTGAGTAAAATGTATGTGGCCGTAAATGATAATATAATCTATATTTCAAAATATGAAGTATTGATGATAATAAATGTGATTAATGAGCATCCATCTGATTATTAAAAGGGGCATGATTAGTTCAAATTGGCTAGGTTTAATCATTATTCTTTAAGAAATAATAAGTCAACCATCACAAGCAAATGGTGTTAGTTTTCCTTTATTAAATAGACTAATGGATAATGAAAAAACTAGCCTGACTTGGGAAACCTATAACAAAAACAAGTTGACTTCAATAAAGGGAAAATAGTAGACAATCCATAACTCAAATAAGTTATCAGGGCCCGCTTGGAACATAACGAATGACTTAGAGGAGTTTTACAAAAGGACCTCTTAGCTATAACTTAGATAAATAATGGAATAAATTAAATCTTGTAAGACTTGCCCCACGATAAAATTTGATTGTAGATTGACAAATTTAATTAGGTTGTAGATTGGATATAATCTCACATCATCACACAAACATCTAGGCATAGTACTAACTAAGGGTAGTTATGGAAAAGGGAAAGAGGACGTAATGGTGGTAACCCATTACGTGGTCTCTCCTATTCCATAAAGACCCTGAGTGGGTTGTGGTTATTTTTCATTTACGAAGATGGTCTGTAAAGAACACACCTCCTCCTTCTTAACATGTTCACCTTCTTAAATAAAAATATCTAGATAAATGTGTTGAGATATTTATTTGGTGGTGAGGACTATGTCCCTAAGGCTTATATGCGGTCTCAGGATAAGTTGTTTATGAATGGCTGGAAACTTTGGCCAAAGTAATGAAAGTATCGATTGCATTTTATGTTCACCATATCCTTACGTTATATATGTCGATTCCGAGTTCGAAGTTAAGTAATTGAATTTCTGGTAGATATTATAGTTCTCTCAACCTAGAATAATGTAAACCTAAAAATACTAAAGATTGTATGATTTCTTGCATAGAGTGGATTGAAGGGAGATAAGGATACAACCTTATCGGTTGCACATGGTTTATACATGAAAGAGATGTATCAAACTTAACAACTAACTATTTAAAATTGTTAACTCGGCTTATCTTGGGTTAATTCTATTACATACTCCGTTGATTGGCTTGTGGTAAGAAAATTAAAAAAATTGCTTCAGTTTTATGAAAATAAATGAGGTGTTAAATTTTGGTATTATAGTGGAAAGGTTCAGATCTTGGACTTAATGGGTTCATTGTGCTAATACTAAGTTTATTCCTATTTCAACAAGATATAATGGTTAGAAGAAGAGTGAACAATGATGCTGCAACCAACTCAACAAATCCTGATGGTTCAACTAATGATGAAGCTGGATGAAATCCTATTGGTTCTCTAAGACAAACATAACCAAATTTTTGCCTTGAAGCGGCATGTTGGGGGTGAAAATGAAGAAAATGAGGAGAAACATGACAATGAGAATGCACGAGAAAATAAGAAAGCTCACATGACTACTGAACTGACTAGGGATATAAAAATAATCAACCCACCAAAATTTGATGGAACTTTCTTAGGGGATGGTGCTGAAAATTGGTTGAGTGAAATGGAAAAATATTTTGAAATTAGAGATTTCTCTAAGGAAACTAAGGCTATTTGGGGGCTTTCTAGCTCTCTCATGAAGATTCCTCTTGGTGGGACAACCATATGATGGAACTAGGTATTGAGACATCAAATATAACTTGGGAACAATTCAAAGGGTACTTTTGTCGATGATGACTACCACAACTATATTTTGACCAAAAAATGACTGGATTTCAAAGTTTAGTCCTAGGAAGCTGTTGGTAATCGAGTATTGGGAACGTTTCACTAGAATTCTAAAATATGTTCCCCAATACCAAAAAGTGGAGAATTTTTGGATTTGTGAGTTCATTTTGGGTTTGAATCCTAGCATAGGGGGTGAGGTGGATGTTCATGGACCATCCACTATAGAGGCATTTTTGAAAAAATCCATAAAACATGAACACAAACATATGTGGGATTATCAATTCGAGAGAGGGAGGAAAAATGCAAAACAAAAATTAATACCTCCTCATCTCCCTTGGCTAAAAAGACACGGCGGAGTAGATTTGGTTAAAAGGGAAGGCCTAAAAAGAAAAATATTAGAGATAAGCCTGTTAAAAACAACATAAAACAGGGGTAGAATAGTTATGGTTTTCATAATAGATTTGAATTGAAGGGTTCGGTTGGGGACTATTTTAAATGCCAAGGTGATCATTATGCTAACAAATGTCCTCAAGATAATCAGGGGAAAAACCAACATTATAAAAACAATTCAGGTCTATAAAACCAATCCAACAAAGGATGCATTTCTTTGGAAGAAATTACGAGAGCTAAGAAACATGCCACTCCCATAGAAGAAATCTTGTTATACAATTTCACTAACCTGGTGAAATTGGAAAAATGGTAATCTTGTATTGTGACCACTAGAAAAAGGGGGCCCACTTGGTAAGAAATAGTAAATTCGATGATTCATCTAAACATTCCCCCAACATCTCCTAGTTGCTACAATGCACCTAAGGAATCCCAAAACTTCCATAAAATGTCTGGAGGGGATGTAGATTTGCAAGGAAAGTCCTCAAGCTCTTGGGATATCCCATTGAGCTAGTTATGGAAGGGTGAGTTGCTCATTTCAAAGAAACTGAGCTATTCGAGCTAATGCCGAGTTAACAGACTAATGAGCTCTCGATCAAACTAATGTCTCAGCTAAGCTATTTTGGTAGACCAAGTTGAGTTCTGAGTATGGACTGGGCTATTGCAATCAAAGTAAGCCATCAAGTTGGTACATTGAGCCACCCATGTACAAACAAGCTGTTTGATAGGAATACATAAGGAGCTATTTTAAGGATTGAACTGTTGCAATGAAGATGGGATCATCAAGCTCGTTTGAGATCCCGGATGTTCCACATGATAACCGAGAATTGCAAATGAATCATGCCATTTGCATTTGTAGCTGAGCATTTAAGTCCCCTTGGTGAGTTGCAAAGAAGACAGAGCCATGTAGGATCACAACGAGCTGATTTGTATATGGAACCGAGCTGCCTAAGACTTATGTGATATGGGATATTTTGCTTGAGTAAGCCGAGCATGTCATCATTTTATGACTAAGCTAATGTGGAATGGGTCAAGCTACATTCTAATTTCTGAGCTCAAGAAAAGCACGAGCTATTTTATATACATAAACCAAGCTCCATTTGAGAGTATGCGAGCCCTATCTATCCAACCCCATCGATTCATTGGTGAATTGTATTGTCAATTTGAGCTACATGGTGAAGACCGGGTCCATTTCCATATACATCAAAGTTAATATTGGTTGAGGCTAAGCTAGTTATTGGGATCATGGAAAATTGCTGAGCCATGTTGAAGATTGAAGCGGGATAAGAAGGAAAAGTAACTAGTAGGAACAAAACCATGGAAGCGGGTCGTGTTTTGTCAAGAAGATACTGAGATGGTCTTTAGGCTCCAGCGGGCCAATGCATTTATGAAGAGCGTAAGGAGGTTGATCTTGCAAGAGAATCAAGCTAGGATATTTTAGAAGGGCCGAGCTATGATATCATGCACCAAGCTCTACAAACACCAAAATATGAAAGGATCAAGTTCTGTGGGTATGGAGAACTCTTCCCAAGAGGCACTAAGTCATTATTTGAGGACCCAATGTTAGAATAATGATGAACATTAAGGAAATGAGGGGTCTAGCTCCTTTTTCAAGACCTAGCTCATTTTTTAGAAGGGTCGAGTTGTATCGCAAGACCACAGAGCATAAAGGTGGTGAGCTAGGCCAAGCGTAGTGTCGGGATAACGCCTTTGTGGAACAATTCCAGTGAAGAGGTTGGGAGCCATGTGGTTTGTATCAAGCTCATAAGGTTGGTGCGCAGTGAGCTACCTCTAGAAAGAATGGAGCTCGATGCGGTCAAACAAAGGAAGAGTCATGAGGGGAAGCCACGTGGCCCCTCAAAGCACAAATTCAAATGGTTAAGAGTGAAGGAGACCCCGAAGGCTATGCGGGGCATTCACTGGAACATGGAGGATCAGGTTAAAAAGGTGAAAGGGCTCAACGTTCAAAGAGAGGGGAGATAGATCGAGCCAAGGTAGTATATGAAGAGTCGACATTGGAGGATAATGACGCCAAGTGGAATAATTACTCACTAAGTCAGCAAGGAGTTACCAATGTGGTGCATGTGGATACATAGGATGATGTGCCATTATAATGTGAAATAAAAGGGCTTGACATGGGTAGAATGTAGGTGAGGTCGATACACGACAAAATGGTAAAGCCGAAAGTGCGAAGACGAGTCGAGTTCGCTAGGAGTCATAAGGGGTCATCATCAACATTTTCATTATCAACCTGGAGCATAGGTGGAGGGATGCTTGGTGCCCCAAGCATGGAAGGATCCCCGCATGCCACGATAGTACAAAAAGAAGAGCCAACTCGGTCGGGTTGAGTGGCAACATATGAACACTAAAACATGGACCCCCTCCTCATGTAGAATAATAGAGGATAATCAATGGTGGGCCCAAAATTATTTAATAAAATAATTTAGAAGATATGAAAAAAATTGGAGAAAGAGAGGAAATTATTAAATTGAATTTTCCAGCCAAAAATTTAATTGTTAGTTCCATGGAGTAGAAGAAAGGATCGTGAAACCAAAAACAACCTGCAATCACTCGAGAAAGCCATAACTTGAGCATTTCTCAATGAAATTACACAAAATTTGTCTTGTTGGAATCATGGCTCTGATACCGATGCAAAAAAATAAATAGCTTTAGATATTAATGAATATTTGATGGTGAATTTCATAGAAAACAAGACTAGTTTATTTTGGTTGTTGGAAAGTGGTTGAGAATGCATTAAATGAGCATGGGAAATCATTCTTTCACTGCATTGCAGGTCATGGGACAACATGGGGATCCTTTTGCAAGTAAAATACCATTAATTACACTCATTTATTGTATCTTGCAAGTGGTTGAAAGGGAAATTTTGGGATTGTTCTTTCTCTCTCTCCTCATTCTATAAATTGTAATCTTCGACTCATTTATAAAGGGGAGTTAGTCATTCTTCCTTTCTTCCCCCTCTCTCTTTCTTCTCTACTAGGGTTGAATGTGGAGCTTAAGCCTCCTTCCCAAGATTTACAATGACATTTTCTTGCATCTTGACCACTAATGCTATATTGTGTAAACTCATGGAGCAATAAAACTATGTTTTTGTGATGCATTTTGTCCATCCTTCACATATTTTATCGTCTCTACTTGCCTCTCTTCATCAGTAGGGTATAATGTGCATATTATGATGTTCATTTCAGGTTTATGGTATTTGTGTTTAATGGGTTTTAAGTGGTGTTATGTGGTGCATTTTGTCCACTCTCTCTTTTGCTTACCTCTCTCCATTTTAGGCGGTTGTATTCTTGGCTAACACCCTCCTTTTCTAGTGTATCACTAATTTTAGTGTAAGGTTTAATTTTCATGCACTCTCTCTCTAGTCCCTAGGAATATTATGATAGGATGAGGATTATTTTTCTTACATGCATTGGGAGTAGTTAGTGGCAAGTAGTCTAGGAGCAGGAACCAACCTTCTCTGGAGGGTCATCTCAAGCCTGCAAGTCCCACAACTTGAGAGAAGACCCAATGTTACAAAAATTACAATGAATTACCCAACCATAACTCGGGCCATTTGGGGGGTGTTGTAATTTGGTGAAAAAAGTTTTGGAATGCCCGGTGGAACCAACGGTGAAAGATCATATTTCATAGTTTTCCATTGAAGATCATAGCCACCATGCTACCAACACTTGAGCTTCGCACGCTCGATGGGACATCAAAGAAGTTAGAGTATCATGTTTCAAATGTATTCCATTTCAAGAAAATCATTAGCTAGAGTGCAGATTCAAATATTTATAGTAGAATTCATTTCAAAAAGTAGGTGTGTTTTTGTTGGAATTTTAGCTTTTGGAAGCATATAAAACACATCTGGCGACTCCATCTAGTAAAAAAACCATTCTCTGAAGTTGCAAACATTTTCTCCATCCATTTCCATCCATTTTTCATTCATATTTATTTCCACATCTTTCATTTTCTTCCATTCTATGAAGTTTTACAATCATGAATTGATTTCCATCATGGAATTCACACTTGCATGCAAGTGGCAACACTATTCGAGATCCATCTCCAGTTACTTCAACACACCTCCAGAGAAGTCTTATAATGAAAATCAATAGTATGCATATCCATGTGAGCAGATTCAAGTCAGTTTGGTCATTTTCCAAACTATGCAAATGTTCTAGAGCACGGATATGCAGGTTTTGGAGGCAATCTCACACTTGAAGAGGCTAGTTTTCACATGAAAATTAAGAGAATGGAAGCAAACATGGTGTATGCCAGGGCTACATCTCAGTTAAAAGCATTCAAAATTGGCTTCGTGATACCTTGTCCATGGGTGGGCCCAATGCCATTTCACTTCATCCCTCAACAAAAGATTGTCGTCATGCTTGAAATGATGCCATTACTTACAAAGTGGATAGGGGAGATAAAAGATAATGAGAAAAGTGAAATACAACCTTGTCAATGGGTAAGTCAACCACCAACTCCTTACTTTTCATTTTCTCCTTCCCAGGCCTTATCATTTCAACCCTATCATGATTCAAGCCCATTTCCTACCGCCTCGAGTGTTGAATTCCCTTCCCCATCCTCTAGTCTCCCATATCCTTTGAATAGTCTGGGTTGATGAGTGTTGGTGCACAAGAAATATATTTCTTGATATTGTTGAAGCTTTCTCTTCCTTCTACTATCCATCTAAAGGCTATGTCCTTTTTGAGCATAAGGGTGATGGGCCGAACCAGTCCCACAAAGTTAGGGATAAAATGCCTAACAAAGTTAATCTTGCCAAGGAAGGATTGCAAGGCATTTTTGTGCGTCGGCAGGGAAAGAGCTAGGATGGTTGAAACGCGCTCAGGATCAATCGCAATGCCATCCTTTGAAACTACATGGCCCAAGAGCTTTCTCGAGCCACCACAAAATTGCACTTCTTGGGGTTAAGAGATACCCCAAATTCTCTACATCTCTCAAAGACTTTTTCCAGGTGCGCCATGTGATCCGTGCTCTACTTTGAGAAGACAGTTATATCATCAAGGTAAACCAAGATGAACTCATTGATGTAACCTTTGAAGGTAATATCCATGGCATCATTGAAATGTTGCGCCCACATTTGAAAAACCAAAGGGAATTTTCGATATGCATATGTTCCCCACTTGGTTGAAAATGCTGTTTTGAATTGATCCTCTTTTTGACCAGGATTTGGTGAAACCGAATACCCATCTAGCATGGAGAACATCGTGCGCCAACTACGGTTTGTAGAATCTGCTCCATTGAAGGCAAATAATAATGATCCTTTAAAGATTCCTTATTCAAATCTTTGAAATCAACATAGAGTCTGATTTCACCATTTTTCTTGCGCACTAGAACAAGATTCGCGACCCAGGTGGAATATTTGATGGGAAAGATAATCTTTGCCTCAATGAGTTTGGATAACTCCTTTCTCATGAGGGGCTCTATTTTTGGATTGACTGGCTGCTGCTTTTATCTGACGGGCTTTATACCAAGATCAAGGTCAATGGAGTGTTGAGCAACACTTGGATTAAAACCTTTGAGGTATTCATACTCCCATGAGAAAATGTCACTGTATTTTTGACAGAGAGAGATGAAGGCCTATTTTTCTTCATGCGAACAAGTCCTGCTGAGTAATAGCTCTTTTTCGTGTGCAATAGTAATGGGAGAGCAGTCTTCTTACGCGATGCACATGTATCTTTCTTCACCCTTGAACTCATCATTAGGGCTGAACATTTTCTCTAAGGTGACCAGCCCTTTAGGCAACTTATTTGTCTTTAGTTGTATTACTTGGTCACCATAGTTGTCATGCAAGTCAGCTTACATACTTGATAAAAATTCAGCTTCATTCTGGATAAACTAGATGATCTGCGCGTGTCACTGTTGAACACTTTCTAGTTGGTGTTATTATATGGAATGGATGGTCTGATTACCATCTTAATGTGCTGAGTGTTTCCTTTGAAAAAGTCCTCAGCAGGAGAAAACTATGAACCGAGCATGGCCATTTGGTCAGCTTCTTTGTTCATTCTGCATGGGACTACCTATAGATTAAGGGCATCAAATCTCTCAAGTAGGTCCCAAACTCTATGTTTATAAGCTTTAAGAAGCTTATTCTTTGTTTGGAATTTGTTGGTGACCTGGTGGATGATCAATTATGTGTCCCCAAAGATCTACAATGCTTTAATTTTCTTCTTTTCAGTAATGAGAAAGCCATGCACCAGCGCTTCATACTCTACCACATTATTAGAGCATGCAAACTATAACCTATGCACAAAGAAGAATTTCTCATCCTTAGGGGAAATGAGAACCACTCCTGCTCCTGCACCATTTTTGCTTCTAGATCCATCAAAGTATAACTTCCATAGACCAGTTTGAACTTTGTCTCCCATGAGCACGCGTGGAAGCATAACGTCTTCTTCTAGAATGCAATAAGTACCAAGCCCAGTTTCATAGGCTTCAGTTCTTCAGCATAGGGATCAAATTTGTGATGCCTTTCTACCCATTCATCAAGTACTAGGTCTAGAATAGAGGGTGGAAGAGACTCGCTTCTTCAGAACTAAAACTTGTTCTTCTTGGATAAGACAATTGGCTTGGAGAGGGGACGAGACATATGGCTCTACATGATAAGAAAATATAGGCTCAGCTTGTATGGTAAACTGGGTACCATACCTTTTCTTGAGTAACATATGAGACCAATCAGAAGACAAGTAACCACCCACCTTGGCAAGTAAATTCTCTCGATAGACATAGGGAAAACAGAGGAGGCAGGTCAATAATTGACACATCTTGAGTAATTATTAGGCTTGGACATGCATGGAGGGTTAACTCAAGATCCTTGATGACTCCTAAGGTGGTTACAATTGAGCCATCAAGTTGTAGGACTCCTTTAGACAAAGGGCTATATTTCAGACCTAAGACATCAGCTATATTTTTAGGCATAACCGAAGTACTAGCGCTGAGTCAATCATGTAGTTATGCACTAGGTGTTTGCCTATAATAAAGGACATATAGAAGGGTGGAGTTTTAACAACTTTACTTACTTTTTCTCCTCTTCTTGGCATATTTTGATAGAAGCGCATGGCTTGTACATAACCAGGTCAGTGCACGGGAGTTACACCAGAGATTCATGCAACAGTCCCGCTGAGATGGAATGGTCAGGGCATCTCACATTGTGACGTTTATGTTTGTTCTCTTCATCTGGTAAATAATCTTGAACGGAAGCCCCCATCTTGTGTATTTGGGGAACAACATCCCTTCTTGACTGTTCAGGTGTGGAAGCCTGAATTTTAGCTAGGGCTGAGGCTTGGCCTACCAAATGAGGGGCGCGTGCTGTTTCAGATAGAGCTTTATGAGGGGCCTCCTACATAGGGATTTGAGCATTTTTACTGCACGATGCCTTGTTTGATTCTTTCTTCTTCTGAGGATCTACTTGCATTACCGGGGGTATAACCTGCACACCTGATTCTAACATTCTTTTCTTGTATCTCATGTTGTCTACAATTTGGGCACGTGGTCTGTTTGTATCTTCTATAGCTTGGTTGATTGTGCGAAGTCCTCCGTGCCAAAGAACATCAAATTAGAATCCAGAGGAACTTTTGGTCCTTCTAGATTATCTGCTTCATGGGCGCTTGTTGAGGGCTCACAGGATGAAGCATTCTGGATCATGAAGGCTTGGGTGCGTGCAACATTAGCACAATGATATTGACTATGAGGAATTTTGCAAGGGAAGCACCATTCTGACTCTTGTGCCAAGTTGTTCTGAACTGGAACAAGCACTCGGCTCACGTTGGGTGCTAGGAGAGAAGTCATGGGAGGAAAAACTTGCAAGGGTAGATGTGCATTAGGCTGCCATCTATCATTTTGTTGATTGGGCGCGTATCTTTGATTTCCATATTGATTCTCGCTAGGGATGATTGCCTTGGCCATGTGCCTGATTGGAATTGCCTCTATACACTTGTGCTTGCTACTTTTCTAATGATATGACCTTGTTTGATAAATTTCTGATCAAGGCCTTCAATTCTTCATCTTCCTTTTGTTGTGATGGAGAATAGGATGTTGAGGCAACTGGTTATGTGCTTTGCTTAGGGATAGGAATAGGGGCCACAGAAGGTTGGGGTGCCTATGATATCTCTGGGAACCAAGGCATGGGTGGTCTTGGAGCCAACTTCCCCACCTAAATGAGACTATTTTCCAGCCCTTACTGCAATGCTATAAGTAGTTGGTAAAGTCCTACCTCCCATAGATTGGATCATAACTGAAATATCACTATTGAGCACCTTCAGATAATAAAGGAAATCATGTTGGGCTATAGGTCTTACCACAAGAGGAATTATGTCCCAAGTCTTCTGAAATCTGATGTTGAAATCAGTCATCTGCTCATTGGGTGCCCTCCTTGTTGTTGTTAGTTGCTCCACCAAAGATAGGTGATTTGACTTGTCTTCAAAATAATTGCATAGAGTTGTTCCTAGCTCATCCCAGGTGCTAATAGATCCAAGTCTCAAGCCTCTATACCACTGAAGTGCTTTACCTTTGAAAGAGGCTGCAAGTAGCTTGACTGCTACATCATTATGTGTGATTAGATAGAGTGAACACACATTTGCTACATCCTGGATATGCTCCTAAGGGGTGACTTGATTCTCACCAGTAAAGTAAGGAATAATCTTGAGCGTGCCATTTGGCATATCATGTTGCACGGCTAAGAGTAAGGGAATCCCTCCATCAAAGTTTGCAAAGTTTCTTAATGGAGGGGTTGCATTGATTCGCCATTACGGGGTGTGCGCAGGTTGTGTGTTTTGAAGATGAGTTGAATGAGTGTGACGCGTTGGAGATAGAGATGTAAGCGTGGGATTTTGAAACAAACTCTTCTCGGGGATAGCTAGAGGTATTCAAAAGAATCTTCAGCTGCTGCACTTCTTCTTATGTGCACTCTTCTCATGAAAGGCACTCAGGACTACTGAAACAAAGATCTTAAAATGTTGGGAGTCACCAGATGTGTTTGAAATGAGCCTCCAGAGGTTGAAACACTAATTTCACACACTAGAACTTAGAGATATGAAATTTGAGCTTTCAATGCTGGTCCCACCGGGTGTGCCAGAAACTGTTGGTTGCTCAAACGTGCACCCGCGTCTCGGATCTTGGAAAGGGCCAAGGTGTTTGAGACCACAATGGAACCATCCCCAAGTTGTGGGACCTTACGAGCTTGGGACGGATCTCAGAAAAGGCCGGTTCCTCTATCTATTTCACCGCTACGCTACTCCTAGTCTTTGAAAGGGGAAACTAAGCTAAGCATGCCAAGGACCAGGGAAAGAAGGATAACATGAAGTAAACTATAATAAAAGGTGATAGAGCACCGAGAAAAGAGGGATGAACACTATGTGTTACGAGCAAGAATGATAGGGAATGCACGAAAGGAGGCTAGGCACGAGTAGCACAACGAAATACGTATTCAATAGATTATTCTCATGGAACACAACTAAGTATGGAACTGTAGGGGACTTGAAATAGCACAACCAGCATACAACACAAAAGAAAAGGCAAGGAGAAGGAATGCAAACATGTTAGGACAAAGAATAGTCACAAAATGATGCTTCTATTACTTCCAGAAATGCACAGAGCTAGTATTATGATGATGGAGGCCGATATCCACATGTAAGAGCCATACATAGAGGTCTATAACTCAAAATACAGAAAATATGGTGTCCTTAGCAAAATGTGTAAGGATCCGAGTGTCCAACAAAACAAATGAGCCTTGATCTTACATTTATAGATGAATCCATGGAGGAAGAAGGGAAAAGGATGGAAAACCCAAATTTAAAACACAACCACCAATAAGAAGCATTCAATGTCTGTAAATCTGCTTGGAAATCATGAAATACACTTCCCCATGCTTGTTTGATGTGTTGAAGACAAAAGAGGGTGGATCATACCAAATTGGGTGGTTAGAGCAATCAGATCTGCTCATCAATGTTCAAAGAGACATTTTCCCGTTTCTCACCTACCAGATCTGCCATAATTTGAATTTTGAATTTATGCCACTGTAGTTGATGTCAACTGACTCTCTGACAAGTCCTGGCGCGCACCAATCTAAGTGTGTAGTAGAAGATATAGATGTCAGAAGATGTCAAATTCGTTGGTGTATGCAAAACATGTGGCGCGCGTTGATTGGCTAAGATGGTGGCCAAATGTACAACTATTTGTCATTTCTGCCACGTGTCAATCATTCATTTGTTGCAAGGATTTGGTGCCTTGTTGGCACGCTTGATTGGTTGCACACGACAGAATTAAGCATGTCAAAAGATGATCTAGAACATAAGGGTATGAGGGAAGGGCGCGCGGAGAAAACAGAGGAAGGCACGGAGGCGCACATGATGTGCATGGGGAGATGAATCAAACTGGTGAGCAGAGAATGTATGGTTAAGGCGCAACTATTACAAAGTAATGGGTGCGGTGCACGAAGGGCCAAGGACTTAGGCGCGCGTGATGGGAAGAAACTGACTAGGAAGAAGGTGAACGCGTAGAAGGCGGGTGCAAGGGGAAGTGGAAGGAGAAAAGGAAAGGGGCGTGCAGGTAAACTGCGACCAAGGGAATGTGCCAAATGATTTTGAGCACGTGTAATTCTTCAATAGATAACTTAGGGCTAGAATGTGTATGCAAGTTATCCAAATCGCTAGGGAGCTGTTTGGATAATAGATTCATTATAAAAATTCAAATTTTAGTGAATCAATAGTTATGATTCACTCTAAGATTAAACACTATGTAAATGGGGAAACTATAATGCTACATTAACAAGCCATGAATAGGTTCTTTAATACTTCCCAAATTACATCCTATGAATATACAAATATATAAGGTGTTATATATAGCTTGTGTAGGAGCAAGCTCCATTTTCCTTATTGGTCACTTACTAGGAACATGGTAATGGTCCATTAAGAGGTGACATTTACTAATGTTGATAGAAACTAGTCCTTATGATATGGGTGAGCACTCATAGTAAGACTAACCCATGTCATCATTGAGAGAAGGATGTATGAAAGGCTATTTTTAGAAAGTGTTCAAATCTATTTGTAGGAGTTTTAATGATCTACATGGGTATTTATAAAGATATCAAAAACCCAGAGAAAAATCCAAAAATTCTATTTTTTAGAAAGTATTGAAAAAAGCTGTTTGGTATTTTGCAATTTTGAGGGTCTTGAACATTGTTGCGATTTAGACCATATAAAGAAGTACCCAAATTGTTATCATCATATGAATTTTTTTTTGAGTTCACACTTTGTCATATTTCTAAAGGGTCCCATGGTTCCCAAATCTGGTCAACAATATGGGAGATATGACCCTAAAAGGAGATTTAAAAAAATAATATAAGAATAACATTATTTTTAGATTTTGTCATTTTCTTCCCATTAGAATTCACCCCCAAGGTGGATGTATTCCATCTTCATGTAGGATGAAATTTTTGTTCCCATTTATAACCCTTTGATTACTATTGTAGACACCCTAAATTACACACTAGTTTCCAGTACTATCCTAGTTCACTTTCTAGCTCATACCCCCTTTGTGATTGATTAATCAAATTAATTAATCATGTGTATACACCCATTGGATTAATTAAATTAATCCTTAGTACCCTTTAGTTAGTTTAATTATCATTTATTAAATAAATGATTAATTAATTAAGTGTGCACATCATAGCTAATTAAATTAGTTATCTAATTAGGAAAATACACCTATTTTCCTAGTCAACTGCCACTTAGATTCCTACTTGGACTCCACTTCACTAGTCCAGTCAATTGCACTTCTAGAATCCTATAAAGGTAGGGGTGATTCAATTGTATGTACAACCACCTTTCCGGATGCAAATTCTACCAATTAATTCTTTTATTACCCCTCAATGGCATTTATCTTACTGGGATTGCTGCAACTTCCTCAAATGTTATTTTTAGCATGTGTATTCAAATATCGTAACCAATTTCCAACCACCATTTAGCCTTATAAAATACAAGCTTATCCTATCCCAAATCCTCCTAGATTGTTTGAAATAAAACTCTGTTAATTTGCATATTGAAGCTTTCCAATCCAACATCTTCTCATAGAAATTTGCATCCCCATTTGGAGGTCATTTAAGAGCACCCAAAAATATTCATTCCAAAATCTTCCAAAAGGTTACATAAGATAATCTTCCACAACCTTACTTGAGGTTTGCATTGGAAAGCTAAAATAAGGTTTTCATTGTCTCGTTTATCTTCTATTTCAATTAGTTTTTCTTTGCTTTCAACTATTCCTAGTAACTTTCCATCTTCGCATTATACTACTATAAAGAAGATGGTCCCAAATGAAGACACAAGTTTGAAAATTGAAAGTTTTTATAGTTGCGAATTTTAGGCCTACATATCTCCTACAAAGTTTTCCCATTGGCATACATCTTTATTTATAGAAAATTGTGAGGCATACATATCCTCTACATATTTTTCTTATTATGCATACATTCTCGATTTGCAAACATATGAGACATACATATCTCCTATATTTTTTTCCTAATTTGTATGAAGTTATTTTACTTCTACAATTATAATTTTATTTCTTCAATACAATTCTATTTTAATTCCATAATACAAATATTTAATTTTCTATAAATTAAATGATTTCATAATAAATGTATTCTCATAACACATTAAATGCCACCTTTGATAATGTATTTTCATTCCAAAAATAATTGAGATAAGTGTTATTAGAGTGGGATTTTTATTTATAATTTTATAGGTTTTTAAAATGATGGGAAAATTTAGTTAGAAAAAATGAGAAGAGGGCATAATTCAAGATGCGGGTCCATTTCTAGCACCACAAAATGAGCACGAATCACTCCTTGCAGAAAACTAATTTTTCAGGAAGAGAAACAATGGTTGTATACAAATCCAAACATGATAATGGAGTAGATGATGAATATGTAGAAAAATCTTTTACCTTTTGGGCTCCCCATTATGGAAGGATTGCTCCAAGTAGAGGCAAGGTGCAATAAAGTTATGCAAAATATTTAGAATCAAATAGGATAAAATGAAGCATTTTGTGAAGCAATTAAATAATACCTATCCATCTTGCAATATAAAATGAAAGAGATGAAAAGGAATAAGAAAAGTGTCGCAGATGCACAAACATAAAAAGAGAGGAAAACATGGTATGCTTTATTTGTTTGCACATTCTGATGATTCTCCATATGTGATTGGAAAATTTGAAAAACACACAAAATATGTTGGTTTAAATCTATTAAATAAAATGGGTTAAAATAGATAAGGCCTTGGAAAATATGGAAAAATAATTTAGAAACCTCTAAAAGTATAAAAGAGACCCAAGAATTTTGGTCTTGGGTACATTGGGAAATCATCTCAACCCACTACATGCTCCAAACTCATTAAAGAAAACATGCATACAAAACACTCTACTCAACATCAATCAGATCCTTATATTCATGCATATGTGAGGTATTTGTTTCATCACCAAATTTGTAATCATTGTGGTAGAAAACATCATGAATCTTCTCATTGTTGTAATCTCCATCCTTGTGAGCTTTGTGGGAAGTGAAATCATGGTAGTTCTACATGTTGGATCATTGATATCCCTACACAAAGGTCTCCAAAAATAGTAGATATGAATTTTGTGTGGGATACCCCACTCAAGTGGAAAGAATCACTTCTACACTCACAATTTCTTATGTACATCAGAGGTCAATCCTACAAGAAATGAGGTCCATGTCTTCTCAAGGAAGGGGAAATGATCTAGATGAGTGCCTAGAGTAAGATTAATCCAAGTCAACATTCAGATAAGGATGTATGAAAGTATTTTATAAATTACTGAAATATATGTTTGGTAGTTAATGATATAGATGGGTTTTTATAGTAATATCAATAATCAGAAAAGACTTTCTAAAAGTATATATTTAGAAAGTCTTAAAATCTATTTTTAGTAGGTTTTTATGATCTGTTGGTATTTTAAAATTTGAGGGTTTTTCAGAGCATTTTGGGCTTTGAACTATATGAAAATAACTAAATTTCTATTTTTTTATGTTTTCTCTTCCATCGTTCCAACGGGTCCTATATTTTCAAATCGGGCCAATGAGCTAGAGAGATATGACCACTGACAAGGAGCACTAAAAATATTAATATAATATTATTTTTATTTTTCCCTTTCTTTTCCCTTTTTACCCATTTAAATTTACCCCAATGTGGATTCATGCCATCTCCATGTAGGATGAATGTTTGGTTCCCATTTGGAACCCTTCATTCACTATTCTTAGTTACTTTCATCTTTTGTATTATACCACTAAAAGAATATGGTTTTGAATGAAGACACAAGTTTACAAGCTCAAAATTTTATAGACATAAGTTTCATATTTGCAAATTTTGAGGCATATTTATCTCCTATAAAGTGTTCTCATTTGAAAAGAATTTTGAGGAGACATCTCTCATGTTGAGTTTTACTCTTATGCGTGCATTCTCAATTTCAAAGGTATTCAACCTATATATCTCCTATAGAGTTTGCCTAATTTTTATACATATTCAATAAAATTATTTTACTTCTACAATTATAGTTTTATTTCTGCAATAAATTTTTTTAATTCCACAATATAGCTATTTAATTCTACAAATTAAGTGATTTTATTATGAATGTATTGCCATAACATATTGATTGGCACCATTTTTTTATGTCCAAGGTAAATTTCAACAATAATTAAGATCATCTTTTGGCATTAATTTCACACCTACCTTATTATAATCCTAAATATATGCCACAACACTCCAAATAAATTTAATGTAACCTAAGTTAACAAATATTAGTGCATGCCTAAGTGTATCTTAGGGACGACTATACAAAACAACAAGGATATGAATCTTCTAAAAAATAGGTCCCAACAACTAGGCTTGATGAGATATCCATGTACAATGGAGTGTAAGTGGAAAAATGAGTCGCCATAATGTTTCTATAAAAAATAAGATCAATCCAAGTGTTTAGAGATGTTACGATATGTAGCAATGTGTCCTAAGAAGAAGAAACACATAAGTAGAACATTTGAATGTCAAAGATATATACACTAGATGGTTTAGAGACCATCATGACATATCAAGGTGCATGAAAAGGATAAAGGGTGTAATTTTTTTAAAAATGCATACATTGACTAAAAACCATCACCACCACTCAAGGAGTAAAAAGAACATCAAATGACTGTCATAAACTAATAAAGTTATCTATAGTAGATGCATAAATGAGCCATGGATAAGAAAAAACAAAATATGCCCACCAATTACAATAAATATCACATCACATACCCCATAACACTTGAATGGATGGAGTGAGTAAAACATATATATCACCTGGAGTGAATCCAATACTCAAACACTAACAAAGATACATTATATGCACTATAATAACTAAAAAAGGATATTTTCAAGATATCACAATAAGTGTTGAAGTTATAAATAAGATCTCACAAAGAGCTAAAAGATAAAAGTTTGATTAAATGAAGATGAGAGAGAAAAATAACCCAACATATGAAAAATGGTATGTAATAAAATATACACATGTATAAAGGTGGACAACACTAAAAAATAAAAACTTACAATAATTTATAAATTAATGCATGTAGGATATATAGAACTTCAAACCAAATTAAATACAATGCATCAAATGTGATAATTACTTCATAAAGAAAACATTGATAAATAGTTGATTTAATTTAATTTAGAATTAATTAAATCTAGATTCAAAGTAACTAGTATAATATATAACGCATCAATGATAGAATATAGTAATGACACAAAACAAATAAGCATGGAAAATATGTAACCCTAAGCATGAATGAGAAGTAAAAGGACTTAGCTGATTTCCGAATGGACAAGAAGTGATCTGCGGGTAGATGCAAGTGTTGAATAGGTTCTAAATAGGGTTGTCATTGGTCACTTGTAAATGATGGAGTGAAGGAACAGAGCGAGATAAGGGTACCCATAGGAGGGAAGAGGCGCCTAGGTGTTGGCGACTAGAACTAGGCATTGGTGATTGTGAAAATACTCAAAATTTGGTTTTTCCTTTGTCATAAGGGTTTCCTAGTTGTTCCTGTTGATCACCTCATATTCGCTCCTTGATCGCCGAAGATACCTATAAAATTTAAAAGAGAAGTTCACATGCAAAAGCCTATAAACAACATCAAACCTAAAAAGGAAAATATAGAATGGGGAGTCAGACTGACCTCGATAGTCACCTGAAGAGTGAAATTATGACTGAGCATTGTACTACATCTTAGACTATGTGTAATTCTTGTGTGTGTGTGGAAATGGTTCCCTAGGATGACCTTATGTAAGTTACACAAATGATAGCGAGCTAGATCTAAAATGTAGAAATGTAATAATATGTGTGGATGGAATATAATGAACTTCCTTCTCCTATGCAGTGTATGCAAATATGATGCATCCCTTATCGCTTGTATGGATTCTATATGGATGCCTTTTGAGTGCTTTAGTGCCTTTGGAATGCAAGCTTAGGTGATGATAGTAATGTTTAGTGCTTGGTCCTTCATTTTGAAAGCATAACTATGTATTTATATGATTCCCTTGTTTGAATTTTGTAATTGACAACTGAAAGGCCAACCCAAGGTAATAAAATGCAATTAAGAATTGAAAGGGGCCCAAAAGGGGTAAAAAAGATAAAGAGGGACAAGAGCACCCAAGAGGATAGGAGCACCTGACGCTACTACCTGAACCACTAGTGTCAGAAGACATAAAAAATAAAATAGTTAAATGTCGAGAAAGGGTAACATATGCGTGATGCCAATAAAAGTGTAAAAGACAAAGAAATAGGCTAAGGGGAGTTGTCAATTACTACTTTTCTTTCTTATTAACCATGTAAATGATAACATTATTTTAGGATCTGAAAATATACTCAAGCCCATGATTTTGTGTCTACATTTACCCCCACTTTATGTTGTTAAGTGCATACTCGATAACATTAAGTAGTTAGAAGATGCATACCTTATGATCCTATAGAGTGTGTGGCGATTAACATGCTTTGAGTGGACAAGTGAATCATGGAGTGATCGCAAGATGAAGCATGAAGACTAAAAAAGGGGAAGTGTAATCCTAGGGGTAATACATATGCATTGTATGATGTTGTTGTGGCTTATGTGAATTACTTATTGTAAGGATGGACTGTAAAGTAAAAGAAAAATAATAATGTAGTCAAATTTTTGTATATGATAAATCAAAGAAGCATGTGTAAAAGTATGTAAAGAGTGTGTAAAGTGTGTAAAAAGGAAAGTGTGCACCTGATATGTGAAAGAGTAAAAGATAGAAAAGTATCATGTTTTTGAAGATGATTATTAGGCGATCTCACGCCAAGAGCATGTTTTTGCACGATCTCACGCCAAGTGCGAGTTTTGGGTGATCTCACGCCAAAGAGAAAGTGTTGGGAAGAGAGGTATAGTTTTACTCTCCTTCCATGAATATTACCAATAATCACCACTATAGATGGTGCATCCCAATTTGTTCCTTTTGTACTTGATTAGTTCCTGCTTATATTGATTGTAATTGATTGTAGTATATATAATGTATTATGTGATTGGAGGCATGTGCCTATAGCTATAGAACTACTTTGTGATTTGTTGTAAAATGTGATGAACTAAGAAAGTGAGCGTATCGCCCCAGGACATTAGCAGAGAGGTCTCCTAGTGCTAAGGTGTTGTCATCTACTATTGGGCACTAGTGTCTACTTTGTGATTTTGAGCCAAGTTTGATTTGAGCCACTTTGTGACTATAACTGTGTTTCTCATATACTATAGTGATTTGAACTATATCTCGAGCTAATGTAGGGGTGATTTGTTCACCCGATGTATACCCCCTTGTTTGGGGTATATGTGACAATAATAGGTGAATGCAATCCAAAGGAGAGGACACGATCTTGACATAAAGTGGATACCTACAGGGGGTAGGGGATGTGCATGGTAGAAACTAAGGCACATGTAAAAAAAGTAGGTTAAAATTATATTTTAGTGCAAGAAAGTCATGTAATAGAAAACAATGTAGCAAGAAAGTGTGTAAACAAGATAGACTGGGAAAAGTGAGTTTCATACATGGGACATCGCTCACAATGTCACAAGACAATTAGGGAGAAAACAATGATCAAGTAGGACATAGGGCATAGGGCATAGCCCGCAAAAACAATGAAAAGAAATAGTAAGCAAAAAGTGATATATAGCCATGGTTTTATAGATCCGCAAGAAAAATTATACACATGAAGCACCCATTAGCATGTGAGAAAGATAAATAATATGTCAAGACCGTGTTTATAACAGTGAAAATTAAAGTAAATGTAATGAGATGCATCAATAAAACATGTGTAGTATGTGATAGTAAATAAAGTAGATGCCCTCGAGAGCCTCGTGGGATTGGTAAAAGGTATAGTGCCAAGCATCATTGTAGTGTGTAAGAACTTGTAAGAGATCTGCATTCACCTCAAAAGACCAAGTGAATGCACATGTGTATATATAGAAAGATAATGACATACTAAGAATTCGTCTAGCATGGAAAACAAAGTGTAACATGTAAATAGAATAAGATAGCAAGAATAGATGCAACCAAGATATACAAATGCAATGTATGAGTCTGATGGTATAGAATGTAAAGTGTGAACATGATAGAACCAGTGTGCCCCCATTGGATATGCATGAGATGAGGTTCATTTATAGATTCTCCCTCAATAGTCTAGAATGAACGATAGAACAAGAGTGCGTCATCATGAAATGAATGTGTTGTTGGAAATTAAATGCTAGAAATATGTATCATGAAGTACATAGCATGAAGAGTGAATGATGTGAGGTTCATTTCAAAATTAGACCCTCAGCAGTCAAGTATGAACCGTGGAACTAGAGTGCATCATATGGTAATGACGATAAAATGCATGTATTAATAGGTATGAGAGTGTGTAAAATGATTAGTGAGGAGGCATAAAGCGCAAAGAGTGGTAGTAGTCATTAGAGAAAATTGATAATGATGAGGGAAAGGGGGAGAAATCATGATGCCCCCCAAGTGTGTGAGTGATAAAAGGATATCTGATAATAGTGGAAGGCGAGGGACATACACCCGATTTCCAAGGATACAAAGGCATGTGACGATGCTCTAAGATCGATGGTATGTGAGAAGAAGTATGTGCTCATGAAGGAGATCTATGTGGTGAAGAATGAAGTGGACACTTATGTGAAGGGGTTGACTAAGTAAGTGAATTAGCACAATGGTTTGGATTAAGAGACCAATGAGAATGAATAGGTTGTGATGTATATTGTGTGCGAGATAGGAGAGATAGGTGCGGATGTAGAATTAGATTTGAGAGGAATTAGAAGCCTAGATGCTATGAGTGGTGTATCAAAAAAATTGGGTCATGGAAATGGTGTGCATGGTGGAATGCCTTTGATAGTAATTAGTTTCTTGTTGTAAATGAACTTGAGGCACAAATGATTCATGGAAGGGATGGCTTGGGCAGCATAGAGAAAATAGATATCCAAGAGCATGTCATAACCTTTTATGGATGATGCAACATTGAATAATACAATCATAGTAAGAGGTCCAACTGTGATGGGAATCTGACATAGACAAAAGACTTATGAAATGGAAATGTGACATTAGATAGTGGATAATTGATAGCCAAGAGGAGTGCAACATAACATATGGTGGTAGGAGCTAATGGAAAGATCATAGTGTTATTGTCACTATATGAACCAATAGAAGCATTGATGTGCAAGGAATCAAAGGTAAATGTATCATGATACTTGTGATCCAAGAATGAAATAATTGGTGTTGATGCATCAACAGAAGTAAAAAGGAAATCAAGAGGCCCCAATGAAGGAGGAGGAACACCATAATATGTATGATTGGACAAAGAGTCGGTAGTGCTTGTTTGTCATGCTTGGGAAAATGGTCATTAAAGATTTTTAAATTTTTATTATCATTGATTGGCTTAGAAGTAGATGGATCAAGGAGCTCAAGTGCATTGCTATCAATCAAAGCTTAAATGATATGATTTAGTTTGAAACAACAATCAGTGGAGTTCCCAATGCATTGGTGATAATCACATCATGCATTTTCATCATAATTGCAGCCACATGGTTGAGAGGGGTTGAGATTGAGTACAATTGGAAGAATGATAAGATTTCTTTCAATAAGTTGTGACAATAAAAATTGAGGTGTGTAGGGTAACTTGGTAAAATTATGCTTTGGAGGTTACAATTGAATATTTTCAAATGGAGAGATGGCATTAAAATTTGCCTTTGCTTTGGTGGTCTTCGGGGATGGCTTGAAAGTTTATTTGGATCGAAAATGATTAGAAGATGATGATGAAGCATGGTCATGATTTTCAATTTCCCCATAGATAAGAGTTTACCTTCGCGCATTTTAAGTGTATGCCATAATTGATTGAAAGGTAGAGAGGTCTCAAATATGAAACTCTCTTGTAATGGAGGTAAGATACTTAGAATAAAAATATCTTTCAATTTAGACTTACGGAGTACATTGATCATATTAGGTAGGTTATTCTTATAGCATAAAAAATAGTTAACTAGATGCTCATTAGATCCTTGTTTGATTTGAGAAAGTTATTCATGGGATTTCTTAGCGCTAATATTGATAGAAAAGTGAGCAAGGAAAACATTGGCTAAATTTGTAAAAGAAGTTACCGAGTGAATAGGTAGATCATAAAACTAATACATGGCATAATCTTGCAAACTTCTAGGAAATATCTTAGCTAGTATTGTATGATCATCCACATAATCAAGACATGCCACATGAAAAGATCAAAGATGCTCTTGAGGGTCACCATGGCCATTGAAGGTGGGTAGCTTAGGTGTAATGAAGTTGGGAGGAAGGGGATAAGTAGAAATGGTGGGTGAAAAAGGGTATGAAGGAGTAATGAGGAATCAAGAGATGGAGAGGCACACGAAGTGGCTTGCATTGAATCGATGGATTTGAATTTGTAGATCATGGTAGAGGGAGGCTAGGTCTGATTGTGCAAGAGGATACTTGGCATGTGTAAGAAGTAATAGGCATGGTAAAATGGTTGGTAGGAGTAGGCATAGAAACAGGAACATTAGAGGTGGGTGGGATAGTGGAATGAGGGGGTTGGGTTGTGTGCAATAGGAAGAGTTGTAGCATTAGAACCTGGAATATTGAGCTCAACTTGGTTAGTGGATCCCTCATGAGTAGAAAGTAAGAGGAGTTCTAAATCCTGAGGATGTTTAGCAAGATGGGCTTGGAGGTCATGGATATCTTCATCGGTAAATGTGTCATTAGTGGCAACCATGGGAGAATAAGCAAAAGAATGAAGAAGAGCCATGTGGAGTTTAATCGAGGGGTTCACCAAATGATTTAAATTAATTTAGATTTAATTAAATCTAGATGCATAGTAACTATTGTAATATATGATGTATTAATGATAAAATATAGTAATGACACAAACAAATAAGCATGAGAAATATGTAACCCTAAGCAAGAAGGAGAAGTGAAAGGACTTAGCTGATTTTTGAATGGAAATGAACTGATTTGGTAAGGTGCAAGTGTTAAACAAGTTATGAACATGGTTGTAAATGGTCATTGTAAATTTTGGAGTGTAGGAACAGTTTAGCCGGACGAGGGGTACCCATGGGAGGGTAGAGATGCCAGGTGATGGCGACTGGAACTATGTGGTATTGACTATGAAAATGCTGAGAATACGATTTTTCCTACATCGTAAGGGTTTCAAATTTTTACTTGTTAATCACCTAATATTCACTCCTTAATCGCCGAAGATATACGTAACCTAAAAATAATAATTTCACTTGCAAAATCCCACAAAGCACATCAAACCTTAAAAGAAAAATGCAAAATGGGGAGTCAAACTGACCCCGAAGGTCACCCAAAGAGTGAAATTATGACCAAGAGATGCAATACATCTCAGAATACATGTAGTTATTTTGTGTGTGTGTGTGGGAATGGTGCCCTAGGATGCCCTTGTGGAAGCTATGCAAATTATAGTGGGCTATATCTAGAATATAGTAATATAATAGTATGTGTGAATGGAATAGAATGAACTTCCCCCTCCTATGTAGTGTATGTAGATATGATGCATCCCTTGTCCTTTGTATGGATGCTAGATGAATGCCTTTTGAGTGCTTTAGTGCCTTTGGAATGAAAGCTTAGGTGATGATAGTAATTATTATTATTTGGTCCTTCATTTTGAAAGCATAACTATGTATTTATATGATTCCATTGTCTAAATTTTGTAATTGACAACCGAGAGGCCAACCCAAGGTAATAAAATGAAATTAAGAAGTGAAAGGGCCCCAAAAGGGGTAGTGTTGGTTCTCGATCTAGGCCCCTGGATCGAGGCTGGTCATTTTCCTAGACCTTCCATAAATGTAACTAATTTTATGTGTTTCATATTGTTCCTGTGCATCAAAGATCGGTCCGAGTAAAGGAGAAGTATCAATTTGTAATAAAATTTTTACCTTAGTGAAATGAAAGAAAGGATTCAACATAAATATCGGAGGATTGGTTTAATGATCTTGTTGATCAAAGTATAAAATCTTTAGACTTGTGGGTGATCAAGATGTAGCCATTTTAAAACAAGGTCACGTTACGTTCATTTGGTTGTCAAATTAAACGCCAAGGTAAGAAGGGACGCATGGCAGAATCTTAGGGTATCAACCATCGACCGTGTGGTGGGAATTTGGATCTCTTCATATCCTTTGGGTTTCGTGGACTTCAATTCTACGGAATAAACCTAACTTCATATGACTTTCGAGTTTTGGTGGTAAGGAGACAAAGTTAGCGAGGTAAATGGAACACATGATAGAGTTAGGGGATGCCACACAATAGAAGAATAAAGGTCACCAAAGAGGACACGTGTCTCCATTTTGAAAAACTTCAAGCAGATGGGATTTCACGGACCTCAAGTCTGCATAATGGAATATTTTTATAAGGCGTCGGGTTCGTGGGTGGAGTGTGTAGGCGGACACGCAGCAAAGTTTTAGGCCATGAGGACACTTTGCAGTTTTGCACTTCGTAAAATTACATTGTCGATGTGTAAACCAAAAAGAAATCCCTATTCAACGCATCTAATGAAGGGCTGCCACATTACAATGGTTGAAGGGTGTACATGTGGGGAAAATTGGAGATCCGAATAGGGGCATGTGGTAGCATTCCATCGCACTTCGAGGTAGATGGGCTCGCAGATCTCAAGCCCCGAAATGAACAAAATTTAGTAAAAGACATCGGGTCGAGGAAGAATGAAAAGGCATTCAAAAAGAAAAGGGAAGAAGACACGTAAGCAAATCCCGATCTCCGGCCAACGAGAGACCGACACATAGTAAAGTCAAAGCAATCCACACATTGCAAAAGGAAATCCCGAGGCCAATCAAATCCTGCCACATGTCACATTCCTGTGTTCCCAACATGTAAAAATTTAGAAGGCCATATATTTCAATTCCCTACTCCAAATCTTACAAAATTTATATTGTTGGAAAGGTCTCTTTCAGCCCTTCAATTTTGCATCATTAGATCTAAAAATTTATGGCATTTGGTGGTATAAAAAGAAGAAGAAATCATCAACATTAAAGATGCAATTCCAATATTGTTCAACCACCCGTCTTAATAAAGTATGGTGTTATAGACACAAAATCATGCACTTTGGGTATCTATTTAGTTCTAGTTACATAATACTATTCATATGATTCCTAATTAATAAAAGTAATAACTAACTTGAGTGTATTTGGCCATCTTTCTTTACTTTCTATTGTTTCTTTCAATCTTGCATCTTTTCTTTCTCAATCTACCTTTTTATACTCTAGATTTTATCATCTTGGACATCGGTGCCCATCTAGGATGCCACCGCCAGCCCCCAGTCCCCTCTGGTTGCCCTTGTCCCCTTTGTACTTTACTCACACTTTTTGGGTCTTTTTTTAATCCTTTTGAGCATCTTATATTTTTGGTAGTCATCCTTTTTGGGGTTAATTATGAAAATTAAGCAAAATGAATCATATAAATATAAAGTTACGTGATCATAATAAAGGACCAAGCACTAAGCATTAGCTATCAACACCTAAGGTCGCATCCATCGGACATTTAAGAGATCAATTGAGTCCATCTAATGCCATAACAAGGGACATAAGGGCTGGTTCATCTGCATACACTTCATAGGAGGGAATTTCATTCTATTCCATGCACACATCTATTACATTTCTTTACATCTAGCTACTTGCTCGCTATCAAGTGTGACACATACAAGAGCCACCTAGGGCATGATTCACACACACACACAAAAACTACATTGGGTCTAAGATGTAGTGCAATGCTCAGTCATAAGTTCACCATTATGACAGTTGAGGATAGTCTGACCCCTCATTCTACATCTTTATTTTTTGGGATTTGATGTCTACTTGTTATTTTTCTAACATGTTAATGGGTGCTTCATGTGCAACATTTGTTATGCAGGATTACTTGCTTCCATGGTTGTTTGTTACATTGTTGTCCATTGTTTACTCCTTGTATGACATTGTTTTACAGTGTACCCTTTTTATTTTGTGCACACTTGTTTGCTTGCGGCCACTGTGGCCTTGATTGTCTTGTGACATCATGAGTGATGTCCCATGTTTACAACCCTCTTTTTGTGGTCTACATTGTCTTCTTGCATGTTTACATTGTCTTCTTACATCTTAGCTTACACATTATGCACTTTTTGTTACATGCATGTTTTTTTACTAACACTTTTCTTCTAGCCACTTTGCTTGCATGTTCCTTGATTTCTACCAAACACATATTTTTCCCCACAGGCACAATTTTAGCATAGCGGTGGTCCTCCTTTGGTTTGCATACTCATTCAATGACATCACATGCACCGAAAATGAGGTGGGTCATCATTTGGGAGAATAAGTCACCCCATATAGCTATTACACAAAGACAACATTTTACCAAGTACACCACAATAGTCGGTTTGAGATGGGGCTAAGAATTAGACTTGGGTCCTTAGCACACAACAACCTTTCTTGGATGTCAATAACTAGGCGTAATTACACAATATAGTTTTTGACATGTCACGTAAGATTTTGACAAGGTAGATATTCCTTTAGCTTGGCAGGCATTTACACTAGGGTCAAGCACACACCATCTCTAGTGGTGTTTTCATTCTAAAGGGAGATTGAAGGTGAGAGGGTGACACTAGACTTTCCTCTCTACACTAATTTTTTCGTGGCGTAGGATTTCCCAAAAACCAAAATTTCATAGCACTCTACACCTTTGGAAAGTAGTTAAAGGATGGAGGATGACACTAGACTTTCCTCCCTATACTTCTTCTTTCGTGGCGTGAGATCACCCAAGAAACTCGCTCTTCATCAACATTTTCAGGATCCTTTCTACACCCTTTTTCTCATCACGGGTCAACTGCACATGTTCATTTTTCATATTTTCAACATTTTTACATAATTTATTACATATTTTTACACATACACACACGTATTTGACTACTTGTTCATTCTTACCTTTACAGTCCTGCATTCGTATGCGGGCGATAGTCAACGTCATTTCACAACATCGTCAACAACAACAAAAAACACCGACATCATCAATAGGTACATCACGAAATTTACACAAGTTTTTCTACCCTAGGTTCATTTTCATCATCATTCTTTACACTTTTTTCTCCTTAGTATCCACACTTCACATTTTATCACTCCACACTTTGTATTGTCCCTCAAACGCTTTATACATCAATCTATATGGTTATTAGGTACACATCTCTATCTACTTTATGTTAGCAAGCTTTCCGCTCACCAACATAAAGTTGGGGAAGATGTAAACACAAAATCATGTACTTTGGTTATCTATTTAGTCTTGGTTATATGCTACTTTTCATATGATTCATAAGTAAGAAAAGTACTAGTTAACCCATGTCTTTGTCCATCTTTCATTACTTTGTTGTTTCTTTGAGTCTTACACCTTTACTTTCTCAGTTTGCCTTTTTATACTCTGAATTTTATCATCTTGGACACCAACACCCAACCAATATGCCAATGTCGGGCGCCCTTTTCCCCTTTGTACTTTACTCACACTTTTTGGGTCCTTTCTAGCCATTTGAGCATCTTATCTTTTTGGTAGTCAATTTTTTAGGGTTGATTACGAAATTCAAGCAAAGGAATCATATAAATATAAATTTATGTGATCATAATAAAGGACCAAGCACTAAGCATTAGCTATCACCACCTAAGGTTGCATCCATTAGGCATCTAAGTGCTCCATTACATCTATCTAGAACCATCACAAGGGACATAAGAGATGGTTCATCTACATACACTTCATAGGAGGGAATTTCATTCTATTCCATGCAAACATCTAGTGTATTTAGTTACATCTAGATACTTTCTCTCTATCAAGTGCGACACGCACAAGAGCTAGCTAGGGCACAATTCCGCACACACAAACATAGAACTACATTGGGTCTGAGATGTAGTGCAATGCTCAGTCATAATTTCACCATTTTTATAGTTGAGGATAGTCTGACCCCTCATTCTGCATCTTTCTTTTTGGGATTTGATGTCTATTTGAGGGTTTTGTAGGTTCATATTTCATTGCAGGTTTACAACGACCTCAACGATCTTGGTGTGACCTCGAGTGACAAAAGGTTAATAAATGATAACACTTTAGGACACCTCAGAGGAGGTTTTCTAAGCATTAATGTAGACCCAAGCACACAAAAACATGCCTATCCCTCTCTAGGCGCCCTAGTCCACCCAATCTCTTTGGATCTATATTTTTGGGTCTTTGTGTAATGCCTTAGCTATTATGTTCACTGATCATCACTCGACATAGTCTAGATTTCACCGTAAATCGCTTAAGGATTATCACCCTCTCTTTGCACTTAGGATTTTATACTTCATTGCTTAGTTTTCTTGGGTGTAATTTTTGTACTTAGTTGCATATTCAATTAATGCTACTATAGAAATCAGATTAGGCTCACATATTTACATTTTAGCTTAATCGTGTGTTTGTTTCTTCTAAAATAAGAAAGACAATAGGAATGAATGACTTTGGCAGGATGCCTATGATCCTTTTCAGAATTTTAATAAATATTTTGGTGGGTGAAGAGGGAAATCAATTTTTTTTTTCTCTCTCTCTCTCTCTCTCATCTTCTATATATTGAATAAGCCTTTAGCAGGAAAGTGGAGTTAGTTTTTATTTTCTAAAAAGGTCAAGAGGTTCCATTGTAAATATTGCATGTTTCCTTTGTGAAATGCATATAGATTTCCATTTCCCATACTTTTGTGTCAAGGTGGTTGCAATGTATAGCCATTGAAAACTTTGAGAGCATTCTCTTGATGTTCCCTTGTTAAGAAAGTCAAGATCTGAATGAAATATGTTTGCTTTTGAGTTAAATTTCTTTATTATGAGTTCTGTATGTTGAATTGTCAATTGATGAGTTATATTTTCTTTTATATTCTTGTACTTATTATTTCTCTTTTTGTACACTATATGTCCTTAATGGTTGTGCTTTGGTCATTAGTTTGATATTGTGTTATGAGAATTTACTCTACAATATTGGACGTAATTATAAAATCCTCACTAAAATCATTTTGTGCTGAGAGAGTTTTGTTAGCCTTTGAGTGTATCTTGGGCATACGAGGGAAGAAACAATAAATACTTTATTAGAGTGCTTTCACGGGCTTGTGTCGAGTATTTTAGAGATTGTGTCAAAGCTTTGAATTTGTTAAGGATTGATGAGTGTAAATATTTCTTTGTACAATCAACTGTCACTACTTGATCATTTTTTTGTACTTTCCATAATATCAAGCTGCTCTAAGTGTTAAATGCTTGACTACAAGGACTATGTCTTTATATAATCCCCCCTCTATTAAAACTACATAAATGATCCCACCCCATACTTCCATTCGTTGCTTTTGTTTCTATATCTCTCAATATCATCGAGAGTTTCCCTTAGTTGTAATTCTATCATCTAGAGAATGCAAGTGCAACCGAACTTTACTTGTCCATAGTAACTTGTATCCGGTAAGGTAAGTGTAGACATATAAAATGTCAACATGATTAATTACAATTAATCTGTCCCACAACAATATCTAAATCCATATAATAATTAATTAAAATATTAATTATTATTAATCTATTTTATCATTTCCCCCTTTATCATCCTTTATCATTTATCCAATATTTCATTATCCCATCATTTCACCATTAATATTTTTAATTCACCTAATATCCCATTTTGTCATTAATCACTTTGTTATTTAATCATATTATCATATATAATCCTTATTAATAATTTCTAGGAATTTAATATTCCTACATCTACCTACCCACCTACCCTACACATCCCTACACCTAGCCTTTCCATGTAACCTCACCCCTAATCATAATTTATTAACCTAATCTAACTCTAATCCTAATCACATCCTCACCTCTAAATCTAGAGGCTTATAAATCTAGAAGCCTCTCTAACCTTCTCCTTCCATTGAATTTTTAATTCAATGGAAGCTTCTTCCCTCCATGAATTTTAAATTCAAATTTCTAGAATCCTCCATTCTAGAATCCTCTAATCCTCACATGCACTCTCCACCATTGATTCAAATCCAACATGGCTTCATCTTAGCCATTGAATCCTCCACCCACAAGCTATAAATTAAGCTCTCCTCCTCCATGAGAGATATCTTGGAATAACTTGGAAATCCATAGAAAACCTTTTCCAATTTTATTAATCATCTATCTTCAATCAATCCATCATTCATCTACAATCATTCAATCCTTCATCTTCATCCATAACAATCATCAAGTAATCAAGGGGAGGTGTTGCTCGTGTGTCTCCACCAACATCCGAAGAAACACTCAAACAATCAAGATAAAATCAAAGCATCAAAGGAGGAGTTGTGCAATCTTGTTGGTAAGTGCAGATATTATATTCTCTCTCTCCTTTTAATCCATTTCTCTATTTGAGGTTTTTTTAGAAGACTAGATTTAGGAATCAATTGGTTTGTTATTGGTTTCTAAATTTCATCTAATATTTTCTTGCATTACAGTAAACATATGCAACATTTTTTTGTGACAACTCATGAGAGTGAAGTGTTGTGTCCATGGCCATTTTTATCTTAGATTGATCCATCATTTAAAAAAATCAAGGGAAAAAGATCTTATCTCTCCCTCTACATTCAGGTTACCCCGACGGTCCTCTCACCATGGTTCAAGGTAGGAAAAAAATAGAAGGAATAGGTCATCCCCTCTCTACATGTCCCTCAATCATCCCGAGGCTTGATCCCAAGGAAATCATTAGAATCCTCCCGGTTACAAAACGATACACTATTACCCTTTATACCACCATTCCAAGCAATCCCCCTTCCTTAAAGAGAATTGTTTTCAATCCACCGGGGGTGTAGATTTGAGGACCAACACACTTTTGGTGCCATTTTTGGAGATCCATACCATTCAAAATACATCCCTTTATAGATCTTTGCCAAAATTAGGTAAATATAGACCATTATGAAAGTATTGTCCAAAATTTTCTAATTATAAATAGGCTTTCCATAAAACCTGACTCTGCTAAGAAAAATGTGGGAAAATTCATAAAGATCTACACATTAGACTTATAGTTCATAAAGGTATCATTTCAAGATTTTTTTGAATTAATCTAATGGGGATTCATTAGCTAGGCAATATCCTAGCACGTGGGTTCATATTGAGGTAATTAATATTAATAAAATTAAAGTCAATATACCGGTAGACATGAGGGGTGAAAGGGTTTAATTTATTAATATTTTGAATCAGATATTGGGGGTAGGTTAGAGAGGTGGGCCAAAGGAAAGGGAGGTTTGATTTTAATATAAAACTAAAACATTTGAACCCTAGTTTTTAAAATTAAATACCTTAAAATTGCAAAATGAGTGTGTTCATAAAGTTAAATTATAATCTCTTTTTGAATAAAGAAATATCAATTAAGAGATTCTTAACCTAGAAATAATAAGATGGTAGAAAACTAGGATTGAGTATGCTTTTCAACACAAGTGATATTATTTCACAATCTTAATTATTTGAAGAACTATTGATAAATGA
The DNA here is from genome assembly GCA_018340775.1 of Taxus wallichiana var. yunnanensis. Classification (NCBI taxonomy): domain Eukaryota; kingdom Viridiplantae; phylum Streptophyta; class Pinopsida; order Cupressales; family Taxaceae; genus Taxus; species Taxus wallichiana. The sequence goes on along the minus strand of CM031238.1, from coordinate 232,912,745 downwards.
TTAAAGCTTAACATTTATAAGGTGATTTGTAATAGGTCTTCAATGGCTTCAAACTATCTTTCAAGAGGAAATGCATATTAAAAAAATTGAGTGAGAAATATGATATATTTTTTGTTTAATATATTAGGGTAGAAATAAAAAGGGGTAAATAAAATTGTAATTGAAAAATGGGTAAGTAAGGTACATAGAAAAAATAGGGGGTATTTTCATTCTAATAATATAACGGGAGGGGTATTATCAATTGAATAATTAGAGCTAAAAACAAGAATTACGAGTATTCTTTAATACCCTTGAACGCACATGCTATACCATACCTTGACTAAGTGAACCCCCGTGATTAATCTATACATATAAGGTACAAGGCCTTAGTGGTGGCTTCGTATTTTTAAAAATCGGTATATACTAGTGATTTTTTTAAAACTTGTTGATTAAATCTCCCTTTGAAAATCTCGGAAGGAAGAAGGTCCCTTTTTCAAGTCCGATCCTACCAAAAGATTACTTCTAGAACTGAAAAATACACATTCAAGAAGGAAGCAAATTTAGAAACCAGTGGGTGGTCAAAATTTAAAAGAAAAGATTGTTCAAACTACTGAGATTGATCATCCTTTGGTGGAAGACTACTCTAGTACATCCGATTGCTTTGATTCACTTAGTCCTCAAGTTAATTTACATTAATTATTTCAAGCGGGTTTAACATCCGCAAAGTAACAAAGGTATTCTTCGATCCCTCTCGTGTTGACTCGATAATATAGTATTTTGTGAAACCGAGTCCTGAAGGATTTTTATTTTGAGGATCATACTCATCTACCTCTAAGACCCCTAGTTCCCCACCGTTTCAATCCTTCTTTTGAAACACCTCCACCAAATAATATGGCATAAACTTGACCAAGGGTTATTTTTGTATTTACAACTTATAGACCAATAAAGTTCCATGGAATGGTGGGCTATCCTAATGAAGTGCCACGTGAAATTAGAAACAAATTGCCTAAGTTTCAAGGAAATAATGTTATCAATGGTGATAAACATCTTATATTTTTTCATAATGTTATAGATGGCTATAAAATAGATCATAAAGATGTTTATGTAAAGTTATTCATACATACATTAGAAAAAGATGTTAGGGAATGGTACAATTTGTTTCCTGTAAATTCAATTGACTCCTTGGTATAAATGAAGAATTATCATATTTACAATATGTTGATAAGACTGGCCCTAGGTTTATTTTATTAGAGTTTGAAAACATTAAAAGGATCCTAATAAGTGTGTGCAAGACTTTAATACTAGGTTAAATAAAACTTTGACTAGCTTTTAGACAATATATAAGCGTAGTGATGATTCTTGCTTGATCAAATACTCAGATTCCTTTGATAAAAAAACAACTTATTATTTGAGGGATAAAAATTTCTAGAAATTTGAGGCAGGATTTCTCTATGGTTGTCCAAATTGATAACAATATTAAAGCAATCGGGAAGCTTCAAGAGGGAAGGTGTCAAGTTGAGCAATCAGAAAAGCCTCAAGAAAGCAAGGATGTTGACTTAGAGGAGGCGGTTACAACTTTGGTTGGAGAAGTCAAAGATATATCTTATAATCTTGCTAGAGTAGAGAAAGGATTGGTTTCAAATCCTTAATTTCAACACCAAGCCCAAGGACAAAATAAATTTTGGAATCAACCCAAAATAGATCACAAGGTTGATGATAAAGGAAAATGGCTCATGCATTCGGGAAGTAAGAAACAAGCTTTCAGAGATAATAAGATAATCCTGCACCCATTGACAATAAGTGTGTAACTATAGTAGAAGAAGAAAAGATCATTGAGTAGTGTGATAAATGTTTGTTAGCACACCCCCTGCAAGAAACTTGTTGAAAATGGTGATAGTAATGAGGAACCTTATTTTAGTGATGCATGTATGGTGGAGTGCCCAAATTATTCAACACAAGGAGCTACTTTGACTAATCTTCTATATACCAAAAATACATAAGAATTTTGGGCCTACATCAATCAATTATTCTCTCTTCCTCCCGTAGCTAATGCTGATATAGATATGAATCAATAATTTGGACTTCATAGTCCAAACCTTGAAGATATTAATGTCCCCCTGGACCATGAATTTTTATGAAGCATGTTCCAAAGTTGGAAATGGAGGAGTTGTTCTAACTTCTCCAAATAGGGTTTTTCAAGATGATGCTTAGGTTCGTAGATTTCTAAATTGTTAAGGTGATTTCACAAATCAACTCATTGACTTGGAACCTATGGTAGTGCTATATGAAGGATAGGGGCCCTCTCTAGAAAAGATACAATTTAACTAAATAAAAATACTATTCCTAGAGGAGTTGTCATCCCGGAATCAAATTTTGGACAATACAGAACGAGTTGTGAGAAAACCTATCTTTGTACCAAAAGATGTTGAATAATAAAACTAGGAAAATTCTCAAAACCCAAGAAAGGTTTGGTTGAAGCATGAATGAGAAATAGAATTAAGCTTGTGCAAATTTCCAAAGAAATAACAATATTTCCGGCATGGTCTTATCTAGAATCGAAAGCTTACATAAAAGACATCGAATGGGACGACATACTTTATTTTTGAAATACATGGAAGGACATTTACCTGGAGTTTCCTATCAATGACAAACATCTCAAACACTTCTTGGACTAAAGTGGTCAATCAGGTATGATTTTTGTACAAAGTGTATAATTTTGTATTTGTGTTTTATTTGTGTTATTGTTTCCCTTTTGTGCTTTATAGTGACTGAGTTTCTTTAGTTGTCGGCTTTCCCTATATATGTTATGCATCTATTCGGGAAGCCCCTGTGTGTTTTGTCCCCATAACTCCTTACCCAATGGACTAGGCATCTTGTCCTTGTTCTTGTGGCACCCGCAAAGGGTGATCATCCCCAAGTGGAAGCCATTGTTGGTGCTTAATCCATACCCCTAAATTGAGATGGTCATTTTCCTATACCTTTTGTAAATTTAACGGATTTGTGTGTTTCATATTCTTCCCCTTGATTCAAAGATTAGTTTGAGTAAAGGAGAAGTATTAATTTGTAATAAATTTTGAGACTTAGTGAAATGAAAGAAATGATTCAACGGCAGAATCATTGGAGGATTGGTTTAATGGTCTTGCATTGATCAAAGTATAAAATATTCAGACTTGTGGGTGATTGGGACTTAGTCGTTTTAAAATAAGGCTATGTGAAATTCATTTGGCCATCAAATTCAATGCCAAGGTCAACAGAGAAATGCTGAGTAATATTAGGGGATCAAGTAGAGGGCCCCATGGTGGAATTTCATGTATCTTTATAGCCTTTGGGTTTAGTGGACTTCAAGTCTACGAAATAAACCTAAGTTCATATGAAGTAAATGAGGTCAATGGAACACATGGCGAGTTAGGTGATGCCATGCAACAAAATATCAAATGTTAGCACAGAGGAAATGCGTCGCTATTCAAGAAAAAAATTAAACAGATGGGATTTTACATACCTCAAGTTCGTAGAATGGACCAATTTTTATAAGGCATCGGGTTTATGGGTGGAGTGTGCAAGGTGGACATGTGGAAAATTTTCAAGCCTTGAGGACCCTTTTGCGGTTATGCACTTCACAAAATTACATTGTCGACATGCAAACCGCAAAGAAATCCCCACTCTCTACATACAATGAAGAGTTACCATGTTGCGAGGGTTCAAGGGAAGACATGTGGAATAAATGGAGAGATAAACAAGGGCATGTGGTGACATTCCATCACACTTTAGGAAAATGGGTTCCAACAGATCTCAAGCCTTGGAATGAATGAAATTTAGTAAAAGGTGTCGGGCCTGGGAAGAGGGAAAAGGTAGTAAAAAATTAAAGGGAATCAAACATGTAAGTAAAGCTCGAACCCTTGACCCAACTAGGGACTCGAGACATGGTAAATTCAAATTAATGCACACATTGGTAGAGGTAATCCTAGAGGCCAATCAAATACTACCACGTGTCATATTACTATGCTCCCAACATGCAAAACTTCAGAAGGCCATGTCTTTTGATTCTTTGCTCCAAATATTGAAAAATTTATATCGTTGGAAAGGTCTCTTCGAGCCCTTAACTTTAGAATCATAAAATTTAGAAACTGATGGTGGTTGGTGGGATAAAAATAAGAAAAATTCATCAACATTAAAGATGTAGTTCCAGTATTGTTGAACCACCAGTCTTAATGAAGTATGGTTTCTGTTTATTCTCCACCAAGAAAGACAACAAGAATGAATGAATTTGGTAGTTTGCCCATACTCCTTTTCAAAATTTCAATGCATCTTGTTGGTTAGTGAAGAGCGAAATAATATCTTTTCTTCTCTCTCTCTCATCTTCTATATATTGAAGAAGTCTTTAGGAGGAAAGGAGGTTATTTTTTCTATTTCTAAAAAAGGTCAAGAGGTTCTATTGTAAATATTACATGTTTCCTTTGTGAAATGCATATGGATTTCCATTTCCCATACATTTGTGTCAAATTAGTCAGCAATGTACAACCATTGAAAAACTTTAAAATAATTTGCTTGATGTTCCCTTGTTAAGAAAGTCAAGATCTGAATGAAAATGTCGACTTATGAGTTAAATTTATGTGTTCTGAGTTTTGTATGTCGAATCGTCGATTGATGAGTTATATTTTCTGCTAAAGTATTATGATTATTGTTTTTCTTTTTCGTACACTAGATTTTTCCTTAATGGTTGTGCTTTGGTCATTAGTTTGATATTGTGATGTGAGAATTTACTCTATAATATTGTACATAATTCTAAAATCCTCACTGTAATCATTTTGTGCTAAGAGAGTTTTTTTAGCCTTTGAGTGTATCTTAGGCATACCAGGGAAGAAGCAATAAATATTTTATTAGAATGCTTGCAAAGGCTTGTGTCGAGTATTTTAGAGATTGTGTCAAAGATTTGCATCTGTTGAGGATTGATGAGTGCAAATATTTCTCTGTAGAAACTATCATTACTTGATCAATTTTTTTGTACTTTCCATAATATCGATTGCTCTAAGTGTTAAATGATTGACTACAAGGAATTTATCTTCCTATAATCCCCCCTCTATTAAAACTACATAGTGTATCCCACCCCATACTTCCTTTCGTTTCTTTTTCGCTCTATCTCTCAATATCATCGAGAGTTTCCCTTAATTGTAATTATACCATCTAGAGAATGCAAGAGAAACCAAAATTTATTGTCTATAATAACTCGTGTCCAGTGAAGGTAAGAATATGTAACATTTTGTGTGAAAAATCATGAGAGTGAAGTGTTGTGTCCATGGACATGTTTATCTTAGATTGATCCATCATTTAAAGAAATCGAGGGAACAAATATCCTATTTCTCCCTCTGCATTTAGGTTATAGATGGGTCCTCTCACCCTGGTTCAAGGAAGGACCAAAAGTAGCAGGAATAGGCCATCCCCTTTGTACATGCCCCTCAATCATCCCGAGGCTTGATCCTAAGGAAAGTGTTAGACCCTCCCGGCTACAAAATGACACACTACCACCCGATCTACCACCATTCCAAGAAATTCCCCCTTCCTTAAATATAATTGCTTCCATTCCATCCGGGGTACAAATTTGAGGACCAACATGTAGGAAAAAGATAAAGAGGGGCAGGAGTTCCCAGGAGGACATGAGCACCTTACACTATTGTCTAAACCGGGAGCTAGTTTCTAAAGCCACGTAAATATAAAACACTCAAATACTAGTAAGAGTAAAAATGTGTGACACCAATAAAAGTGAAAAGACAAAGAAACAAGCTAAGGGGAGTTTTAAATTATTGGGATATTTGTACTCTCCCACATGATTAGGGTGGTATGTGAGTAATAGATGATTAAAAATAAAGTATTTCTCTTTTTACTAAATGGGTTATCAAATGCATAAATGAAAACCAAGTCCTCAGAAATCCTACTATGACATCAATCTCTTCAGTTCTCCTTATGGAAAAAATGTTGGAAAAACATTGGGATACATACCTTGATCATCACCAGAGTGTTGGTTAAAATTACAAATATTTTTTTTGGCAAAAGAATCTATAAAGCTTTTGAAGTTGTTAAGCCATTGCTACGTTGGATTGGGGATGGCTTTCACACTAGGATTTCATTCAATGATCAAAACATTTGGTGGTATCCTATATATACTAGTGATGATTTAATATTTTTAGAAATTAAATCTAATTGTAAAGTAACTACTGTGATAAATGATTTACAAATAATAAAATATAGTCAATGGACAAGAAAAAGCATGTAATAATAATAAAACCCTAAACAAGAGAGATAATGGAGGACTTAGCTAATTCCTAAGTTGTTTAAAGGTGATATGGGTAGATGAATGACTGAAATAGGATAAGAAGAGCATATTCACGGCTTGCTAAAGGTGTTGAGGCACGAAATTGAGTATGGAAGAAGTGCCCACCGACATAGGAGCCCCTGGGTGCTAGTGATTGTGACTAGATGCTAGCGTTTGTGTGAGTGTTTCAAATCTGGTCCTTTCAGTGTGGAAGGAGGTTTGTTGTTGGTCACTTCTTGTTGCACTGGTTTCACTCCTTGATCGCCGAATGTACTTGTAACCTACAAGAAATAATTTCACCTGCACATATGCACAAACCACATCAAACCTAAAATAGAAAATACATAATTGGTAATCAAACTAACCCCAATGATAACTAAAAGATTGAACTTATGACAAAACATTGCACTACATCTTAGACTCCATGTTATTCTCCATGCTTGAGTTTGTGATGATGCCCTAGGATGGCCTTGTGTAAGTTACACCAATGATAGAGGAATTAATCTAAAATGTAGTAGATGTATAGAATGGGTGGATGGAATAGAATAAATTTCCCCTCCCTATGTCGTGTATGTAGAATTATGCAACCATTTCCATTGAATGGATGTGTTAGATGAATGTGTTTGAAGTTATTTTATGCCTTTGAATGCAAGCTTAGGTGATGGTAGATAATGATTGTGCTTTGCCCCTTATTTTGAAATCATAACTATGTATTTATATGATTCCCTTGTTTGAATTTCATAATTGACATTTGAAAGGCCGAACCATAGCAATAAAAATTAATTGAGAAGTGAAAGGCGCCAAAAGTAGTAGGAAAAGGATAAACAGTATAGGAGCGCCCAAGAGGACAAGAGAATCTAACGCTATTGTCTAAACTGGGTGCTAGTGTCCAAATCCATAGAAAAATAAAACAGTCAAATTCCAGAAGGAGTAACAAATTTATAAAGCCAATAAAAGTGCATAAAACAAGGAAAATTTCCAAAGAGAGTTGTTAATTACTAGTTTTATTTCTTAGGAATCATGTAAATGCTAGCATGCTTTTAGGACCTAGAAATGTACCCAAGTGCATAGATTTTGTGACTACAATTTTCCCCACTTTATGTTGTTGAGTGAATAATCGATAACATAAAGTAGATAGAAGATGTGTACCTTATGATCCTATAGAAAAATGTGTATCCGATAGCGTTCCGAGTGGACAAGTGAAGTGTGAAGTGATAACAAGTGTGAAGTGATAGCTAATATGAAGTGTGAATACTAGGAAAGGGAAGTGGACCCTAGGGTAAAGCATATATATAATTATGTTTTGTCGAACTGTATTCGATGATGTAATTTGATCCTTGTTGCGTATTAAGGACAAACTTGTAAAAGAAGAGTGAAAGAGTAGTCAAAATCTTGTTTATGAGTAAAATATGCGTAAGTGTGTAAAAGTAGTGATAAAGGAAAGTGTACACCTGATGTATAAGAGTGTAAAGGATAGAAATATGTCCCAAAATGTTGTAAAAAGGGGTGATATCATGCCAAGAGAGAGTTTTTGGGTGGCCTTACGCCAAGTGCAAGTTTTTGGGAAATCTCACGCCAAGTGCGAGTTTTTGGGCGATCTCATGCCATGGGAGAAAATTTTTGGGGAGGGAGGTCTAGATTTTCGATCCTTCCATGATTGCTTCCCAAATTACCATCAGTAGATGAAAGGTTTTGATTTTTTGTGATTAGTTTCGATCAGAATCGATAAACTAAATTTTATGCCTGGAGGCAAGTGCACTCATCGAGAACTGCTATGAAAACTACGTGAACTATGTTGATATAAGAAAATGAATGTATTTTTCCCAAGACATTAGCACCTGGGAGGATACAAGTTCTGCCACTATTTTCCAAGACTAGGCGCTAGTGTGCGCTCCGAGATTCTGACCCAAGTCGATTCTCGAGCTAGTTTTGTATCCGTAAATTATACCAATGCTATATTGTAGTGTGTTGTTCCAGATATTTGTACTCACTGTAAGGGTCATTTTTTTACCCACTAGATGCCCCGCTCATTTGGGGTGCATGTGACAAATGTAGGAGCATGGGGTCTAAAGGATATGACTGAAACTAATCTAAAATGGATACCTACAGGGGGTAGGGGATGATGCATGGTAGATTCCAAGGAACATACAAACAAGATGGGATAGTAATAAGTGTTAGTAGTAAAAAGAGATATCATGCAAGAGAAGACAATGTAAAATTAAAATAAGAAGACAATTTGGACCTTGAAAAGTGGGTTTCATACAAGGACATCACTCAAAATGTCACAAGACAATAAGGTCAAGCAACCAAAAATAAGCAAACAATAATCAATCAAGACATAGGACATATCCCACAAATAATGACAAAAAATAGCAAGCAATAGTAATAAAAAAGTGACAGATAGCCATGGTCATATAGATCCTGCAAGAAAAATGCTACACATGAAGCACCCATTAACATGTTAGAAAAATAAAGAGTATGTCAAAGTGTGTATAGATCAATGAAAAGTAAAGTAACTGTAATGAGAAGTAGTGAATAATGTAGCAATAGAACCGTGATGTGTAGAATGTGAGAGTAGTAAAAGTAGATGCCCCCAGGAGCCTCAATGGGATTGGTAAAAGATACAAAGTGTCGAGCATCATTGCATTGTGAGAAGAATTGTAAGAGATCTGCATTCACCTCAAAAGACCAAGTGAACACGCATGTGTGTATAAAAAGATAATGACATACTGAGTATCTAACTAGCATAATAAGAAAAGTACAACATGTAAGTAATATTAGCAAGAAAGAGAAAATGTAACGAAGATACGTAAATGTTGTGTGAGTGTGATGGGATGATATGAAAGATGTGTAGATGGTATGAGCTCAACGTTTCCCCTCGGCATATGTGTGTGAGATGAGGTTAATTTATAGAATCCCTCAACAAAAAAATGAACCATAGAACAAGAGTGTGTCATTGCGTAATGAAGTAAGGCATGTGAAAAAACATTGTGGTGATGCTAAAAATATAGGCATGAAGCGCTTGAGTGAAAGAGATTGATAGGTGCTAAGAAATATGTATCATGAAGCACAAAGCATGAAGTGTATATGGCGTGAGGATCAAAAGAATTAATACCTTAACAATCAAGTGTGAATCGTAGCACAAGATTATGTCATCAGTTAATGATGGTACAAGTGTGTGTTCCAAACGTGTAGGAGTGCTTTATGAAATACTAATCATGAAGCACAAAGCATGAAGTGTGATAGTAGGCTCGAGAGAAAACTAATAGTAATGAAGGGGGAAGAAAATGCGATGCCCCTAAGGTGTGTAAGGTATAATAAGCTATCCGATGATAGTGAAGGGTGAGGACCCTCCACCCGATATCCAAGGAGACAAAGGCTTTTGACGATGCTCTAAGACCATTAGTTTAGGATAGAACTATGTGCGTGTAAAGGAGACCTATATGGTGAAGGAGGTGGAGAACACCAATGTGAAGGGGTTGGATGGGTATGAGACTTAGGTCAACGATGTGTCCTAATGGACTGATGAGGATGAAAAGGTCATGATGTAGGTCATGTGTGGATACAAGGGTTAGGTTCCAAAGTAGCTTTAGACTTGAGACACATAATATTCCTAAATTTCGTGATTTGGTGCATAGATGTTAGCAATTTTAGGCTAAGGTAATTGTGTACATGGTAGAATACCTTTCATAGTAACTAATTTCTTGTTATGGATGAACTTGAGACATAAGTGGTGCATGGATGGGATGGCTTGGGCGGCACATAGAGGGAGACCTAAGATCATTTCATAGATGACGATGGAAGATGTAACAAGGAATGGTACAAGCATGGTAAGGGGCCCAACTGTAATGGGAAGTTTGACATGACCATAAGAATTAGGAACCAAAAATGTGATAATGGAGGTTGGGAATTTGATAGCTAGGAGGAGTGCTACGAAGCATACATTGTGAACTGTCGATGGATAAACCATAGTATTGTTGATGGTATAAGTACCAATAAAGGCATTGATATGCAACAAATCAAAAGATAATTTAGCATGATAATCATGATTCGAGAAAGTAATGACAAGTGGGGGTACATCAATAGAAGCAATAAGAAATTCAAGGGGGTCCGAGGAAGGAGGAGGTACAACACAATATGTATGATTGGTTGAAGAATCAATAGCTTGCTTCCCATGCTTTAGTAGAGGGTCATTAAAAACTTTTAGATTTTTATCATCATTGACTGAGTTGAAATATATAGCTTAGGGAGATCGAGTGCATTGTTATCAATGATATCTTGAATAAGATGTTTAAGCTTAAAGCAACAATCTATAAAATTTCCAGTGCATTGGTGGTAGTCACAATGTGCATTTTCATCATAGTTACGACCACGAGGGAAAGAAGGGCCAAGATTGAGCGGTGGTGGAAGAGTGATAAGGTTACTTTCAATAAGCTGTGGTAAAAGGATTTGAGGTGTGTAAGGTAACTTACTAAAAGTATGCCTTGCGGGTTGCAATTGAAACATATCAGGTATAGAAACAACATTAATGTTTATTTTAGCTTCAGTGGGCTTAGGAGCTTTGCTTGAAAGCATATTTTTCTTGAAATTGAGTAGAAGATGATGATGAACAAGTATCGTAGTATTTCGATTTTCCCATATATAAAATTTTGCCTTCTCACAATTTAAGTGTATGGAATAATTGATCAAATGAGGAAGATGTCTCAAAGATGACACTTTATTAAATTGGATGTAAAAGACTTTGAATAAAATGCTATCGCAATTCAAAATGAGCGAGTACATTTGTCATCTTAGCAAGCTTGTTCTTATATCGCAACACATAGTCCGCTAAATGCTCATTAGATCCTTGTTTGATTTGAGCTAATTGTGCATAGGATATTTTAGTACCGATATTGATAGAAAAATGTGCAAGGAAAGCATCAGCTAAGTATGTAAAAGAGGTTACCGAGTGAATAGGTAGATTATAAAACCAACACATAACATAATCTTGAAAACTTTTAGGAAATAGATTAGCTGTTAATGTATGGCCATCCACATAGTCAAGACATGCCACATGGAAGCATCAAAGATCTCTTGAGGGTCACCATGGCCATTGAAGGTGGGAAAGTTAAGTGTAAAACAATTAGGAGGAAATGGATAGGAGGATATGGCGGGTGTAAAAGGGCTATGAAAGAGTAATGAAGAATCTAGAGATGGAGATGAAGGGAAGTAGTCTCTGTAAATGGTGGATTTAAATTTTTAGATCTTGGCATAAATAATCTAGGTTATGAGTGTTGAAGAGGAACCAAGTTGTGTATTAGAAGTATTGGGAGTAATGAGTGGAGCACAATGGAAGTATGAATGTTTAGGGGTGGCGTGGAGGCCTTGAAAACCAAGGAGGAACCTACAAGAGGGTGAGAAGTAGGATCTCAAGAATATTTAGCAGAAAGTAAAGCATTTTGGACATGTGGAATATGTGTAGGGTGATCGCGTAAGGCAGAACAAAAATTAGTAAGCTTATCTAATTGCTTCTTGATCAACATTGGTGTCCTCATTATATGATTGTTCACTATCAGAAGTTTCAATGTTTTCAAGTGGAACTTTGTTGGAATCAAGAAAATGATTGGAAGTCTCAACCATTAATTTAGAAGACCTACAGAAAGATGGAGGAATCTCAAGGTGTTCAAAAGAACCAAAACGACCACTATGGGTGATGGGCATAAAAAGGAAAACCCAGGAGCAAATGAGGGTTAGAGCAATAGGTTTACTAACTAATTTTATATTTTTGAAAATTAAATATAATATCAAAGTAACTATCGTAGTAAATGATTTACAAATAATAAAATATAGTAAATGGACAAGTAACAAGCATGGAATAATAATGAAACCTAAAAGAGAGAGAGAGAGAGGACTTAGTTAATTCTCAAGATGTCCGAAGGTGATCTGGGTAGATGAATGACTAAAATAGGTTGAGAAGAGCATCGTCAAGGCTCACCGGAGGTGTTGAGGCACGAAATTGAGCAGGTACAAGTGCCCACTAATAAACATGAGCACTTAGAGGCTGGTGATTGTCTCTGGAGCTAGTATCTCCGTATGAATGGTCTAGATCGACCCTTTTCGTGTGGAAGGAGGTTCATTGTCAGTCCCTACTTGTACACACTGGTTTCACTCCTTGATCGTCGAATGTACCGTAACCCGATAAAGAAGTTCACATGTATATAACCATAAACCACATCAAACCTAAAAAGGAAAATACATAATGGGGAGTTGGACTGACCCCAAGGGTCACCCTGAAGAGTGAACTTATGACCGAGTGCCGCACTACATCTCAAACTCCATGTAGTTCTTTGTACTTGTGTGTGATAATTCCCTAGGATGCCCTTGTGCAAGTTGCACCAATGATAGCAGACTAGATCTAGAATGTAGTAGATGTATAGAATGTGTGGATGGAATAGAATAAACTTCCCTTTCCTATACTGTGCATGTAGAAGTATGCAACCCTTATCATTGAATGGATGTGATAGATGAATTCCTTTGAAGATTTTTTGTCCTTTAACCGCAAGCTTATTTGATGTGATAATTCTAGTGCTTGGCCCCTTATTTTGAAAACATAACTATGTATTTATATGATTCCCTTGTTTGAATTTCATAATTAACAAATGAAAGGCCGACCCATAAAGAATAAAAAGTAACCGAGAAGCTTTTAAAGGGCCCCAAAGGGGTGTGAAAAAGATAAAGAGAGATAGGAGCTCCTAGGAGGATATGAGAAACTGCACCTTTGTCTCGAATCGGGCGCTAGTGTTCGAAGCCATATAAAAATAAAATATTCAAATGCCGATAGGAGTAACATATGTATAAAGCCATTAAAAGTGCATAAAACAAAGAAAAATGCCAAAAAGAGATGTCAATTACTAGCTTTGTTTCTCAGAATAATGAAATGCTAACATACTTTTAGGACCTAGAAATGTACCCAAGTGCATAGATTTTGTGACTAAAAGTGATAACATCGAGCATCAATTCTTGAATTTTGAGCACAAATGAAGTTTAGAGTTGATTTTCGATAAAGTGAGTTTTTAGTCATCCCAATGTTGTTACTCTTTTGTATTATTAATATAAAGGAAGGTTTTAATAGTAAAATGAATACCTAAAATTACACATACAAGGAAATAAAGACGGTCACTATTACCCTAACAATAGTTTTCAACCCATCTACTTTTAAAAATAAGTTGGATTTGAAAATAAACTATTTAAACACCTATGAAAAGATGAAAATAAAAAATAAAATATAATTGTGTTGTTGAATAATTTTAAAATAAAATTGTAAATTATGTTGTTACATAAATATGACCAATCCCAAAATTAAAATCAGCTTTATCTATAAAGGTTGTAAAAGTGAGAATCAACTCACATAAATTATATAGCAAAAAAATTATATTAAATATTGAAAACATTTAGGGAAAAATAATTTTTAAGTTATATAGCTAAATTTTATTGAGACAAAATATGAAACTCATGTGTTTTTAAAAAAATGAAATGTATTTTTATATTAATCAATGAAATTTATATTTTTTAATAACTAGTTTACTTCTAAATTAACTACAAATTGGTAGTGGCAAAGGGTTCTGAGGGACCCGACTCATCGTGTATGGTGCACTCTATTTCCCCTTAAGATGTTTTTTGGTGCCTACGTGGCTTTTTTGTGGGATCGTGAGTTTTTTTCGGCCCCGCTCTTGTAACTCTCTTTTATTTTAATTAATATAAAGGGCAGTTCCAATAGTAAATTGACCATAAATTTGAGATCTAAAGGTAGAAAAAATTAAACAATATTAAAACTAATAAAAAGAGATTCTTTAAAAATATTTTGTTTTTCTAAAAATGAAGAATTTTAGAGTTTCTAAAAATAATTATAAAATACATTACAAAATATGCTTAATTTAAAATAATAATATAAATATTTAATGATAATTAAACAATATTTGTTTAGATTATAAAATTAAAACATGCCTATTTTTAAAATAATTGTACTGGCAATGACATCCTCCTTGTTGATATGCATGGAATCAAAGTTCCGAGATTATACCACAAAGGGATTTTCACAGTTTGAGATATGGTCGTGCATAGGAATCAGATTCCTTGGTAGGAACTCAAGAAAAATTCAACTTAAATAATATGGATCTCTCAACCGTGCTTAAAAACTAGGAGTTGATTTTGGATGCCATGTTTCACAATTTGGGCCTATAACCCCTAGTTACATGGTGGCGTGATCAGAAATAAAATATTGACACAAACATTAAACACTATAATTCGTAGTTGTTATACCATCTATTGGGCCCTTTTTCCAAAACCTGTAAAGCTCAATGCACGTTAGGTTTTAAAATATTCTTTCAGAATGCGGCTTTTTCACCTTGATAAGGTTTTTGACTCCAAACTCGAGTCCAAAATATGTCACTTCTTTGGTGTTTTATCTACCAGGGTGTTTCGTTAGGTGAGAGGCTTAAACATATTTGTAGTCCTAACCCAAAGTGACTGTTTTGTTCTAGACTTAAATCTTTCAAACACTTATTTTGCTTATGCCCCCATGCCCAACCTTCTTGCTCTTGGATTCACTCTTTTTAGTCCGTACATCCTGAACATGTCACCTAAAGATTAACTTTTTTGGCAACCACTCTAATTAGCCCACTTACATAGATACTTCATGGATTTTTTAGAGCTATAATTTTATTACAATTATGGAATGCTATAATGTTACCATATTTCAAAATGATGAGATTTCCCAACAATTTTCGCTAGTGATAAAGTGATTTTTATTTATTTTGTGTATTTTTAGATCCAGGCCCATGTTTAGAATTTTGCATTGGAATTCCAATATTTGTAGCAATTATTTAATCATTGGGGGAGAGCTCCTCAGACGATGATTAGGCACCTCTCGATGCTCCCAGATTAACTTCATCGTTGACTTCCAAAAAGACAGAGCTATCGCATAAAGACACTCCTCCCGGCCTATGGCCATTTCTCTACATCACCCTTTCAACGAGAGGGTTGGAGTATGCCACCTCCCAGTGGGCAAGACAATCACTTGTTCTTCACGATGGACGCCATCGACTCATCGTGGAGTTACTATAGTTGGCTTCTCGCCACCAAAATGAGGCATTATAGTTCCACTTTCTATACAAGACAAATCGCATAACCTCGACGGGTGGACCATTATTGATCCATTAACAAAGGAGATCTCTAGCGAGGATTCTTCCACAAAGAATGATCCACCAAATCCCTCTAGTGTTATTCGTGTGTGCTTAATTCTCTCCTAGTTGTTAATCATGTAATATGATTTTTTTAAATTTTACCCCATTAGCATTTCTCTAGTGCCATGAGTCCCTCCAACGTATTTCTCTTAGGAATTACCATTTGTGACTTGTGTTTGATTGTCATAAATTAATTTAATTAGATTTTGAACCTTATTTTTTCTAATCTACCATTTTATTATAATAATCTTATATTACTAAACTACCATATTAATCTATTCCGATAAAAACATACAAACAAACATACTATATATATATATATATATATATATATGACTTCATTTTAATCTTAAAAACACCCTTTAACCTTAACTCACATAAATTTGTTTTGAGATAAATACTAATAATTGTCACAAATAGAATTTCTATGTTTACAATGTCCACACTCTTTGGTTATGTTCATTATGAAGCCACCTCATCCCCCGCTCAATATTCTTTGTGATTTCACTTTAACTAAAAGGTAATATAATGTGACATAAATGTCAAAAAGCAAAAATAGAGATGAGAGTAAGAGAGAACCAGATTGACCCACATTCTAAACAATATTATTAAGATTTCAAATCCATCCACTAAACCCCCTAAAATAAAAACTAAGTCTCATTGTGGAAGGTAGGGATGTAACATTTTATTATGTCACAATTAATACATCTAAACAATTATTACTTTGCAAAGTGAGGATTTAACATATTACTTATCATCAAGTTGGAAAATCAAATCAATCAATCACAATATTATTAAATCAATTTAATATATTATAATAATATTCTTTCATATCTTAAGTAACAATTTATATTAATGATGTTTCATAAAACTATATATAAGGTGGTAAGTGGTTGAATCGCATCAATTATGTGAAGAGATATTATCATTTAACAACTTAAAATAAAAATTTTAATTATTAAATTATAAAAATTAAGATGGAAGGATGTTCCCTATAATAAAATCTAGTGATTGCCAACAACCTACCCAAATTCTAATTTCCAAAACCCCAGCATCATAAAACTTATCCCAGACCCCATTTACCACAAAGGAGGCCAATAACATCTAATGAATTCTACGTGTCATCTTTTATCTTCTCTTTTAAAAAAACTCAATAGGACATGCTTTTATGCCATCCTACTTTTACAAATATTTCTATTTTTCAAGGAATACTTCCACACTACTTTATAGAATATATAATTCTTTATATTTTAAACTTTGTGCATTATCATTAGAATAAATAGGATACCCCTAAAAATAATTCATAGGATGCTCTCCCAAACAAAGGAATGCATAGGATACCCACCAATCATGGGACGCTTTACTAAAATAAAATGCTTGGATTTAAGCCCTCCATATATTCAACGGAAGCTCTACTAAAATAAAATGCTTGGATTTAAGCCAAATTGAATATTATCTCATATTCTTTACGAGGGGCACGAGTGATTTTGTTTTCTTCTTAACTTTAGCACATTGTTGCATCCAATCATATTTAACATATAATAATGTTTAGTTGACAATTAAATATAAAGTCTATTTAATTATCATAAGGTAATTTGTCTTTTTGTTTGAAGGAAATTGAAAAATTGCACTATCTTTTAATACTAATACATATATTTAAAAATATCCATCTCAAAAACACCGATATATCAATTTCAAGGTCATTATGTTAGATTTTTGCATACCACATATATTATTAATTTAATTACCTTCCCGCGAATTTCCCATTGACCAATGATAAATGGTGAGAATCTAGTTGTACTACTATATTGAACTCCGAAAAATATTTTGTAAAAAAGGGCTCTAAATCCACTCCATGGGCAAGATATTATCAATTTTCAATTGAATTCTCCAACCAAAAAAGGAAAATTTTAAAGTGACAATCAAATAGACGACAAATTTAAGGTTGAAATTGCCATGTGACAATCAAACAAACGTCGTAGTTAAGATCCACAACATTATTTGGCATTATGGTCCACCGCCCTAATTGCCATCATAAAACACCTATCGACATAAAATTAAAGATATGAACAAGTATATAACATTTGAAATAAAGTCATAAGGTTTAATCCATGTCAAAGCAATTAGTAATAGTAGGTATAATATCTTTGGGTAAAACATTATAAGGATGATAAACAATATATAAAAAAATACTATAAGCAAGACCAAGAAAATTAGCTTGAGACCGTTGATACAAAAAAATTATAAGCACAACCAAGAAATTTACCATGGGACTAATGATGCCTTTTCTTGACTTAGTTACTCATATTCCATTTTTTTCAACTTTTTTGCATGGATTTGACGTGTGTGTCAGTAGGCCCTCTCAAGATGACTTCCATGTATTAGTACACATTGGCGTAGACACCTAAAATGCTCTTAACATGTATATAGTGTTGAGCCGAATTAAAGGTTAGAGCGCCTCCTCAAAATTTATTTAATATTTTCTTCCATGAAGTAAATAAATAAAATTTGTCTATATTTTTGTATTTTTAAATTTATATCATGGTCATAATAAAATAATAATAAAAATATATTATTAAATTATCACGGAAGGATGAAAATATTTTGTGGATGAAAAAATTAATCATAGGAGATGCTCAGAATGCAAAAATACAATATTTTATACAAGGCTTCTTACAAGTCTGATTTAGCCATATCAAGTAGGTGACAAGAACTCTATCCTGAAATAAAACACCATTTTTTTCAAAGAAACAAAAACGTTTATGTAGCTCCCATGGTTTTGTGAAGAGTCGTATTTGGACTAGGCCTACGAATTCCTCCATAACAAAATAATAGAAAATTTCCCCAAAAATTAAGAATAGAAAATTAAATACTTTTTTCCTTTAATTATACTCACCTCTACTAGATACACCAAAGAACATTATAAAAAATATATTAACCTTTTCTAGAACAAATTACACACCTATAATTTGGAGCTACATCGATAATGGTAACAATACCAAAAAAATCATATGTGCTTATAAATATGTGATATTTTCTTTTACTTGCAAAAATATTACAAATTTTTTTTATGTGTATGCATGAAATTTATGTTACTATACAATAATATCTATAAATGGGTTGATCAATATTAATTCTTCAGATAAATTATTTTAAAGTTAAGTTCTAAAATTAACCGACAAAAAGGAAATTTTTAGATTCAGTGCCCCTAACTGCTGTTGGCGCCTAAAGCAATCGCCTAGTTTGCCTAAGGCTTAATCCCCTATGATAGGGTTTCTTTATATGTGTATCTCATTGTAGACACCTTAAAATGGATCCTAAGAATTCAAAAGTTTTTAAATTACATGTTGCTACTTATTGTTTGGGTACTTTATCGATTCTTGGTCCGAATTAGTAATTATTGGCACAATTATTTCATTTAGCAATTCCCGCTTAGCTCCCAACACCCTCTACTTCAGAACCACATTGGTCCCCTAAACTCATCCTTGTTGGGTCCCTTTTGTCCAAAATGTCCACTCCAATTTAATGACATGCCAAGAATGTGAACTATACAGTTATGGCTATTTCAATCACCATTTCCTTGCCTTAAACCCATGGAACCCTTATCTAGTCTTTTCACTTGTTTGTCCATTAGATGTTCATTAAGTACACAAATATGTTAGTTCAT
The DNA here is from genome assembly GCA_018340775.1 of Taxus wallichiana var. yunnanensis. Lineage (NCBI taxonomy): Eukaryota > Viridiplantae > Streptophyta > Pinopsida > Cupressales > Taxaceae > Taxus > Taxus wallichiana. The sequence goes on along the minus strand of CM031238.1, from coordinate 232,893,571 downwards.
TTAGTAATCTAGAATCCATCACAAATCATTTTATTATTTTATAATTGAAAGGAAATTAAAAACATTCAAGAAGCATATCGAGTTACAAAAGTCATTTATGTGCACTTACAAGCATTCATTATAGCATTTAGGTTCATGTTTAAAGACATAATGCATTGCATTGGTGTTCCTAGATAATGCATTATTGTAATTGTTGGTGGGTTTTTTTTTATTATATCATGCAATGTTAAGGGGTTTGAAAAATATCAATATAGCTCAATTATTCTACTGAGTAACACATATCGCAAAACAAATATTATATTCCTTAAGGTTTTAGAGTTGGTTGCCTAATCAAATATAGGAGGAAAAAAATTGATTTCTAATTGATCCACGGAAAGAAGCAAAAATATGAGATGGTTTTAGAATATTTTCCAAAATGCCATCTTTGGATCTAGATATTACACTTTTCCAATAACATGGTTTGAATAAAGTATTCTATTTTTCGAGTTTTTTTGTTTTTCTCTATATGCCCTACAAACTAGTTTTCACCATCAAAGTTTAACAACCACTTTTTGAGCACCAAATAAACCAAAATCTTCCATACTCTCATCTTGATATGGCTTTCAATAATTAACTTGTCCATTTCATTGGCTAATATTGGTTTTATATATGCTTGATTAATTCATATACATGTTTTTGGGTGATTATTTGCATGTTTAGTGTAAAATCCATTTTCTCATAATTCATTTTGGTAAATCCATGCTCTCTTATACCCCCTATAGGGTTATAAATATCCCTAAATAGGATAAATCTAATTTTTCTAATCTTTATAAGGTTTATTTCATTGTTTTCATCTATACACAATTTGTTGAAATTATTTGTGTCTCATTTCAAACCCTATGCTAATTTTTATTGAGTATTCCTCCCAAAGCCTAGAATTCTTGTATGGTGTGTTTTTAAATGTTTGGTCTTATGTTATGCCACAAAAAAATTATACACAAGGAACCAATTCGAACGAGTTCTATAACTAACCTTGAACCTATTGCTTTTCTTGAAAATTATTTGGTTAATTCCAAATATTGTTTGAAAAATATAATGGAATATTAAATGGTTAGTGATGTGCCAAAAATTATTATTGTCATAGAAAATGAAAATGTTGTTTCTTTGAATGATAATGTGTTAAATGATTCAAAATTTAATAATGTATGTGTGAAGTTGATCATGGTAATGAAGATAATTGAGATGCACAAGATAGAGCTAAATGTCTTACACATTATAGTAAACATATCATATTGGTGATCCACCATGAGATAGTTGTATTAATGAATTTCTTGGAATAAGTTGCAACTGAAATCCTAGATCAAGATACCTAATATATGGCTACAACTCAAGAGGTGCCCTATAAGGTAGACAATGGATACATGAGTTCTCATAATGTGGATCGAGTACCTATCTCATATTGAATGGATTGAAATGTATGCATTGTCATATATTAATTTTTTAAATTTCTTATGAACCTCTTAATGCTCAAGTGTATCTTTCTTCTTATGTTGTTTCTCCTTATTCTCAAACTCTTCCTATTTCTTAATATGCTTATATTTCTTCTTAGATTATGCCTATTTTACAAAGAAAAATTTATTTCCGAGTCCCTTTAATTTATCAACATGCGGTTATGCCTTTTTCATGTTTTTCAAAATATTTCCAATGCAAATGCTTTTATGTTCTTCAATAATTTCATAACATTAATCTAATTGCTTCAAATCTTTCTCAAATTTATCTTTAAGACCATGGTTACTAAAGGGTCCATAAACTATTGAATAGTGAATTAAAAAGTATATTTACTTTTAAATATTAACAAAAAGAAATCTTCAACACCTGTCATTATTTCAATGATATTTTTCGAATTTAGTTAATGATCTTGAATCTAAAATTTTAGATGTAAATACACTTATTTATAGGTTGTATGCTCCAAAATATAATAGTGCCAAGTTTCCAAAAATGGTGATTTCAAGGTCGGATGTAATATTAATCACATTTAAACCTAAGAGTGATTCAAAGAACTTATATTATCTCAAAAAGGAAGCGTAGGAGTTTACAAGGGCAAGTGAGAGCCCACAATCTATCTCTGGAAAGATTTCTTGTCTTTACAATGAATATTTTGCTCTCATTAGAGAGTTTGATCAATCAATACTTCCATACTAATTATGATATCAGTAATATATTTTGTGAATATCACATGATTCCACGATATTCTTCCATATATGCATTACTTTGAATCATAAGGTATAAGATCACATTGACAACAATATAAATCAAGTGGAGGGAAAAATAGAATTCTAAATTAACCGGTGATTCTATCAAATATACCTTGAATATATTTACCAAAGCTCATCCAAATCATATTTATCAACCTAAATATCAAGAAAGTATGTATACAATAGATAAAAACATTCAAATAAATGTCAAAGGATTAGCATGCTCATTCACTCGATGGTTTTATTGGTTTGGTTAATACAATTACAAGAAATAAGATATTGACTCATATTATGTTTCATGATAATGAAATCCAAAATTATAGCTTAAATAATAAAAATTTATTCCTAATAACTTTCATAGTTTAACTCAGAGGAGAGGGACGGTGAGAGTGTGGTCCAAGATCGAACACTAATAATATACAAATACACTAAACTTTAAGCAGAGTGGAATGCAAGTGCAAAAATATTGTTATGAGAGAGAGGAACCAAACATGACCTAAAAATGTCTTGTATTCAAAATATAAGCTATAGTTTGGCTCATGTTTGGTTCTCTCTCTTGAAATAATATATTTGCACATGTATTTCACTTTTCTTAAATATTAGTGTGTTCATATTCTACCAATGCTCGATCTTATCCCACACTCTCACATGGTATTAGAGCTTGTTCTAGTAATTGAATGTCATTGATTTTTGGGTTTAATTTATTGGAATTTTGAGTTTTATGAGCTTGTTTTCATAGTTCCTTAGTCTTTGAATATTCTCTTCTCTTACATCATTAGATGGTCTAGAGAATAAAAAAAAGAACGAGGTAAAAATCCTTTGTATAAGCGGTTTTGCAGGAAAGTTTTTATCTCATGCATTTTCTATAGAAACAAATCGCTATTGATTCTAGATCATGTCAAAAGCATGACTATAAAATTGAGTATGTTGTGAAGTAGGCTAGATCTGGTCATTTTTTATTTTTTTTGGGAATCTTAGGGTTATTTGGTGGTATTCCATACTGTGGTGAAGTCGAGGGTTTTCGTGGTTTTTCCAAGGAAATAGTGGGTACCTCTAAGTTTTTTTGGCTAGTGCACAATTTTATTGCATTGCTAGTGTGTTTGATGTTGGTAGTTATACCTGTAAGAATATTGTATATGTTTAACCGTTTCTATCTATACATGCATGTGGTGATAGATGTACTTACAATGTTGATAACATGTACATGTTGCTTAGTTGTACTTACATGTCACGGTAGATGCACATGTGATGTTGATATTGTGCACCTATTGATGGTTGTAATTGCATGTGGTGGTGGTTGTATTTACGTTGTAGGAAATGTACACCTATTGGTGGATTTAATTGTGTGTGGCAAAGTGGAATTACTTGTGTGTGGTAGTGGAATTATTCATAGCGGTGACATAGTCCATGACAAGTAAATGTTGTAACCCTAGGCTTGTCCCATGTTAGAGCATCGTTTGATAAGCTATCACAAAACTTGATAAGAAAGTGCACAATGTCCCTCGATAAGTATAAATTTACAATTTTTGGAAAATGACATTTGACCACTTTTCCAAGCCTTAGCCTTGGTTATATGGATTTTATCCCTAGTCACTCCCCCTACCCAAAAAGCTTAACTCAAGAGAAGTAAAAATTTCATACCATCATTTGAAAGGTGAAATATATATCTCAAACTTTGAATGAAGAAGTGATAAATGGAGTAATTATAAATAGCTTGTAATAGGTATAACTTTCACCGTTAGTTCTTTTTAAGGTGCCCTTTTTTGAAAATGTGTATTTCGTGAGTAATTCAAATTAGTTATATTTTCATTTCCTTGTTGGACTTGTATGAGATACTTTAAAGCATTAGAAAGTTGTATATGTACTAAAATATAAAGGTTCTTTGCATCTTGAGGTATTTTAATCATGAAATAAGTTAAAGTTCCATTTTGGGCGGGTTAATTATGCTTTTAGTACTAAATTCCATTATTTTTTGTCTGGATAAATTCAAAGAGCTATTTTTCGTAGAAATTGGGGATACAAGATCACTACATTTTACAAGATATAATACACTATCTCCTTCAACTTGTTCGTGAGACAAGTGACTCTAAGTAGAAAATTGAGTAGTTAAATAACAATGACATGTTCTATGGACTAATGTGTCTAACTGTTTATGAGAATATTCAATATCACCTTGAGTACATTGAGTCCCATTTCACTACTTGAAAATTTATTTGGAAATTGTATGGAGACCTTGATTCTTCATCTGAGACTAATGCTTCCTTAGAAAACCTTTCATATGTGGATGATACTCGAGACTTTTAGATCTCTCCTCCTTCTAACACCCCATCTACAATTGAGGATATTCCTCCATCTCTTGTTTCGACTTTAAATTTTAAAGTCTCTTTTTTGAGGAATGGATAACGATAATTTGTAGAAGGAATATATATGTCTTTTGGATTCACCTCATTAGGACACATACCTATTAGAAATCTCTTCTTTGTATGTAGAGTTACACATTCTATATCTAGATGACACCATTAAGGACATATATTTCATCGACAAGACATTCCTCCATTACATGTTGCTTCTTAAAATTTTAGATTTGCTTCTTTGATGGCTTCAGTGATTCTCTACAATAAGGCTCTTTATTAACGACAAGATCCACTTCATTGGGAGGTATACTTACTAGACATTTCATATTTGTTTGTGGAATCTCATCTTTCATATCTTGATGACACTTAGAGGATATTTTCCTTCTCTTTAATGAAAAATATGATAGAATTTCCTCTATTTCTCTAAATTTATTTTCTCTTCAGCTACATGATTATATGGTGATGTAACCTACAATTCCTAAATAATATGATTCACCTTCCTCATAATTCATATTTATACCTTATGAAGGAGTACGTAGTTATTGGTTCACTTTTCATATAAATGTTGGGGACTATTATGAATCTTGTTTGGTACCTGATTTTATTCATCAACACTTGTCACAATTTAGCATTGGTTTTGTTGAGTAACATCTAGAGATATTCTTCATTTCCTATGCCTTCGATCCACAATATTTTAGTGCATCATCTATAATTCTTGATTGGGATGTAGTATTAGTTCATATTCCTTTACCGAAAGTAGGCTTTTTCATCTTCAAGATCTATTGGGATTCTCGTGAGGCTTCAACTTCTAGAAGGGTTGGCTAGTCCCTCTCTACTTATCTCTTTATTTCTCGACGGCTTCTTTTCTCTCTTTTTAAGGGAGTTTTTCCTATGGGTTTTTTCCTTTTCTCTAGATTATGAGAGATGTTTTTGTACTTGGGTGCCTTATCTTGCCTTATTTCTAGGACCCAATTATTATACCCCCTAAGCTACACTTAAGGGATGTGTTAGAGTATGGTTTTAATTCCATCGTAGGATTTTTCCTACACATGTATCTAGCTTGCTTAGGTGTCATTAGGATAGAAGGGAGTTACAATTATTCACCTTTTTTAGGTGGCGATTACAACTCTCCACTTCCTATTAGTGTACCTCTTCTAGAGTTGTTTTATTATCTTTTCATATCTCGAATACAAGTTGTTTATTGGCTCATGTTTGGTTCTTCTCTCCCACGACAATATTCTTGTACTTGCATCTCACTTTTCTTAAATTTAGTGTATTCGTATTTTACAAGTGCTTGATCTTGTCCCACAATCTCACAAGGACATGAGGTTATTATTGAAAATGGTTCGAGCATCAATATGTATACCGAAAACTTCATTAATGATATTGGTATACAAAGAGGAGTTTTAGTATATATTTCAAAAATTATTGTAGGATATGGTTGAATTGGTAAAGAGCCTCTTAGATGTGTTATAAAACATGTTAGAGTGTGTAATAACACAATTTAAAGATGTTTTCACATGGTATCCAATAATATCTCATGACCTTTTGATTGGTTGACGATTGATACCTCAATCATAAGTAATTCCATCCATTTTACATTGATGTTAAATGTTTATACATGAAAAAAAAACTTATTATAATTAAGAGAGATGTTTATTAACCATAAAAACAAGTTCAAGAAGAGGTTTTACATGAGTAATTATCAAAGGAAATACCAAAGGTTATAACTAATGCAAGGGAACATAAGGTTGAAGTACATGAGACTATACCTAATGTTTTTTTCACAAATCAATGCTACTTAAGAAAAGAGCTTACATATGATCTAATTATTTAAGGTTATATCAAATGAGAAGGATCATATTGTTATAGAAGAATATTATGAATATGATGATAATGATGGCTATAATGTTTTATATTTCCTACAATCATGAGGGCCTCAACATTTTGATTTAGCTATTGTTGATACTCATGGTTCAAATTACAAATATTTTGATGAATATTATGAATTGATTTTTTGTGATGTTATTATTGGATATGATTGTTTAATTAGCTTCTTATGCTTACAAATGAACACTCTTTGTCTCTTTTATATTGTTTATTTTGATTATCACTATCTTTATTAAAAAAAAATCATGTTTTTTTTCTTTATTTCTATTATTTTATGATTTTTTTATTTGAACGTATTCTTTCTAATCATCTTCTCCTATATTAGATCATACACTTGGTTCCTTCTTTCTCCTTGTGCTTTATTTTTATTTTTTTGTAATTTCTTGTGGTTCTTCTTGCTTCAAATTTCCCCAATTTTAAAGCCTTTTTCTTGAGCTTCTAATTTCATTGTTTAATCATGCATTATTTCCTTTGTTCCATTACATTTTGTATTGTTTCTCTTATTCATGAACTATTTTTCTTCAAGTTTTTCATTTAATTGATATATTGTCAAGTATCTTGGTTACCTCCATTTTCTTGAATTCTCTATTAGTTTTATTTTATTTTAAATCTACTCTTTTCATTTGTTTATCTTTTTTTTGTGTTTTGCATCCCAAATATATAATAAATGATGATGTCAACTGAATTTTAAAAACATTAATATAACAATTTTGGGTGAATAAGAATCCCCTTTTCCTTTAATTTTGGATTATTATTTATTTTTATGGTTGAATGATTCAATGGTTCTATACATGTTTGATGTTGTTTCATAGGATTTAATGATTCCTATATTCCTTCTAAAGTTATGTATCATTTATCTTCTTTGGTGATTAGAGGACATGTTATATATACTCATATTATATGTAAAGACATTTTCTTATTACAATTTTATATCCATGTTACTAGTGTGGTTGTTCAAATATATGCATGTCAAGGTGATGGTGGGTGGGTACTCCGCAAAACATACAAAGTCATGTAATGATACAAAAATTGTTAATGTTTCATCTATTTTTCAATGGCCTTTACAACATCTACATGCAACAACTCTCTAAGAGCTCACAACTCATTGATGGAGTATTAAATACTTTTGTGTTTCTCTACATACCTATCCTAGACTGCACTATGTGCTCATAAGCACATTTAACAACCTCTTCTCACTCTCCGCTTCAACATCCCTTGTCCTCTTACTCGATTCTATAAAATTAGAATTTTATTATGAATCTAAGGAGTACAACAATACAATAAATGGAATATAATGAAATGTAGATGTTAAATAATTTAAACTTACCTCACAAAGTGATTTGGGACTGGACAGAGTGATGATATGGTGGAGTAGAGTGTCGCATGAAAAACTTGAGTAAAGTAGTAGCAGAGGAATATTTATTTGGCCGGATCGGGGCACCTAGAGAGGGATAGGGGTTCCTGTAGCGCCTAGTCTGAAATTTGGGTGCTCTGGTATGCGAAATAGCTCAATCTAATCATGATATGGTTGCTTAGATACGCAATACTTTGAATTTTTTCGGGTGAGTGTCGCACTTGATTCGTTAGTGTCACTGTTAATCTCCAATGAATAATCACCTGCAAAACCCCACAAAAAGCATCAAATCCTAAAAAAGAAATATGTAAATGAATGGGTCGGATTGTCCTCAACTACCAAATGGATGGACTTATGACTGAGTGTTGCACTACATCTCAGACCCGATGTAGTTCTATGTGCTTGTGTGTGCAATAATGTGCCTAGGGTTCCCTAGTGCCAATGAATCCAAAGTAGTAGGAAATAACTAGATAAAATGCAAAATGGTGGATGGAATAGAATGAATACACCCCTTCCTATGTAGTGTGTGATACATAATAGTGCCCAAATGCAGTGCCTTTCTCTATGTAGATAGATATCCTCAAGTATAAATAGTCCGCCTTAGGTAGTGTGTATGTTGTGCTTATATATGGATATCTTGTTCAAATTTTGACACTAATGACCTGGCATGCCGACTAGTACCTAGGGAGATGGGAGAGAAAACAATAAATAATGACCTCGAACATCTAAAAAACCACGTGTGATGGGGACCAAAGCACCTAGAAATTAGAATTAGGCGCCTCGGGTGCCCTAATCCTGTTTAGAACCCTAGTCAAAGACTAGAGACGATAATCGAATGAACCATAATAGATAGGAGCCTCTAAAACCTGATTTGAATCTGTGACAATGAGTGACGAATGTGTAAGACAAATAAAAACAAATACCGAAAAGACTAACGACTGGACTACGTGATGGGTCATTAGTGAATACTTTTCTTTCACGAGTTCCATATATAAAACAACATACTTGCGGTATAATATTAGTAGTAAATGTGTGATTTTGTGACTACACTTAGATGTGCATTCCAAAATATCTCTAGACTTGGGAAAGATAACCCCCTTCAACAACCGAAAATGGTGAGCTCTGCTCCGTCTTTATGTTATGCGCCCTACTATTTTCCCACTTCTCTTTCCTTATTTGAATTTTCCTTTGAACAGTGGCCTCTTCTATATTATCCCACTCATATTCAAATTTTAATATGATGTTCTATAATTTTCTCAAATACATGATCCATTTAAATATTCTGGATGTGCCACATTAATATGGATGTTCAATCTTCTAGTAATTCCATCTTGGCCAACATCGCCTATCAAACACCTCCTCGATATCTTTTGTCACTTTGGCCAACTAACTACTTTACCAAGAATTCCTTTCTCACACTCATCTATCATGCCTTTTTCTTCTTGTGCTACACGCCTATATGCTTGAATCTCACCTTCAACTCCATTTATGCATTTCCTATGGCTTTTCTACCTTCTTCAAAACATCTACGTGCATCCTTCGTAGACGAAGATATTGTGTAATCATAATTAGATACCCCCACATCTTTCACGCACTCAATATCATTGCACATAACTTCCTCACAATTTCTACACACCTCTAGTCTATCAAGTTGAGTCGAAATGCCTTGTTGTCTTACCAAAATCCTATGCACACTACTATACACTATTCATTTGCATTAACTTTCTCTTACAAGCATTTTGCATACTACTTGCACCATCACTTCCTCCGCATAATCCAAACATTATGCTCTCTCTCGATAACTACGTGTGTACAAATATTTTACACCTTTGTGCAATCACTCTTGATTCCTATGCACCTTCCTTCATTCTCACATTCTCTAGCGCCTTCTATGTAACCATCCTTCACCAACATTGTACAAGATTTCCCTTGACCTTGGATGCTACTACATAAAACAATCAAGGTACTTTAAACTTCATTTCCTCCTCAAGTAGACTGAGTGAGTGGTATAACCACCCTTTGAACTATCGAGGCAAATAGTATCGATTCCTTTGTCCTATAAACATATTTATGTCCTTGTCACTTTTTTCAAAGGTGTATCTTCTAGTCCTTTATCACTTTCTTGTGACTTATCCATTATATATTGCATACAATTGTGAGATTATGACCACCCTAGCCCAACCTCATCTTCCAAATATATCTTTCTCGTTTATCCTTTGTGAGTTTCTACCCCTTCTTGTCCTTCGCAAGTCTCTACTTGTATTGAACCTGTCCTCCTCCTAAGGATTCTCTAATGAGCCTTCTTCTTTGCAAGTCTTCGCTCACCTCCAACTTTCATCCGTGTGAGTATGTGCTTGCCCTTGTCTATCCACCTCCACCTAAATACTTTAGGGATTTTATTCTTTCCTACCCACTTTAATTCTATACTTCCTTCCTTTGTGCATTCCTTTTGTGTATACTCCTCTTCTCCTTTCATTCTTCTCTTCTTCACATGTTATCTTTCCACATTCTCATTATGAATCCTCTTCTCTTTGCCCCTTTACTTTGTGCACTTATTCTTCCCTTATTATTTTGTCTCTTCCCTTCCACAACCTCCTCCTTTTGTGACTTATGGGCTTCGTTGCCCACTTGATCCTTACGCACTTCCTTCTCTAATTTACAGTCATCCTTATGTTATGACCTCTTATCCATGTTCACTCTTCCTTTACGCACTTCCCTTTTGCACTATCTTTACGTAACTACTCTTTGCATTGATTCCTATCTCATACTTGCATGTTGTGCTACTCCTTGCACACTATATCTCCTTCACACATTCTCTCGACGCTTCCTCCCCACATTATCCTTTCCTTTGTGCATCTATATATTTGTGCACTTTCAGGTTTGGACCCATCTTTGACCATTCTTCTCTCGGTCTTATCTCCATCTTCTCCCTTTTTGGTTTGGGGCTTCTCTCTATTACGCATCTTCTTTCTTGTGTGCTTTGCCTTTTGTAACTCCTCGTGAAGTCTTCATATTCATGCATAATGTATCCTTACAGGATTCTTCCCCCTTTTCCTCTTGGCCTCCACTAGACCACACTCCCGCTTCCGCACCACACTACCCGCTTTGGTGGATACAGCCACATATTCTCCCTCTTGCTATGGAATTTCTCCCCACCACTTTTATTCTCCTTCTTCTCTTCTCTTACACCCTATTCATTGAAAAAAACTTGTAGAGCCTCTTCAAAGTCCCCCCTTTCTCTATTGTATAAAAGGAAACTTATACATTCTCTTGCAGAGTTTCCACTCTATTGTCGTACCTTTCCTCATCTACACGTTTCTATCCTCTCTGCGCACTCTTACAGGCACAATCTTGTAGTCTCTTCCTATGACCACTCCTTCCGAATTTCCTTTAGGAAAATTTCTTCCTCTTCACGTAATTCCTTATTTCATTACACTCCTTTTCTCTTACACACCTCTCTCGCATCCTCTTCTTTGATATCTTCATCAATATCCCTCATACTTAGTGCGCTCCTTTTCATGCACACTCTAGAAACTTATTCGTGGGATGCTCTACTTTGGTTTCCTTTGAGTAAAATTCTTATGTCCTCTTCTTAGCTTAATTTTCAATGTTTCTCCCATATCCACATGCATATTTGTCTTTACACTCCTCCACTCCTTTGTTGAGAGTTTCTTCAACTATGCAATCTCATACGCTCTATTTCCTTTCTGTTATGGTTCCTCTTCTACACACTTAACTACACACCCCGTTTTCCCTTCATTTGGGACATCTTATCCCTCATGTTCCTCTTCACTCATATATGCATTATATTTTTATGCATCTCGTTTGTATTCTTTACACATATCTTCCTTACACACCACCTCTACCTTCCACTCTTCCCTTTCTCCATCGCCTCATGTTATGGTCTCACACAATCCCCACACATTCATGGTCTATAATGACCATCTTCTCCTCTTTAGTAGCTTCATTTTCTATCATGATACTCTTATGCACTACCATCCACTTCTAGATGAATTCTCTCTTCACCCTTTTCTTAACTTGTGAGCCCTCTTTATGTGCCTTTTCTCACATATCCTTTTGCACTACTCCTACATTTTTCCATTCTCTCTTCAAAGTATTCATGTATTCTATTTCTATTCACTCTTACATTATACTCACACAATCTTAGGTTGTGCATATACGTATGCCTTGTCTTCTCCTTAGCGCTCACCACACTCTTTGCACAATCTTCTCTGCATTGTTGGCTCTTGATTAAGTATTTCAGCTCATTCTTGGATGCTTCACACCACCAAAACTTGTCTCCTTTGGTTGTCTTCCTCTGGATCCTATATTTTGGTCTTTACACTATTAAGCTCCTTCATCACCTTTTCCAACATTTTCATGACTATTGTATTCAAATAGTCCCTCCTTCTTAGCATTTTTCCTTATCACACAAGATCATCAACTTCTCTAGCCACTACACTCTGGGATATCCTTTCGTGTCCTCTACCCACCTTTATTTACCATGGAGAACCTAAAACTTTGTGTTAGTTGCCTAATATTCAGCGTTACGCCACTCCACTTTGCAAGAATGTAGCCTCGCTTTGATACCACTTGACAAACAGATGGGTACTCCCGACACCTACATAGTCATGGAATGGGATGAAAATTGTTAATTTTTCATCTATTTATCAATGGCCTTTATTAAATATACATGCAGATTCTCTCTAAGAGATCATAACTCGCTAATGGATTATTACGAGACTTATGGTGTTTCCATTTAGACCTATCTTAGATTGGACTATGTTCTCACAAGTGCATTCAATAACCTCTTCTTAACCTTCGCTTCAAAGAGCTCTTGCACTCTTACATGCACATTTTATAACCTCTTTAAAATTTGGCAGGCTACCCCCTTCTAACCCCCTTCAACAACCCAAAAATGGTGAGCTCGTTCCATTTTTATGGTGTGTTCCCTACTCTTTTCCCAATTTTCTCTCCTTGTTTGAATTTTCCTTTGGGCAATCTACCCTCTTCTATATGCTTCTATATTCTCCCACTTATATTTAAATTTGAATTCGAGATCCTTTAATTTCTCTCTGCTACCTCCATATAATTTTTCTTGGATGTGTTATGTCAATCTAGACATTGGATCTTTTGGCCTTTCCATCCTAGCCATCATCCCTTGTCGGACACCTTTTGACATCTTTTGTCACTTTATCCAATAACCATTCTACTACACATTCCTTTCACGCACTCATATGTCACGCCTTTATCTTCTTTCATTGTGTACTCATATGCTTGAGTCTCACCTTCAACTCCATTTACACATTGCCTTTGGGTTATGGGCCTTCTTCAAAACATTTGTGTGCCTCCTTTTGAGACCAATCTATTGCGCAATCCTCTCCTTTCACATACTCACTATCACTATGCATAACTTCCTCACAATCTATGCATCATTTCATGCCTCCAATCTATCAAGATGAGCCAAAAATCCTCAATGTCCTATTAAAATATTATGCACGTGCTACCTCACATTATTCCTTTGCATGGATTTATCTTATAAGCCTTTTGTGTACCACTTGTGCTCTCACTTCCCAGTGCATACTCAACACACTATGTTCTCTACTAATAAATACTTGCACAAAGTAATTTTTCACTCTTATGTAATCATCTCTCGATTCTTCCATACATTCTCACGTGCTCTCTCGCCTTAGATCCAACCATCCTTCACCAAAAATTGTGCAGATTTCCCTAGACCTTAGATGCTCCCACATCACAAAGTGAGGCAATATGTTAATAAAGCTAAGAAGTATAACCTTCAATGGGTTCAGGTATAGTTCCTACATGAAACCGAATAAGTAATGGGAACAACACTCCTCAAGAAATGGTAAATGATTTATGTACATATTTCCTCACATTAGCTCACAACCTACTCACTTATCTTAATCCTCCTCAATTCTCTTAAGGAATTTGTGCTCCTCAACCTCACAATATCTCGTAACACACACATGGACCTTCAATACACCAAAATAAGTGTACAACTCCTCATAACATATTACGCAAATCCATAATATCTCGAGTATTCACATCACTTGTGTCACTTGTTGAGCCTCAAAATACCTTCTTTTATTACTTCTCTCAACCCCACGGGACATGTGCATGACCTCCATGCAGACTCTCGTGATTTGTGGTCACATATTAACATCTCATTGTTACATGGCATACCAAGTGGTACACTCCTTGCATGCTCTATGTTAGAGAATTTGTTATCATGTCGCACATTAGGGTGTAATTGTCACTCAACCAAGGAAGATGAACCATTTTGTAACCATATATTCTTGTAACGATCGTTAATCAGAACTACATCCGTTGTAATTATAAATACATACATATATTACATAGAATTTTAGGAAGCACTACATTCATAGAGTCGAGAGAACCCCACGTAGACCAAACAGAATGGTGTTAGCATGTTATGTGCATCTATCATTTACACATATATGTAGTTCTAAAATCTTCATTTATTCTAAACAAATCAACAAGGAATTTTCCCCTATTGATTAAATGAAATTGCATTTCTAATCTTTCTAAATCGTGTACACATCTCTATGTTTCCTTGTTCTACATATTGAATATAAGTTGCATTATTTTGCATATCAGGTTTCTACATTTGAAATTTGTATTGGTTTATATTGTTTGAGATCATCTTCATACATTCAACAAGATAGTAATAAGCATGGATTACATGAGTGTCTTACATGTAGTCACTTTATGAATACTTTGATGTGGATCCGCAAATGTGCATAGTGTGAATAGGAACAAAAACATCCAACAAAGTGTGTATAATGCGAATGTTTTACCTAAATTATATAACCACTTTGTAGGATAAATGTAATCCATTGCTTTGTACTTTTCACCCTCTAGCCTCTTTCCCTATTAGGAGTATTTTTGAAGGGCGTAATACTTTATAGATCATACTTGTCTCACCATTCTTATGATAGTAAGATTATTTAAATACAACCAAAATAATATATTTTTGTCAGTAATTAAAAACTTGCACAACCATTTTTAATTAACTTGTTTTTAAATAATAGAAAGCATTACAAAAATAAATATATACTATAAACAAATATTTGGTTATTCTTTTATATCTAATAATCTAAACCAAAACCAAAACCAAAACCTCATAAAGTAGTGAAAATACATAAATATAAAGATAGACCACAAAAATAAATTAGAAATTAGAAGAACGACTCTCTTGTGGAGTAATCTGTGATTTGAAGCATCCTACGAAAGGGAAGGAAGATCCACAAGTAAAGTAAAATACATGAATGAGAATGAAATTTACATTAACACTCAAAAGAATGCTTTAGACTTTTTTATTTCTTTATATATTTTTATCATTAAACAAACGAAAAGTCAAGGGGACAAGAATGAGAGACTGGAAGCATTCTTCCTCCAATAGTGTTACGTTGATAACACATTTAAAAAACCAAAAATGTTTAACCAACACATTTATAAGGTTTCTTAGCAATCACTTAAGCTTTCTCTAAGCTAAATTATCCATGATAGGTAAAAACACACCTATTTCTTTATTGATTACTGACTACCCAGCACCATTTTGATATGGTATTTCTTGGTGAAAATATCACCGTCCATTCTGAATTTTGTTAATGCATATCAATACCATGATGAAATCACAACCACCAATTTTGAACATGGTCACCACAATGAAAATACAACCACTCATTCTAAACTTAGTTATTACAAATGACGAGGTTTCTATAATGACCATGACAATGCATTCGAATTAAAGCCACAATTTATGCAGGAAAAAGGAATACACCAATGATGCTTTTCTTCTCTTTTTTAAAGCAATAGTCATCTATTAAAACAATAATGATAGGTGCTACTAAGGTGACCGTTTTATGTGGGATTAGAAATGACATAAAGTAAATCACTAGAGAAAAGAGGCCAGAACTATTCCATAAATTTGAATTTTAAGGTGTTTATTGATGGGACAAGATTGAAAGAAAAAAACCAATTTATTTCTTATACAGAGGGTGCTTGACAACAACCAGAAAGAAGTCTTGGAAAAGCTAAAGGTGGTGATGGCCTGATAATGCAATTGTGATAAAAAGAGGCCCTTAGCAGTACACTTTGTCTTGTGTCTTTTTTGGCACCAACGTTGGCAATGGCATCTGCTGCAACTGTATCAGTCACTTTCTGTCGAAAGTCATTAGCTGTAAAAGATTCCTCACACAAACTTTAATCAGCTTTAGGAGCCGCCCCACCGATGTTTAGATGGACTTTTTCCCACAGACAAATAATACAGATACCCATATCATAATGGTGCTATTATCGTTAGACCAATGAATATTATATATATTATCTCCACGATTTTGTTCTTCTCCCTCCTCCTTTTGTTTCGAATTGATTCAGCCAAGAATCTCAGATCTGATCTGAAAACTAAACGAAGTTGTAAATGTTGATCACACCCACAATGGCTAAATGATAATGGATCAGGGCGTGGAAGAGCATTGATTGATCCTTGTTCTAGCATATATTGCTTTATCATTGTTCTTAGAACACAATGGTGAGCGGGCTAATTAGACGGTGGAGAGTTTCATCAGTGATCAATGGTGAATGGGCCTGTTGCATTGTACAGAATTTCATCCTTGCTCGCAGGCAATTGTGAAGATGGTAACCAGGAGTAACCTCAATAGGGAGACTTGGGTAAGTAGCTGTAATACCCTTCGGCTTCAATCTTAGTTACTTTTGTTATTCTTGCGATTAGCTGTAATCTCTGGGTCATCAGATCATGTGGGCAGGCCTATATAGAGCCTAAAACAATCTAATGAAGAGTTTCTCTGCAGCTGAGCTTTAAAGTTCTACACTATAAGTGGGTTGGCGTTAAACAATCTACTGAAGAATCTCTCTGCAGGCGAGCTTTGAAATCCGAAATCTTAAGTGGGTTAGGCTCTGAGTGTGCTAAGCCTTACCAGCTCAAAATCAAATTCCCACTGGCTGCTTGTACTTGGAACTTTCTTAAGGAGTTCTGCGAATAATCTTGGGATAAAATTTGTTTAAGCTTGAACATCTGATTATGTTATGCCGGTGTGTATATTGCACCTCTAAGTGGATCTCACTTTGACCATCAAAAGTTCACTATCACTTTTTGGGACTGTTGCTGGGAAGATATCTAGCAGCCTCCCATGTTTACCTGACAGCTTGATCATTACAAGTTCTCATCACTTTCTGGGGATTATTGCTGGGAAGACATCCTAAAATTAGCTGACTGCTTGAT
Organism: Taxus wallichiana var. yunnanensis; assembly: GCA_018340775.1. Classification (NCBI taxonomy): domain Eukaryota; kingdom Viridiplantae; phylum Streptophyta; class Pinopsida; order Cupressales; family Taxaceae; genus Taxus; species Taxus wallichiana. The sequence goes on along the minus strand of CM031238.1, from coordinate 232,876,453 downwards.
CATTAAAAGTTCTCAATCACTTTTTAACGCCATTGAAGGGGGAAGCATCTAGTACTATCTCCAACATTTGTGTTTGTCTGCGGTGTGAATTAAGGGGCTGCAGGAAGAATCCTAATAGACACCGGAGAACATAAAGTTTTGGTCTTTGACTTTTGATTTTGGACAGCCGACCACCTAGTTTGTGCGTGCTGGTTACGCTCAGTTATATTTATATTGGGTGCCTATCAGTTACTCTTGTACCCTCTCAAGTTAGGGCTCAATCAGCTGGAGAGAACTGGATCTTTATGTGAACTCTCATTACGCACTCAGGGGCTTCAGAGGTTAAGGAATAGTTACTAGCCTACTGCAGAAAGAAACCTAGTAAGTTACTCTGGGTACTTATCAGTTACTCTTGTACCCTCTTCAGTAAGGGCTGGACCAGCTGGAAAGCACTCAAATTTTGAGTGAATCCCCATTACATACTCGAAATCTCCAGTAGGCTAAAGGAGAGCAACTCGGCCTGCTATAGGACTTCAAGAGGCGAGGAGTGTAACTGGGCACTCAGCCTATCAATCACACTTTGGTGCTTCCCATAAATAAAAACAAGATCAAAATATGGCTACTGTGCAACCCATATTTCAGCAGCCTCCACCTACTAATGTATATCAGCAGCAGGTAGTTACCCATGGAAATCCTCCAAGTGGGTCTGTTGGAATGGTGATTGTTGTTTTAGCTGTGATAACAATTCTGGGTGTGGTGGCAGGTATGGTGGGCAGACTCTGTGCAGGGCGAAGGATAGGTGACAGTGAATATGACTTTGAAGGATGGGTTGAAAAGAAATGCTCTACTTGTATTGATGGTCATATGGATGGTACTGGAGGACGTGGTCATACAGTTAATATTCCCGTTGCTAGACCTGTAGAAAATGGCGATGTCAAGCCTTCCGAAGGAGATCCACCTCCACCTGCAAATTAATATAAGGTGTTCAGAGACTTTAGTAGTTTCAGTCTTCAGCGGCAATGCTGGGGTTCTTCATGTACACATTAATTAGTTCTGGTTTTTTTGTAGTGGGAGGACCAGGCTTTCAAAAGTTGGAGATTTTGTTATTCTTTGTTCCTCAGTCTTATCCTCTTCTGTTCCGGAGTTTCTTGGAAAATAAAGACAGTATGTTCCATTTATTTCTATGCAGTGGACATTGCTTATGTTCCATTTATTTCTACGCAGTGGAAATTAATTAAAGAATGTGTTGTTAGAGTACTTATTTATGAGGCTTCACCCTTCTATCTTCTAAAATGGCCCCCCTTTCAAAAATAACATTGGTAGGCTTCTTTGGGTGCTTTAGTTTACCATTCCAAATCATTTTATTTTTCAAGCACATACATTGGATTGTCTGGATACAGTTGACTAAGATTACAGGGTGCTAAAATTGTAGTGGACTGAACATTAACACTTTTATGGCCAGTTGTACACTTCTATGCTTATGAACATGACATTGCTGCCCTCTGATTTAGATTTTCAGTATTAATCTCTACTAGTTCAAACACAGTCTGATATTATCTACTCAAGCCCAATCTCTGTGTCGGACACTTGAACTCTGCCTTAAAATTAGTTCTAAATTTTAAGTCAATGAAATGGGTTGGTTTCTATGCTCGGTATGTCCGATCTATCCCACGCAAACATAGTAACTGGTGGTTCACCACTCTTGGTAATTATCTATATTACATTCACATACATTGCATCTTTACCTACTCTTTGTTTAGTTTTATTTTTGCTCTCTTTGAATAGATCCCTCTTACAATTGTACAGTCTATTGTGATATGAACCTCGTCCAGTTTGGAGAAATTAATGTAATTTCATTTCATTGATGAGCATTTATTTGGTTACTGTCGAGTTTCTTATATGATTTGTAATTGTAATTGTAGTGTGTATTACTAATGAGAAGTAATGGCATCATAACTCAATAGTCATAGTAATTAGAGATTTTTAAGAAGTGTTTTTTTAAAAAAATTAAATGTTGGGAACAAAGGTGATTAGTGCAATTTAATTGAATTCAATTTAGATACTAATGCGCACAAAAGGCCAAGAATGGTTGAAGAGTTGAAGAAGATATTACATGAATTCAGTTACATAAAGGGAATGTTGAATGCATCTCCAAAAAATCTAGAAAGAGAAATAAAATTAATGAGAAACAATGATTCTACTATTTGAAGGCCATAGAAGGTCTTGAAACCAATAAAATATACGCTGCCTTACAGATTTGGACCATATTGTCTGGGTATGTGGTCCCTTGATGTTCTTGAAGTCCATAATTTGGAACTAAGAATTGATATTCCTAGAATTATATGTCTGTAAAAATATCAATTGAAGTGATTTTATGTTGAAGTTGAAGTTCCTTGTGAATAAAGAAGGTTAAACATTTATGGTTCTCATACCAAATGAAGCTCCTCATGAAGATTCCATGAGAATATCTATTTAGACTATCGTATCTTACATGGACCTTACAATCTAGAAGGCACTTGAATACTTACTTTGAAAGATGAACAATTGACAAAGTATAAATGTAAAACAAGATGCACGGATGCATAAGCCATTTCAAAGAAAAGGAAACAAATCTAACACAAGCTATGAATTATATTTTGAAAAAGGATATAAGTCGAATTGTAATATAAATAGGCCTAAAATAGATTGTAAAGATATAGTAATAAAGAAATATGTATGACTTAGGTTTATTTTATTATCACAAGTATGGAGAAGATAATTGCTAGAATTTGACATTTGAAACTAAGAGTTTTCAATGAGATAGAGAGAACCCAAAAAAATCATAACTACTAGAGTTAAGATGTCTCGAACCATGCACTTCACATTCTTTGTATTTCTAGACCGTGTACTTGAAATTCTTGGAAAAAAATTAGACTTGTGAAATCTGATATGAAAAATAGAAAAATTGTAGATCCGTGAAATCGATTTGAGAACTATCGTCATCAACTCTAAGGCTCCAAAAACATTTTCAAATTTTCAAAAAATTCTTCAATCAATGGAAAATCAATTTCCTCTCGGATGCACCTAATTTTTCTTACTAACAATTCCTTTTGCAAGACTCACTAAAACATTAACTTCCCCTGGATGTATGTCCTAAGGAGTACATTCACAATCGATTGGTCCGACTTGTAGCATGTCATGAAAGATTTGTTGTTGAATTCCTTTCCTACTACCACCTACTACCACCTTACATCACCTTCAAATTAGCTTCAATTTTCATTCCTAGGTTCTCATTCTCCTCATTAACCCTCTTCTTTTCTCTTCCTCCATTTTCATGCGCTTAACCAAAACCATTGGCCTAGTTGATGAAATCTTGAAAAACCTAGTAATTTGGTTGATGTCATTGTCTTTACTTATGTTGTCATCAAAAATGATTATGAATTGTAGGGCGTAAGTTTGTATTTATAGGATTCCCATTTTTCATTTCTCAATATATATCATCCAAATTTTTGTTTTGTTTATAATCGCAAATTCATATTAGGAGGAAGAAGCAAGCTTGTAATGTAGAGGAGCTTACATCAAGGAATACAAGTTGAAGCAATATTAGGCCTTCAAAGATACCTATAATGGAAGGTAAAGTAAAAATGTCTACCTTGGTCTTTGGAGTCCCTACCTTGAGGTTTACTCAATTATTTTACCTATTCATCTTAGAATCACCCACAACAATCTCTTACAAAGTGCTACAAGCCAAAGGGGGATTAATACCCGACAAGTCAACCCATGTAAGTATCTTTAACTCGGCATATTCCTTTTATGCATTGGGTGATGATTGTTCTTTGTATCATGTAAATTAGATAGGATAGACACCACGTGTTTGTTCTTGTAATATTTACATTATTTTCATTCACTTACAACTATTGCTTTTGCATTGTAGCTCCACTTTATACAACCTTTGATTAGAGATATTTTTTTGACAACTTAATGACACTTTATTACCTATTGCTCTCTTGCTAACTTCTAGTAGCACCCCAAATTTAGTAAAGAAATATGCCCTTTTTGTCCAATAATTGGGTGTAGATTATCCTTTTAGATCCATTACAACCTCTTATGCATGTATTCCCTTTTAATATCCCCAGATCATTGTGGACTACCAATTTATGTGTGTGTTAGATTTAGAATAGTATCCTAAATGTTCCTAATTTATACTTGATCCATCATAAGTCGCTCTCAACCTACATTCTATTTACACCAACATGACGAGAGTGCCATTAAAGTCTTCAAAAATATCTTAGAACCTTGATTCAAATACAAGGTTAGGTTATTCCCAAAAAAATCTTTGGAAGAAGCCTTTGATCAAGCTAAAAGACACATCCATCTCATGCATCACTTTGAGATGCCTCTAACTAACGAACCAACTTGAATTCTTATCAAAACCACTAGAAAATTCCACGGTGTTAATGATGTTTTCTATAACACACAATATCACATATTCACATCCAAATGAAGCATTGACACAATCATGCATAATACCTCTCAAAATGTGGCACCTTCCCATCCTAGCAGAGGCCCATTTCAATAGCATCCTCACCAAGGAGAATGCACTAATCAACCATTAAGTAAAGACTAACTCAAAAAAGTGTTTACCTAAACCTCAACCTAGAAAATTAAATCCTAAAAACCTATTCCCCAATGGTATGATGCATAAACAGTTATTGGTTCCCTATCAACTTGGGTCACTCTCATGAAAATTGTCAATCCCTTAGAGGTATTGTATATTCCTTCCTCAATATCCGTAACTTTGATCATGATGCCATGGCTATATAAAGATACTAGGACTTGCTTAATATTTCAAAACATGACAAAAATCACAATAAGTGCAATGTCATCAACCAAATAATGACCACTTGAGTATCTATAAAAATACCTTGTTAAATCATACCGAGAATACAAATCAAGATCCTTATAATGATGCCAACACTCAAAAACCTCAAAATGTTACTCCCACTTGATTGGTTTCTCTCCCTCGCCTATCAAGGGATTTGATTTCACTTCTAGAGGATAAGTCAAGTGAGATAGGTTCCCAGGTTGGGTGGGAGTGCTCATTTTTCTTACTCTCATGAATATCTAGGTGGATGATGATTGTGGTGCTCTAAACTTACGCTATGATGAGTCAATGACTTAGAGTGTGTTCTATCCGTGGTTGGCCCTCCTTCATTTGGTGTTGTTCCATGTGTATATTATTATGCACATTTATTGTTTCTTATTTTCACGCATTATTTTACAATCAACATAGTGACCATTCTCTATGGTAGTTTTTAGATATATTATTATAATTTACGGTCTTTAATGTTTTATTTTATTTTTGTGATTTGGGCATGTAATTTCTTAAATTAGGGATTATAAATACTAATTGACCACTTTTATTATGTTGATAAATGTAGTACAGTAATTAAGGGTGGTAGTGAGTGTAATACGGTGAGATGTCAATAACAATAGCAAACTTTACATTACATAGTCATTTAATGGTCATAGAGCAATTTTCCTTTTTACTTGAGAAGATGGCTGAAAATTTGTGAAATACTGACCATATAGTGGAGTTTGGAGTCCCTTTTTTCTTTGAGATGTTTGTTTAACCTAACACAATGATGTAACTAGATTGAGGTCATATTTCCCAGTTAGTAGGAAATTTGACAAAGTCATTAATCAATGTGGGAAACCTTCAATAAATGAAACAAATCTAAAATAAAATCCTCAAGTTGATCCATCCAAATATTTTTGAAATAGATGTATTTAAAATATATACTCCATATATATAAGACATGTACTAAAAGAAAGGCATACTAACAATAAAGAAGGAATATTTTTATCACCCATCACGGCAAGTATCAAAAAAATACCAAACTACTTTGGTCTTCAATGCGAAGAAGGAAAACACCTCTACCCACACACCATAAATTTCAGATAAATTTTCAATTGAAAAGAAATTATACTGCATAATAATACACTATAACAAAATCCCAAGTACATAAATTAAGTGTTTTTTTTAACACCACCTCATCGTAAGTGAACAAAAGTACAGTAAACAACACTCATAATGTAGCTCACATTAAGGAAATTCATGATCAATTAACAAACCTGCAATTTTTCCTAATCTCTCCGTTTGATCCAGTGAGAACACTTAAGTTTGCCAACTTCATCATGGAAACACTAAAGTCATTGATGAAGGCATATGGATAATTGCTGTAGTAGTTAACATAGGGCACAGTTGATGCATTTGGATTAGAAAACATAGCCTGATCAGACTGAAGAAGGCCCTTATTATTCTGAAGATTTCTGAAGTAGGCATTGTCGAATCTATCCTGAGTCACAGGATCCAGTGAGGTTAGTGTGTTAGGATTATTGCTGCCATCTGGACACACGCTTTGAAGGGTTCCCAGAAAAGAACACTCAATTGTTGGGTCTGGGCTGCTTGTACTCCTGAAATTGAAGAGCCTTGACCTGAAAGTATTGCAGTGAGCAGCACCTATTGTATGAGCTCCTGAACATGCCACACATTTTTCAATATATGAATGTGCAGTAACAAAATTAGAAAACCAATTCATATCAACTAAGAGTGAAACTGATAGTCCCATTGAAAGATACCTTAATAGGAAGAAAAAATTTGCAAACAGTATGTTAAATTAAATATTTTTTAATACTTTTGTTGGTGTAATTCAGAGGGATCCGCGAATAACCAACAATCCAGAAATATAAAATTCTAACATAAAATGAGTACTGATCAACTTCTGAAATGAAAATGGTGTTCATAAAAAAAACCAAGAATCAAATTTATAACCTCTCAATTGTCATAATTTATTGTGGTTTGTAATCTTCAGCCGCCCTTGCAGGTAATTCAAATTTGTTTTCCCCCGACTTCTATCTACCCGCTGACAGACATTTATATTTGTTTTGTGGCCGTTTTATTTGTGGTCATTGTGTTTTGAATCCCCCGCCAATGCCACAGGCCACGTGGCTTGTTTCCGGCACCTTCCTTTGTTTATGTTTCGGGCGGACGCAAAGGGCCCGGTGTTAACCACATTCTATAATCCCATCGGGTCCGTAAGAGAAGGTCGTCAAATTTGAGTCGTCGATCTAGTAACACGTGGCAGCATTCCGTCACTTTCTCTAGCGATAAGCCTCTGCGGCCCTCAACCCTCCGGAATTAGTCGGAGTGTATAATATTTCGGGTCCGCCCCTTTAGTCAAGGTGAGTTAGCTGTCGATCTCGACCGTCCAAGGCAGAACACGTGGCACGATTCCGCCACTCCTTTGGGCGATGGACTCCTTTGGGTGAGAGCTCCAAAATGAGGCAAATTTAATATAGTTTCAGGTTCGTTTTGTTGTATGTCGTGTTATATAAGGACAAGCGGCGTTATATTAGTGGCATCGCTGATCTATAGCATATACTAAGGTCAATGAAGTTTAAAAAGACACAAGGAGCTGTATAATTGGCTCCAACATATAGTAGGGACAAGGGGGAGAGATATATGTAGTAGCATAATACAAAGAAGGCAGAGAGCTAAGAATATACAGAGAGTTGTATTTCGAAGAAGATAGAGGAAAATATAGCAAAATGAATATTGTAGAAGATACGTGCAAAGGTAGTACGATAAGCGGAAGAACATTTTTTTGTAATAAAAAAACAAAAAATTGGACACAAGAAGATAAACAAAAGAAAAGAATATACAGAGTTATAGCTCTAAGTTTGTAAAAAAATTTAAATCGAATATAATATATATTTTGTGTGCTTTTGTGTTTTGGCTATGTCTTTCTCTATGTTAATTACAATTGGCACCAAATTTTACCAACATCAATCACCAATATAACAACTTCTCATTATAAAACAACCCTAATTATACTCTTATTACTGTTGTCAACAAAGTGTTGTAATTTGTCAATTGACTTTTTCTCTCTTGGAAACATATTTTTCTTTTCCTAATATATATTTTGCTCCCAATTGATTGATAAAATGAGCCTATCCCTCATTGTTAATTCAAATGATAATATTAATATGTATGGGATGAAACACATTGCTAAAATGATAGTATTACGAGAAATAATCTTAGTATGTAAAATCTTAATGCCAAACACTAGCCATCCATAAAAACAAAATTCTACTCAAATAACCAATTTGGCATAAAAGTCTATTTTATCTATATATATTACCCGAGAGAACTACCACATCTTGAACCGAAAGCCCAACAAACTGAAATTTGTTAATGATTGAATCAACCGACTCAAAAGGAGATGGCATTTTGGTATTTGCGCTTTTGCTTGCAGCCTTACCATCTCTCCTTCCAAGGCTTATGCGCACGGTCCCCCACTCTATAATAATTCAAATCAAGAAAAGCACAAAGTGTTCATATCCAAAGGAACTAAACTGCAATAAATGCATTGAAATATCACTTCTATATGTGTACAATTTACCACCCTACTATATCTATATGTATATATGTATGAGAGACAGAGTGAGTTAATATAAAACCCATAAAACCTAAAAATACATACAAGGTAGATCGAATCTCTAGCTGCAAGGTGAGAATATCTCGAACATGAAACAATGGCCTTGCATGAATTTTCCACACTGCTTTTATATCATCAATGACTTCAAATCCTCTCGCCGAGTTATGATTAGGAGGCTGCAGTTTTCTCTCCTATCGTGCTATTTGTGTCATCTAGCAAAATTGAGCCCTCACATCCCCGATAAAAACAGATGTATTTCATAGTTAATAATGCATGAATTCTAGTAATGTCTTTTCAAGAACATATAAAATCTATTGAACCGGGTTAAACTATTACACATGTAAAAAAACTTAGAAAGAAAAACATAAGACGTTTTGAATGTGTTTGGATTATAAAAACAATCTTGAATTTTATTTGTGATTCATTAAGTATTAACTCCTCCTAAAATTATAACAAAAATGGTTATAGACCAACCATCGCACCTCTTGTGCAATTGTATGGCCAAAGTTCTATTAGACAATAAGTTTTTCGACCATTTCTTTTGCAATTACTTATTCAAAAATAAATAAATAAAAATACTTCTTCCACTGTCCCTTCATTATCAATTTTTTTCCTTCATATTAATATTAAAAATTTAAATATATGAAACAAAAATACTCAAATCCAAATCTTTTCACCAAGAAACTAAACTTATAAGTAACAAAAATTGAATTATAATGATATCTATTGTCACAAGTGGCAATGTCTTTTTTAACCATACTTATCTACTTCTTATCATATGAAAAATAAAAAATCTATTCACCCAATTTTATATTTTTCTAATCTTATATGAGTTAGGAGTACATAATTTTTAAACTTAGATATTAAAAATGAAAGGGTATTTATTCTAACAAATTTGTTTAGGCTATTGATCTCAACCTCATCCTTTATTTATTAATATTTTTGAAAATTTTAACCTTAGTGAATGGTTAAACACCACCTTTCATACCATCATATAAATTATTAAACGACAACCTATCCAATAACATGTAATTTTTTAATAATAATAAAATAATATTGAAATTCACATTAATTTTTTCCTTGTTATAATCACTCCCTTTCATACCAATCGTATAAACTATTAAACTACAACCCCTTCAATAACAAACAACTTTTTAACAATAACAAAATAATATTAAAACACAAATTAATTTTTTCCTTCTTATAATCCTCGGTTATTAACATCCAACTTTTTGATAATAATATAACTTCATTGAGACTTGGATACAACCTTAGCATGGCCACATTGAGACTTGATATAGGTGATGATTTAGCATTAAAATTAGTGTTACATTATTAAATTTATTATTTTTAAAAAACTATTCTGTGGTGGGGTTTAACTAGTCAATTATGACTTGGACAACAAATTCATAAATTCTATAGTGAAGGAAGAATTAAATACATTATTTTCATGCCTATCGAACAATAAGTAGGTTAATGGAACTGTAAAACTTACACTTAAACATAGACAAGAACAACAAAAACATACTCATATTGTTACGAAATAATATATTGTTACTTGTTAGATATTTTGATCTTTTCTACTAAAATTGAGGGTGATCCTTATCAAAAGAACAGTGCGGCATACATGTTGAAAGCAAAACATGTGCATAAACAGTAGGCCATAGACTTTGTAAGCTGAAGGTTGTGAGATCGAGACTCTGGCAGCCAATATTTATTTTATTTGGTACAAATTCATAGTCAACACAGACTGAACAATCCATTGACTATGAACATACATGACAGATATGCCCATTGACTATGAAGATGCATGATAGATAGGTACCATATTTTCCCACAACACTAAATAGCAATTTAATTAAAAAGAATAGCTAAAATACCACAATTAATCATCTCCACTAATACCAAGAAAGAGTACATACATTAATAAAACAGTCATGGAAATGGAGACGAAGAAGAGAAGCTGCCATTCTAGTCTCATTCATCACAGCAGACCTCACAACATTGAACACAATTTTCTCCAGATTTGGACAAGTATCTCTATAGAAATAGTAGTTAAGCTGGCCGTAGCCTGTTCCAACGTCATGTTGTAGCACAAGAAGTGCAACTAGAAACCATGTAATTGCTTTCATTGCTGTTAGCAGAAAACAGATTTAGATTTTAAGCTCTGAGTTTGTTATGAAAAGATGAGACTTCATACATCTTAAATAGAGAAAAGAGACTCTGTCATAGTGGACATTCAATATGACACATGTTTTACAATTTGTTTGAGAAAGGATAGGCTCATATGCTTGTCTTATTAAGTTGTATATATTTAGTGGAGGGATCACTCATGTAAATAATTTAGATAAAGACAAACTTCTAGACATTACTATACCGGCATAATGGGATTGTGCTTCCTGGAATGCACTATATGAATGGCAGATTTGTCAATCTATAGTCAAAATAGGAATTGTGTCATGTCAATATGGTGAGTCCCCATCCACTGTATATTTTCAAGCTCAGTGGACTTTTGCATCTCACTAGGATGCACTTTAGAATTTATAAATTAGTGTAAATGAGAGCCTCCCACTGCCCCCATATATATTATTATACCTAGCAGGTGGGAAGTTCCATTACCGAGGATAGTGACTGAAAGTAGTGCTGTTCGAATAGATTTGAGGTTTGGAAGATTTTAGCAGGGTAATATTCTCCGGTCTAACTAAATTCAGTACCATGTTATGTAAGAAGGTGAGGCTAGGATAGCACTTCTGGGCTCACGCTTTTTATTTTCTTTGGAATGTTCTCCTCTTTTTGTAAATGAATGGTTTTGATTATTTCATGGGTGCCGGATTGGGCAGCCAATTTTTATGCCATGTGACATAGTTTTAGTAAGTATTTATGTCAGTTTTTATTTAATAGTATTTATATTTTCCTATATATATATATATATATATATATATATATATATGAATAAGATCTTATATTATATTAACAAGTAAAATGATACAAGATAATTCAACAAAAAGTGGTTGGTATGGAAGTACGTCCTAAAGCCACACGGTCAAATTAGGCTTGGAAATTCAACTATAACACACTTGCAAAAATACGAGAGGCAATGATATTAAGTCGCCACCGCAAAAAGTTGACCAGCGAGAGGACAGATCATGATTGTCGGGCCATTTGGATCCAGGAAGGTCCTTGCCGTTGTCCGACACTTCCCAACCGAGAGCAAGTTGGTTCTCTTTCTCATCGTCTTCAACAGACCTCGAGTGGGCAAGATGGCGAGAGCCATTCTAGGAATTTATCTCGACAATGGCGGGAGGCTCCAACCATCGTGGGTGCGTGGCTCGAGGGTAGTCGGCGAGCCCCATCCGAGCCTGGTGGGGCGGCGGAGGGGATCCCAACCCTTGCGGCGAGATGGAGGTGGAGGAGAGAAGTCCTCCGCTACGGCTAACTATGCGAGGACCGGTGATCACGATCGAACGATCGACTCTGCGAGTGGCTCGACGACCACCTCGTGGATGACCGCCATGGGGTAGAGAGCATCGGGAGGGGGATGGCGGTTCATGAGCAATGTTGTAAGGGTGTCGCCCCAATGCCGAGAAGGGTTTGGAGATGCTCCACCTTGAGGGCCACTTTGTTTGCTTGCACTTGAATCTGCAGTAATACATTGGAGATAACCACCAACTTATTATATATAGAGAAATGTTAATCAACTTCAACATTAGCAAATAAACAAGAATTTCGTTCTTTCCAAAGCTAGAAGAGAATTTCCCTTTTGAAAGCATGCCAAATTTGGGAGAACATGTGGGGCATTCTAGGATTGTCTCCTAAAAGAATATGCTGCCAGGTAAAACATTCTAGTCTGAAGGGTAGAAAGAATGAATGAATCCAATTCCAAGCCTTTTTGGGCTTTACTACAATACATAATGGACATTTGGGGGTCGAGACACCAAGTTGCCCCAAATGGGCACCAATCATAAAGCCTTGGTGAAGAACACACCACAAAAAATGAGCAATTTTGGGTTCCACACATGCGAACCAAATAGTATCGAATCTCCTTCTCCACTAGATGGAGAAGAATGCAGCCCCCACCGAGTGTTGATTTTGCCAACCATGGGAAAATGGGGTGATAGCCAAGCATAACCTTTACTAGTAGAGTAATTTTGGAAGGGGGTGTCCACGAACCACTTCCAGTCTGTCCACCAAGGATGAGACGGAAGCACAAATATTTTGTGGCTCATATGATTAGGAACAAAAGAGATGATATCATTGATACTAAAGCACGATCATGTGAGGCTAAATTGAATTGAACTTTGAGTTCATTCCAAGGACACCAAGCTTGGATATGTTTGTAAAAGGTCATGAATGGTGTGAATTCCGTATTTGAAAATCCTAAGCGTAGGAATCCCAAGAACCTCTGCAAGGCATTGATCCTGGAATTGAATGACCGTAGAGACCACCATAGAGAGTGGTGGTTAACTGAAAGGCCATTACGGAAGCCATGGCTTGATTTGTTCCCAAGCTTTCCAAATGCTTTTGAGCACGAAGGTACTCGACCACTTTGATAGGGACATGAGCGATGAGAAGATTGGAAAATCCTAAACCCTTCCACGTTGGATGACATAAGGGGAACCTCTGTAATGCCATGTGGCGCAAAAGAACTTTCCAATATTTGTCCTTTTATGCTTTGTAAAAATCCATTTGGCACAGAGTGCCTGTCCTTGACGTAAAATGTCAATAAGGCCCAATCCTCCAAATTCTCTGGGAAGACAACAAGTCTCCCATGCAACTCTGTGAAAACCTTTCCAGAGGATGCATTGGACCAGAGAAAATATTTGAGCAATTTTTCCAGCTTTTGCACATATTTTTAGATGGGACCCAACAAGAAGAATAATAAATGTGTGTGGCTTCAAGCACGTTGGAGAAAATCGGAACTTACTGCTAAGGACAACTGTTTAGTTTCTAGTATTCCATTTTTTAGCCACCTATTGAACAACATATTTGTAACACCCACAATTTACACACACAAATACAACACTAAAAATAACGGAACAATTTTTTTTTACTTACATTGTTATTTACTCGACACCACATGACAATGCAAGGTATCTCTTATGACAACACATAACACAAGAGATGTGTTACCATTTTATTTTACCTTGAGAAACAGACGTTGAAATCGATCATATTTTTATTTTGAAATCCTTCACACAGAAATTTTCTACAAAATTGAAAAAAATTTCCAAAGTCCCGAAAATCTGAAAAATTCATAACTTCGGACTTCGGGGATTTTCCCTTTCGGAGTTTAAATGACATGGAATTAAAATTATGATTTCTAAGTTTTGAAGTCCGAAATCCCGAAAGTCTGAAATTTAGACTTTCGGGTTTCCGGAGTTCGGAGTTTTCTTTTGCAATAATCAATTTTTGAACTTGGAGTTTCGAAGTCCAAAACCCCGAAAGTCTAAAATTTTGAAATTTCAGGGCTTTCGGGTTTCAAAATTCTAGGTTGCATCTTTGAAAAAATTACTTTCGGACTTCCGAAGTCTGAAAGCTCAAAAGTCCTAAATTTCAGACTTTCGGGCTTTTGGGTTTTGGAACTCTCCTAACCATTTTGAGGTTTTTCACTTTCGAGACTTCCGAAGTCCGAAAGTCTGAAAGTCTTAAATTTCGGGCTTTCGGGATTTCAGTTTTGGAACCCTCCCATTGCCATTTCATGATTTTCATCTCTTGATCTCGAAGTCCAAAACCCCAAAATTCCGAGATTTCAGAATTTCAGACTTTTGGGTTTCAGACTTTCGGAGCTCTTTGTGTATTTAATTCTTACCTACTTCCGTATGGATTGAGATTTGGCCATTAATGTTAGATTTTTTCTATTTAAACTCAGTTTTTTACCTATCATTTTCATTTGACATTTTTTCTGACAACCTGGGTTTTTACTGTATTTTGTACTTTTCGACGTCATTTTTGAGGTATTTTATTTTGGTTATTTTCTTTTTGGTTTAAGATCTTTTGTTTTGTTTTCTCCTTGTTTGTTTTCTTTTGTTCCTCCTCTATATGCCTTGGAAAATGACAATCTCATTGCCTGTCATGTTTCCACGATTCAAGTCTCTACAGCTTATTTTAATCACCTGCCATCAAAGTCTTCAAAGATTCTCTTGAGTATTCAAAAATTTCCCTCTTAGCACTTCTCATTTTTCAAAGTTCAGATTGGCGTTTTCGAAGATTGGCATTTTCAGATATTGGCGTTTGAGAACCTTCTTTCGTAATTAGAGATTTGGCTATTCGGCGCTTTTCATTTCTTGGGAATTATGTCATTTTGGGTTTTTGAAGTCTCCATTTGAACTCTCCAATTCGGAACTTTGAGCTTTTCACTTCGGGTTTCGAACTACTACTTTTGGGGTTTCGGAGGTTCAAGCAATTAAGAATTTCAGACTTCTCAACTTTAGAACTTTCAACTTCGGCATTTCGAGAGCCAAAAGGCCATCAAGTTCCGAAATTCAAAACTTGATGTTTACTTCTACATACAAGGGCAAGATAAAGATGAAATATTCATTCCTCGGGGTTTCTCCTCACTCTTTCTTGTCTTCCGACATGGGGAGTATGGGAGACACCAATCTCGGACAAATTGATTTTCCAGAATTCTTGGCAAGGGTGAAGGCCCCAAATAAGAAATCATAGATGCAAACCATATATGACAGTGGGCTCGCTCTTGCTTTGCAGTTTTCCCTCATCCGTGCATTTCCCGAGTTGTTTTAGCTGCCATGACCACTTCGATGAAGAATCCATGATAGTTAAGGATGTTGAGGATTTGCTCAAACTCCCGATGACGAGGATTACGCGATGATTTCACCAGAGTCAGCGGTAGAACATTGGGACAAAGAAGCGAGTTGTGCACGAGGGTCATGTTGAAAAGTTATCTGGCCAAGAGTGTTGCCAAATTGCCAAAGACCATGTATCGGTTAGACTTCATTCAGGAGGTCAATGACATTATTGTGCTACTAAGAAGAGTTTTAGGTCTTCCCTCTACGAAGGAATTCCAAGAGTGGATGTTCTTATATATCGCTAATATAAAAATAATAAGGAATTTATTAGATGGGGGGAGCATATCAGTAGCTCTATTGTTATATCTGTTAAGTAGAGTGTTGTCCTCAAAGATTTTCTAAATGACTTCTTTTTTGGTCTATGTTGCAGCTGCTATGGGATACTTCACCGGGTTGAATACTAAGGGTATTCGAAGAACCTCCCAAATCTATTATTAATATCCTCAGCTTACACTGGATGAGGGAAGCAGGCACTTTTGCAGAATTAACAATGCTTTCTTTGCGGTTATTCTCTATTGTTTAGATAAGGAGTTGTATAATCGGAGGATTTTGAAGAATCCTTCAAGGAAGTGTGTGAATGGGGAGCTATCTACCTACAATTCCCCACATTTACTTACATTCAGATTCCTGGCTTCGTAGGTGCTCCCAGTAAGCTGCCAAGATGTCCCATTGACAAGTGGGTCTTGTTAGAATTGGTTTGGCAATTGTTGGACTACCATAAGATCTAGAATAAACGACACAAAGTGGGAGTTCTAGTTCCCTATTTCGATTGGTAGATACACCTACCCAAATATTTATAAGGCTAAGAATGTGGATGCAAAAATGGCAGAAGTAACCTTGCGAACTTTTCATCCATAGACAAATTTTGACTATTGGGGTAAATTCAGTGAAATAGGTCAGTCTAGTTCCCATGTGCCTTAGTTAGAAGACATCGGATTCATTGTTGGGATGAATTCATCATCTAAAAAAGAGACTATGAAAGGCTAACTTTGGATGAGGTTTGGTAGTTTGGTATAGTTGATGTCCCAAAAGACATGCAAGATGATGATGAGGTTTTGGATGTAGCATATAAAAATGATAATGTTGCCAATCAACCATTACCATGGATTGATTGGTATGTGGAAGAATGTTGTAATACAAAGGAGAGGGTAGGGCCCATTTTGTAGAGAACCTACAGTTGGTTGGTTACCTTGGGAATCTCACCCAAGGGGGTAGATCAACCTACAAATATGAAGCCCCATCAACCATGAGCCAATCAACACCCACAAAAGGGAAAAGGTCAATTAAAAGGCCCATACAGTTCCAAAAAAGATTTCATTTGTTATTGGGAGCTCATCTCTCTCCAAGGCTCCTATTTCCAAAGCCATGTCTCATGTAGCACCCGTGGAAAGTAGTTGAAGTCAGTGATTCTCCAAGTGTCCCACAAGACCCATCATCTCTTTTTCCTCTTCCATTGTCACTTCCTACATCAGTTCCTTCCACTTCTATGATCATTTCTTCTTTCCCATCTCCTTCCATGGCCCAAGTATTCTCATCCCTTCCAGTTCTCTCAGCTGGGGAAACTATTGGGTCACCCATTTCTACTTCACTTCCCTAACACTTCCATTTCCTTCTGTCTCATCTCCTAATATCATTGTATCCACTCCTATGGCAAGTCCTCACATCCACCCCGTCCATTACTACCACTACCATTCAAATTCCAACTAATGTTATGGTACTCTTGTTGTGACTAATGTTTTAGGTATTGAATCTACTATTTTATCCTCATCAACATCAACCATTCTAGAATGGTTGTTTCGGCAGAATTCAAAGAAAAAGAAGAAAGTATCCCCTGGGGGATGTCATAGATCTAAGTATTTTGGAGCATACACCAAAAATATAGGACTCAAGAGGCCAAAAATTATTTCTAGCCCGACGGTAAATCCATCTAGGGAACGAGTTGTAGAGGTACACGCTACCGAGGGAAAAACTAAGGAAACAATTACAACTGTAGATTATCGGATTTCTAGATTTTCATTAGGAAAAGCCACTCATGAAGGAGCTAAACAATATTTACACACTGCTCTTGGAAATTTGATAGAGAAATATGATAAGGATAAAGTTTCTAAGGATGAGCTTAAAGCCAAAGTTGAGCAGCTCACTACATTGCTATGAAAAGTAACAAAGCCAACTCCATCTACTAAAGTCTCAACTACTATAGCTATGACAGTTTTTTCTACCATTGATGACATTTCTTATCATGAGATCGAGAAGATAGGCCAAAAAGGGAGATCGATAGATGGATGGATGGAACATATACTGCAAGAAGCTAATCCTTTAATTAAAGAGGCTCTAGAAATATATAATGATTTGTAGGTTGGAAGAGATGCTATTTGTAAAATGGATGAATCATTTTCTGAGGATAATAATAATCTAAATTTGAATTTGGCAACATGGAGTGAAATCAGAGAAGAATATCCAGATCTACTCCTTCAGGAGGATGTAATCGACGATGCTTCAAATTTGTTTGAATATCAAAAGGCCATGGAATTCTAGTGTCAGGTGCTACAAGATTTAATTAAGAAGTTGGATGATAAACAAGTGGAAATTATGGATGCCTTGAATGATATATCAGAAGAATTCGATATTTTTAATTGTAGGTTATTCAATGAAAACATTCATGCTCTCCCATAAGATCAAATCAAGGAAAATGTCAAAGATTTGGTGAAGTGCGACGATGAGATTACCAAAACCTTCAGCAGTGAATCCATTGATAGATTGTTTTTATGCCAAAATTTCACAAGAAGACTAAATAAAGTTGTGAGTAAACTTAGAATAATTCTACCCAAGATCACAAGAGAAATGGAGACAACAGATGTAGTGAATCACTACGCATGTGGGTCAGAGACGAAGAAATTCAGGGAATCATCAAGTGTTTCCTCGAATACAAACATTGAATGGTTGCATGGGAGAGAGCACAATGAAACCTACGAGAAGGAGAAGGCATTGTAGGACCAAGACAAAGCTGAGTAGCCATGAAAGGGTAGATCCAAGCTCTGGATCGGTCAAAATTGTAGGGTTGACTAAGTCAAACCCTTGCAACAAACTTGCTATTTTTATGGGAGCATGTTCCCTTGAATTAATGACATTTCTATTTTTAGTACAATGTTAGTTGAAGGTGCAGCTATAATGGCTAAGCCTAAAGAACTTATAAATAGTTAGGTGCATGGAGTCATTTGATATAGATCATTTTGGTGAAGTTTCTCTTCAACCTTGGAAAAGTGCTTCAGATATTTTAAAACCTTTTAACTATATTCAAAGTGATATATTGCCTTCAAGAACCTAATTTATTGTGTTGAATGGTTGATCAGTATATGCTTTGTGAATGCATAATTCCTTAGTGTGAATGATTAGCTTACCTTTATTTCAGATAAACTATTTTATGTTATGAGGAAGTAATGTAGCCATCTTTTATGTTAATTGTGGAAGTATTGTTTTCCTTATGTTGTTAAAATTTGCATTATCATTAGCTGCAATCAATGAAATGGATGTTTGACATGTGCATGTGCTCTATCCTCATGATTAGTTAATTGTGTGTTCAATCAAATTTGATCTCTCTATTATGTATACTTCAATTTTAACCCATGCTTCTGGTCTATGGTATTTTGTGCCCTTTCCAAGTTGCAATAGGTGAAAGTGACTAACGATGTTTACATCTTCTCACATTAACCCTTCCTAAGATTTAAAATATCCTTTTATTCGATGCATCACCATCCCTAATATAGTTTCCCTTTTTGCAAACCTCTTTCCTTAAAACCCACAGCAATGTTAGTATATGATTGGATAACCATTTTATTAAACTAGGAGTATTATAACACTTAGTTTAGGAAAAGGAAGCTGGCCTTCTCCGGAGGTTCACCTCAAGCCCAGGTCCCACAACTTGAGAGGTGTTCCCATGTGTCCCAATCACACCAAACATCCTTCTTATAATCTAGCCATTTAGAGGGTGCGGTGACTTGGTGACAACAAGATGATTACCTGACAAACCTTATCTCATATAGATAACATGAATAGTACATGATGCACGTCAAGGCCACCTTTTTCCAAATGACAAGACGCAACACAATGATTCAACTACATTATGACTCTCATATAGGCACCATCCATGATAACACTTTCCCATTTTACATATTTATTACATTCATATTTCAATATTTACCTTATTTTCTTGGAAATCACTTATCAATTATTTTATAACTAGACTGCATTATCTTTACTTTATTTAACATTTCACTTGTAGTTATCCCACCTAATTTTTCTTGATTCCCTCTCACAATAATGATGTATCTTGATTATTGGTATGAAGATATGTACATACATGATCCTTTTAGTGTTTGTTCCAAGGATTCATTTTCTAAGTTGCATGTTCGATTGGATTTTCCATTTATCTTAGTTACAACAAGGGAGGTTCTCATGAAGCAAAGGAAGTTTATTGATTCAAGAGTAGATCGATTACACATTCTTTCATATTAGCATTTAAGTTCTAAGGTTAGTCTATTTATTTTTACGTTATTACAACTAACCATGTATCCCATCTACTTCACTTAATTGCTTAGTCATCAAGGTACTAACGAGTATGATTTCACACTCCACTAGGTTTGGATTCCTGGAAAATTAAGTATTAGATGTGTGTTACGAGGAGACATTCAATTATAAATTTACACACCTTACTAAGGTTACAACTAGGGTGATTGAACACCCTTATCTCCAAAAATTAGCTTGTAACTCTAGGTACAATTGATACTTCTTGTCAAGCTAACACTCTAGTTTGAGAGAGGTTTAAAGGGATTCACACTCAAGTATTCTCATGTGTAAGTAACTAAAACATCATATCCACTTGCATCATTTTCATTCATCTTAAAATGGTTTCATTCAATTTTATTTAATTACCTTTTTAAAATTTGTTGTGTAACCCATTTATTAATAGGGACATTGGTATGCTCATGAGACTACTAGTCCTTTCCCTAGGGGTTCATGTCAAGAACATGATTACATGATTTCACACCATACATTCAATACAAAATAGGACAAGGGGATAATAAGAGGGAGTAGTTATTCATTTAAAAGGTTAAGATTCACATTAAAGTATACACAAAGTGGATTTCGTTCCCACCACAAGATGGTATAAACGCGTTATAAGAACGATATACATTTCACCTTTCTCTAAGCACATCATCTTATAGTTACATGTTCACAACTAATCATAAATTAAAATATGGTTAAGTTTCACATTATAACTCTTAGTATTGCACCATAGAATCCAAACGATAATAGAAATTGGGTATCGAGTTCATTATGATCCCAACTCATACAGGTGACTTCCAAGGTTAGTTAGCGATCTTCGCCACCTACACTCTTCACTTTACATGTGTGCCCAACCAAGAGGATCTTACATTATGTTGGGGTTTGGTTACCCATAGAGTACTACCTAAAGGTAATCACATTCTCCTTACTACACACACACAACTATCATTCCCACAAGGGGACCACATACCCAAGATAAAGTTTTACCATGTCATTCCTCACCGTTGGGTTTACAAAGAACGCCGCTAAGAATATAAGCTATGACAACAAACACATACTTGGGCTCTTATTTACCTAAGCTAGAAGGTTCCATTGAGTGTAAAGATTAAGTTCATTCTAAGGTCTTAGTTTTCTATGCTAAAAGGAAACACATAGGAAGGGTAGTTATGCATGAATTTTATACTAGGGTTGACTATCTCGTTTAGGTCTCTTTATCACCTTTTCAAGGTAAGAAACACAACACACTAATTATTTAATCATCAATTGCACACTGGAATTGCAGATAAGCTATTAAATTCAATTTCATTTAAAGAATACCAAACTTGGAATCAAATAACACCCATATTTAGATGAACTTTTCCCTTAAACACTAGCATCTTAAAAAGAATGTTACAAAACTTCACTAATAAACCCTTCAATACTTCGCAAAATATTGAACAATCCTCTACCATTTCACTTAACATGTATATCTAACCCCCTTTTTACCATATGCAATTTTGAATCAAAAGAACACCTATAGTTAAATGCACAATTCCCAAAGCACCCCTAAAACTAGCATCTCATACATATTACCAAATTTCAATAACAAGTCTTTACAGAATATATATATATATATATATATATATATATATATATATATATATATATATATATATATATATATATATATATATTTCATTAACATACATAAATTATAATAATACACAATGAGTTACAACCACAACTAGATCTAGCATAATTAACATTTTTTAGTTTCTCATTTACATAATAATAATAATTTGCATTCGAAAGGAGAGGGTTAGAGAAACATATTTATTTCATTTCATTTCACTTTTTCCCTAACCAAGGAGAGAGAAAAAGATAGGGAGAGTGGACCACTATTTTGCTAAAGTCAAATTTCACACAAGTCACATGATAGAGTTTCAAACACTTAGTTACAAGTGTTACAAGTTTCCATGGGGATTTGGTAACTTCACAAGGGTCCTACAACTTTCTTTTTATGTTTTCCCGCTAATTGCAAAATTGTCTAATCTTGGCTCGAGGCTAAGAAAGTGCGTTCAAAAACTATATTCTGATCAGCAAATTCACAACAGGTGAATTCCTACGTGTCCACATATATACCAAGAATCCATAGGGTCTGATGGAATTCCGAATTGGTTAACGATGTACAATTGGTGGATGGTTTTCTGGAGCCACCGATCGTAATTGGCCAAGTTGACCTAGTCAAGCAGCGACCGGAGGCCTACGAAAGCCCTTTTCCAAACTAGCCAGGAATGTTCTTTTCCCAAACCAAAGGTTTCAGGAAATTGTCTAGTAGAAACACTAGTGGTTTGCGAAGGCGGACAAGCATTTCGTTACTCAGGGTCCAAATGGCAACCCGATACGAAACCCAACTTACCAATTTTAACTTCTTCCTAACAATGCAAAATAGGGAAACATGTCTCCTAGAGGAGTGGCGAAGAGAGTACAAACGATCGATTGGGGGTCAATCTTAGGTGAAACCGACTCCCCACATAGCAAGGAACCAAGACAAAACTTCACTTCTCTTTTCTAGGGTCCAGAAGGTCTTTTACGAGTCTTTGAAAATTGCGTTTATTCTAACTTTGCAAGGTAGACAAAAATGGTTATTTTATTGATGACTCATCTAACACTCGCCAATACCAATGTATTACGAGAATCTAATTTGATACATTATATAGCAACGTTTACTTGCATAGAATAAATACGATGACGATCAAATTTACAAGTCGGTAAAATAAATCATGGGGAGTTTTATTGTTTCGAGCTAATACCCTGATTATAAAATCCAATTGTATCGTATCTAAAGGTTTCATATATATATTACAAATGAATAACCAAATTATATGAAAATTATATTAGATTAAGGTAAGGGAGACCATGCATGGAAGCAACGAGCTGGTCTAAGATGCTCACGCCCTTTTGATCACCCGCTCGACGAAAACCTTAAACTGGCTACCCCCACAAGACTGTCCTTCCTTGAGTCATTACATAGAACTGAACACATGATTTTCATAAGGGTCCCAATGGAAGTTTTTTAGAAGGCATTTCTCTTTGCAAAGTGTTTTGATGCCCCCTCTAAGCCAATGTTTGGCATGAGATCTATTTATGCCCAAAATAGTACATGAAGATGACAATTTTGTTGATTCTTCTTCATACCATTTAAAACAGTAGCCATTGAAGCCCTCAGCTCCTCAGATCGGTAAACAATTTCATTCCCTCGTTGAAAAGAGCGGGAATATATATTTGTAAGATTGTTTCAACAAAAATTTCTTTGTGCATTTTGTCAAACATCAGCGCACATGGTTAGCAATGCTAGACATGACTGCACATTCTTTCTAACAATCAATGTTGCATTTGGCTTGAATAGCTCTACAACAAGAAAATCCACAACTCCTTAGAAACTCTGCCTAAGGGGTTCACTGTTTGCCTCATCCACATTATTCACAACTGTTAGAACCTCTAGAAGTACTGTACTTGTCTTTTTTTTCTCCCATTTAGGTGCAGACTAGGAGGATGTAGGCAAGGTGTGTGGAATTTGGATTTACACCTGCCAATTGCATTTTCTTGGAATTTTCTAAGCCTTTTCAACAAACCCATTTATTTCATATCCTGTTATCATTGCAGTCCATGAGGCCTGAACAGTTCACATGCCAAGCGTATGCTTCCACATTTTGCATACATATTTACCAGAGTGCTTGCAACTACAACATCTGACAAAATTCCTCTATCTTTTAAAGATTTCATTGAATTTCATACCATGTTCCAGAGTTGATATTGGGGTGCAGGCTAGGAATCGGTTGGCACTCCAAAATAAATTGGTAAATTGGTTAAAGACTTGTTTGTAGCATACGGTGAAACAATGTGACTGTCCCATACCATTTCTCCATCCATAGACTGCAAAGAAGTTTCATGTCTTTCAGAAGGAAAGGTGGCTTGAGAATAGAGCTTTGTCCATCTTTTAGTATCCCCATTTACCTTGCATGAAGACGCAACAACCTACAATTATCCAGTTACTGCTAATATTTGAAATGTTGACTTGAGTTTTGGCGTAAAAGAAGCCTCTGGATTCTAAATAAAGTGCAATTATTTTTATGCAAGGGAATAGACAGGTCTACATGTCTTTTAGGTGCCCATGTGCTTGATGGGATGCCCATACCCACACCATTCCTTCCACACGGAAAACTCACCCTCCACGTCTCCATTAATATGCACCTGCACACATTAACTCCTCCACCGCCAACTCCCAATCAATTCACCCAACCACTTCACAAAACACTATTTATTTTTATTTATTTTTAATATTAATTCAGGGTATGCACTACAATATTTTAAAGATTTACAGGTGATGCTTGAAAGGAAAATGGAATGTCTAAAAATTTAAACATCTCACCATGGTCGATCCTCTTCCTTTTGTACGAAGCCATCCACGAGAGTGTAAGAAGGAAGGATTGCCTGTAACATTACATTTTTCACCAGTGAATGGAAGATCCAAATGATAAATGGAAATTTTCCAAGCATTGCATGGCATTCCTGATGTCTCTTTCATCCTCAATAAGCGTAAGACAAGATTCATCACCGAAGTAATCATTAAGTAGTTGGGAATTATCGGAGGATGGTAAAGTGATTCCATTTACAAGCCCTTGAGATTTTGCTTTGGCTAGCAGATAGCCAAAACCTTCAGCTACAAGGACATAAAGAGCAGGTGCCAATGGGAAACCTTGTCGTATGGATCTGAAAAGTCCAAAAGGAGCTGAACTGTGCCCATTAATGGAAATTTGGGTGGAGGAATTCACAAAGAGCATCTTGACAGATTGAATGAAGATTGGACCAAAGCCCAAAGCTTGAAGCATAGCAAGAATGAAAGGCCACTCTATCCTGTCATAGGCTTTCTCAAAGTTGATTTTAATGAAAAGGGCTGACTGGTTGGATTTGCGAGCCCATTCCATGCCTTCCCATATGGCTATGATATTATCCAGGATGTAATGCCCCTGAATAAATCTAGTCTGTTCTGGCTAGATAATGTTAGGAATAATGTGACGCAGTCGAATGGTAAGAGCTTTGGCAATAACCTTGTAGGAAACATTGAGCAAGGTAATAGGCCGCCAATTACTAATCAGCTCGGGGTCTCCAAGATTAGGGATGAACTTAATATTCCCTTTGTTAATGTGAGTGCCAAGCATTTGGTTCTGAAATCCTTCCAAGTAGACCTGATGGAGGTCCGAATCAATAGTATCCCAAAACAATTTGTAGAATTCGCAGGTAAAACCATGTCATTCGGGACCCTTGTCATTGGCCATTCTCATGACCACCTCGTGTAAGTCATCAAGGGAGAGCATTTGATCACAGGCAATTTTCTGCTCCTGAGAGATTTTTCATGGCACTGTAGCCAAGCATTGATCCAACGCATCTCAGTGCTTATCCGAGGGCACTTGAGCTTGGAAAACCAGTTTGTAATGATTGACAAAGGCTGCGCAAAGATGAGTGGGATCCTGTGAGTCAAGTTCTTCCATCACAAATGATGCAAAGTTTCTAAAAATAATGTTTGGCTTTAAGGGAAATAAAGAATCCCTTTGAAACACAATATCCAACTTTGAGCCAGTGAAGTTAGGAATGGATTTGAGTGCCCCGAGCATTGTATTTATCCACGATTTGAATTTGTTGATGAAGTTCTACCACTTGAAGTTGCTAGTTTCAAAGAAATGATTCCCTCGAGTGCCACCACCGCCCAATTAAGGGAGGAGGAGGTACCAGAGTATGATTTGTGTTGAATGTTGGTTAGCATGCCAACTATAGATTCTAATAAATTTGGTCATCCTAGTCATTGCATCCTCCCACCATTGAGTCCAACTGGATTGAAGAGGTGGATGGTAATTTTTCAGATGATGTGGTTGGGGTGTTAAATTCCACACTCACTTGATGTGATTGAGTGTGGGTCCATGTTCCATCAAGGTTGTATTGAGAAAAAATGGCCTTTATGAGAAAAAGGCCTCCTATCTTGCCAAGTGATATAAAATCAAATACGTAGTGGTCAGAAAGTATGAAATCTAGTATGACTTCCACTAGAAAATAATAAGTGTTATCAAACTCAAAATATTGAGTAGACAACATGGCCATGTCGATCCATTTAAGGACCCAATCTGATCCATCTTAGAGATTGGACTAGGTGAACCATGTTGTGGAGGTGGGTTTGTAAGAAGTGTTAGGGTCATTAAACCGAATTTATTGTGCATATATTACCATGCCTCCCTTTGGCCAGTTGTCCATAGCAAGATAGGCAGTGCTCCCGTATTTATCGAGGGTAGATCAACCCTATTAAATTTTCCGCATATGACCCAATAAGCATCAAGAATTTCATTTACTATCCATTGTAAAGATCATCCCTTTTAGCCACATCATTATAGGCATAAATGTTGATCAAGCTAAAAGGGCGGCTTTCAATATTAAATAGGATTCAGATGGCACAATTAGTGGTGTCAACACTATGGTCCATAAATAAGGGCCACCATTTGGGAGAAAAATGGAGATCAATCCCTCACGCCCTCCAACATGATTATTGGTAAAATCCAGGATGTTAGGCTAGATGGATTTACAAACCATCGACAACTGAAAACCTTCAATTTTAAATTCCTAGAAAAACAAAACATATAAATTGGAAATTTTTTGACAAGCATCATGAACAACATACTTACGATTAGAGTCTGTGAGACGCCACACGTTCCATGACATATAATTCATGAGAAATGTTGGTCAAGGGCCATACCATACGCATCCAAGCCATCTAAGGCATCAAATTGATTTTGCAGGAATTGAGCATTATTATGCTTCAAAAAATCTTGCAACTCAACTTTATTTTTCCCAACATACTCCTCCTCTGTAGACTCCACACTTTGTTCCAGGCTATAATCTTGTTTGGTCATGGAGTGGCGAGAAGTACTTCGAGCCCTTTTAGGTGGACCCTGTGAACCGGTCGTTAATAGTAACTGCGATGTCGAAAGATTCGAGGAAATTCAAATGGAATTTTTTGGTTCCATGAGAATTGTGGACACCTTGGGCATGCTGAAAAACTTAGGAAAGGGGACTCAAGCATCTTCGTAAAAACTAGTTCCATAGAGCATCACTAGTCAGAGGTTTGTTCCTTAACAGTTGGCTCTTTCAAGCCATTTTTCCCAGACACCTTGGCTTGAGTTTTTTATTCTTGTTATTTCGCCTTCCAATAGTTTTCCACCATTCCTCCTATGGGGTTTTACAAATTCATAGGCCACCTTAAGCACGGGTGATTGTGCGGAACATAGAGGGGACAGTCCTTGATATTATGATCAGAGGCATGGAAATGAAAACATGTGTTAGGAAAGTTAATGTAAAGAACATGCTAGGAACATCGAGTATCTCCCATTTGGATCTCCATGAATTCCTTCAACTCTTGGGAGAGGTAAAATTCAACACAAACTCATTTTTAGGGTGAGTGTCAGTAGAATCTGTTGCGGTTCCATGCAAACAACTCACCCGATAGAGGAAGTGATTTGGTGCATAAAGTGAATGCATGACAATGGCAAAGCCAAGGAACTCCACCCAAACAGTACTTTGAGAGCCGTATATTCGGATTAACTATAACGTATTTATCCCAAGGAGAAAGAACCAAAAGGGAGTTACACACATACCAAGTGGTCGACGGTTCAAGATAGTTGGGGCATGCGAGGGGTCAGAGAAGCGAAAAAGGAAAAATCCTTTAGTCATGTTTTACACACTTTCGATCTAGATGTCGTGAGCAGCCTAGAATGAGTTAACCCATAACCTTAGCATTAAATTCTATAAGGCAAAACTATTCTAACCACTGGCATGTAGCATTAAATTCAAAAACATGTAATATAACATCAGGAGGAGAAACATTACCTCGTGAAAGACCTTCGAATGAATTTTTGGGGGCATTTATGCGGCGGCACCATTGTTTGAATCTCCACAAGCTCCAGCCTTGACAACAATAGCTAGGCTCGAGGTGGAAGGAGGCATTATATAGGTGCGCCCTGTGGGGCGAGAAACCCTAGAAATTACCGAGAAAGGTACAATCCTCGCAGTTCCCGAAGAGGCCGCGGTATGAAATACAAGTGAAAGTGAAAGTGAGAAACAAGAGGTGTTAATATTTTAAACTATATGATAGTTTTTTTTTGTGAATTCATGGGAAATAGAGTTTCTCCAAAGTACTGAGCACATTTTTCTAGGTGGAATATAACGGACCACTCACCATCCTTAAGGGTAAATTGAGAGTCAAACTTATGGCTTGGACCACAATATGATAAAAATTTTAGAATTTTGTTGTGTATTTTTTAGCTAATTAAACTAACGTGCCTAACATATAACTTGATACAATAATTTTCGATACTTTTCTACTGCGCTTTTCCATCCAGTAGTAGACAAGCGTCGAAAAGAAGAATGAATAAATTAAATTTAAAAAGTAGACACACAAATGATTTTGTTTAATGTTAGAACAACTATTAGAATTGTCATGCCTCTAGCCACCACCACAAGTGACCCATTGTGAAATTGGTTTTCATCAATTTATCAACAAATCGTAACGTTCAAAATTATAGGTATTAGAACAAACGACCAACAACTCCTCTCCATCTCCCTCCTATTAACATATCCTACCACTTATGAATGTGGCATTGTTATTCTATGTTAAATTATATTTTATAAGTAACAGATTCACAAGAATTCATTTTCTAATAATTCATTTGATACTCATAATATATTGCAAAATAGTTATAAGATTTTATATCTATAAATATCCCCTAAAAATAATTAAAATTGTTTCATATTCATGAGAGATGAGTTCTTATTAAAATTATTTAATTAATGGATCAAAAATATTTATGAATAAAAATAAAATTTAAGACATAGTTTAATCCACTACCCAAAAATAAAAATAAAATAAAAAACTAAAAAAACATATCACTTGTATATAAATATTCCAAAAAATTGTTGGGCCCATACTTGAAAGGTTAGATGTTGTGAAGGTTAAATGTAATTATGTTAGATTTCTCGTGGCCTCTACTTCGAGAAAATGGAATTTTCTTCCTTTCAAAAATATTTTCAACTTGTTGATAAGAAGAAGGCAAGACTAACCCTAGATCCGACTCTAAAGGGAAAGGGAAAAAACTTTAAGAGGAAAAAAGGTGTTAAGTCTATGTGGTGATATAAGATTCAACTGTTTTGTGGTGTTAGAATCAAAGGAGGAGGATGTTTAGGTAATAAATTCATCATATTCAATAGATTCCTCAAATAAATGTGTGTATGTGACTCGGGATCAAAGCATTGGTTAAGATGAAGATCCTATTAAAATCTTTTGTCTAGGTAATATAGAGATATTTGGATTCCCTAGCCCAAGGACCTTCCACCCCCTTATGATTGTGATGATCCTTCCTACAATAAATTAGGCCAAGCAAGGAAATATAGAGAAAATTAGTTGTGAAATGAAATAGAAATAACCTTATTGTATTGAAAGATTGGAATTGCATTACAAGATCATAGGTCACTTGAGGAGGAAATCTCCTTTGAAGCAAGTTCAATACATTTATGATGGTTCTAGTCAAGCTAGCACTACTTCTCGTGCATGTGGGATTCTTCTTAATAGCGAGCAAGGAATGAATTCCAAATTATATGTGTCCATAGCCTTTATTAAAATAACAATTATAAAGAAAGAATTATGAAAAAGGTATTAACATTCTTGTGCATTTGTGATCAAGGTTCCCAAGTGAAGGGACACCTTATACCATGTATCCACTTGTCACGCTTTTACCTCGTAAACCAAGATCTCAAGAATAACAATTTATCAAGAAAATGATATTTTTTTTGCATTAATGTAAAGAAAGATTACAAAATTAGGTAAATAGCTCAATACTCCAATTATAGTCTTATGAAAAGATACTATAGTCTACAAGAATTTTCTTAATAATTTTAGTCATAGACCTATCTTAAGCTTACAAACTCTGCAAAGCTTCTACATAACCACACTTGGTTCACACTCTAAGAGAATCCAATTGATTCCTTAACTTGGAATTCAATATCTTTTTCTATCTTTCTCTATATCTAAGATGTTAAATCCCTTGAAAATTCACAAATCCATTCTACTTATAGAATTCACAGAGCTTTGGTGGGAGGAAAAAATTCCTTTAGCGAGTAAAGGTTTCCCCATATAATATTCTTGAATTGGTCTCTCATATCCATCAATCAACTTCATAAGTTTCTCTCTGTTGACCAATCTAAATTGAATCATTCTGTTAGTCCCTATTCAAAATAGATGAATCAAAATCCAAACAAATTCTTTTCTAAATATATTGATGTAAACCTATGATTTTATTTGACTCGTATTTTATCATTGAAGCTAATGGGACTTCATAAAGGAATACAACATTCCACATTGTTCTTAGTGTTCATAGGATTTTGTAGTGTATTTTGGCATTGGATAATATTGTGTAGGATTCATAGTGTTACATGGCTTTAGCTAGGTTTCCTCACCTTCCATATTATTAAGTGGATTTGTATAAGCTTGCACAATATTGACATTATTGCACGACTTGGGTAATCTTGCACATAATTCATAGTATTGCGCTACATTGGACACGTTTTCATATATTTTGTAAATTATTAAGGAAAATATTCTCGATAGCTCACTTAAGAGTGGTACGACATTTTGTAAATATTTATTTTCTAGTTCTCTAAATGTTTATGGGTCATGTAGGATTCTTTGTGAACCTAGATGCTTATGCATCACATCCCCTCCCCCTTTAAAATGTTTTTCCTAAAATGTAATGGCTAAAAACTACTCATGAATTTGTAAAAAGGGGATCCTAAGTTGCATCCTCATGAACTTTACCCCACGCCATTAGATTGGGACCTTTATGATATTGTGGTTCAAAGTGGACATGAGCCACCATGAGTATTTGTCAAGGATTGCTTTTGGCTAAAAAATGAGGGATCCTTTGAAGTCAAGCTCTAGAATTACTATTTGAGTGGTGACAGGTTTCCCATGAACCTTATTCAAACATGAGACACGGAAATTAGGATGAACATGGGAAGAGAGTGGGAGTTATATATTGTATGATACTTGCTTTATTCTTTAAAGCATTTTTAAGGGCCATAAAACTTAGGGACAATATTCTAGCGACAATTCATATTTAACAAGGAATGCTTATAAGGTGATATTATGAGAAAAGTTATATCTCCTAATTGAAAATATCATTCAAAATGGTACCGATCTTCATATTGTTTCATATGTTCTAGGCCATGCAGAGATTATCTTGAAGAACATTTTACCGTGTATAGAGGGTGGTGTCAATTTCTTGTACTAGGAACTACCTGAATGTAAGAGACAAGAGATGGTGTTTTGACCATACAATTCTTTAGATATAGTCATTTTTGATGCTATGTGGTATGATGTGTTATACCACCATTTGAATAGAGATAAATGTTAACTAAAAATGTCCTCTTACTCATTTTTGTTAACCTTGTGCTAATAACCTAAAAATCTTAAGCACTTGTCACTATTTGTTCAAACCGCAGGCCATGATCCATTTTGCATAGCCAAGTATCATTCCTACATGTCATGAAATGTTTTTCATGACCCATTTTTCCTCACCATACTACTATATTCTTTACATAGCTGCATGTTTCGTAAACAATCCATTAATGCCTCGATTTGATATAATGTAAGTGGATAGAAGTACAAGCCTTTATGACAAAGGAAGTTTCAGACACATCTGATTTAGATTGATGTTTTTTCCCCAGATCTATTTTTTATTTCTAGGATATCATGTTTCCTTCCAAGATCATATGTTTTGTGTCACTTCGTGCTCTATATGTTCTATAGTAGGTGATGATCAATTGTTATTCAACAATTATATCCTTGACTTGATTTGCTCTTTCTTCTCTTTTTCTATAAAAATATATATTTGTTTTGTTCTAAGGGTTCTTCTTCTTCTCTCTTGAGCTCACTTGAATTCCCATCTTCTATGTATGGTGTTTTAGACTCTATATTGATAGATAAAATGCGTTGGGCCTCATTTTACATTATAGTAAAGCTATGTATACTCAAGCAATAGAAAAAAAAGTTAGTTCCTTATACCCATCCTTCTTTCTTATATTGCCTTCCTAGATTTTTTGTTGATCATTCATACCTATTATTAAGCTATGATTTTGTGTGTGTGGAATATACTTACATTCATTCAATATAATTTGTTATCCTCAAATAAATAGATGAAGGAATGTCTCTATTTACTCTTGGCACATTGTCAAACCTTTTTAATTTATTTCCTTATCCCCTTTCCCCGCAATTGTTACATCGAGGTAGTTGGTGGTAGGATGAGGATTTGAAGTAGATTATAACCAGATCTCTAAAGGTTTGTTTCAAGTTGTAAGTCTTATACTAGATAAGCAATCTCATGTTATGTTAATAGTGAAGCAATATTCACGTGTGAACAATTTCAATGTTTAACAACTCTAACATGCCTAATGGGACAAAGGATTTTTTTGTTAAAAATATTTTGCAAAGCTTCTACTTATAAATCTTAGTCAAGGTTTTGGTCGAATATTGACTCTACCTATTTTTAAAGAAAAATATATCAATTGGAAACTCCACACTTTAAAATACTCGTGCTTAGGTTCGTATAAAAATCCCCACATGTTTTAATGCAATCATACTTCCACAACTCTTCCCATATATCAGCTATTTGTTTCTTGGAACTCCTATGGCCCCTTAATTTGTAGTAGCTTGATGATATCCCTAAGCCATCCCTAAATTTTTGCATGTATTTTATGGAAATGATTCTACAAACCCTATCAATCACATTCTAGATATGGCCAATTGACATATATTGGATGATATCACATATGAGAATATGGCTCTCATATTTCTTGCTTCTTCTCTCAAAGGGAAATCTATTTATTGGTTCAGTAATTTTGGGTGCACAATCAATATCATCATAGAAATATCTAGAAGAGAATTTGAGTGTTTGATTTAAGGAGAATACAGACATCATATCCCTCATGGAACACCTTAACACCATGAAAGGGCCCCCAAAAAGTATGTTTTAGACTTCAACATCATGCTCAAAAATAATTGGGAAAGAATACCCCAAAAATGCAAACCCCTACTAGGTATGGCATTCTTATTCTACCTAATATCCTTTGATCTTGATTTTTTTGTTTTGATTCAGTCTCTTAATGGAATTACATTTCCTTAGGCATTTGATGTACATATTTAGGCAATGATCCGAAAAATGAATTAAGTTCACCACTTCTCAAATTGCTAATTTTTAGATACTTAATAAAGTTCTCTTAATTCCCCTAAACAATTAAAAGTTGGCTTGATAAATTTTAAACAATATTAAAAATGATAAAAGAGTAAGCTAATAAGGAAAATACATAACGAAAATGTACACCAAGATGATAAAAAAATTCACCCACTGTGGGATATGTCTCCAGATCTCGAAAATCACTCAAACTGATCTATTATTGACGTAAAATCACTTGTACAACAATAACTACATCAATTAAATGCTTTGGTCCACAATATATCTCTTTCACAATCTCTATTAAATCCCTAGTTCAATCTCCAATAGATATCTTGCAACAAAACACTCCAAACTCACTCTAACTCTCCCAATTAGGATTGTACATACAAAAGTTACCCTCTAAAAACAAATTAGTGTCATCCATAGTGTTTCAACACTAGTGGCACAATGTTAAAAGCTTAACAATTTTTCCGACTGGTCTGGGGTTCAAATCCCCTTAATTGCACATTAATTTGCGTAATGGCTAAGGCTCTAAGTTTGGAGTAAATGGGGTGGGGTGAAATTTTAGTCTATGACGTTTTACAGACAGTCACTACAGTGTTAATGAAATTGTCAATGTTGATTCACAGTTTATCTTACAAATTTTGATCTATTAATAGTTACTTCTTAGGCTTGAAAAGTTATGCAGTTTTCGAGGAAACGTGGAGCTTGCTTATTTATTCATCGTTTGCAAAACAATTGGACGAGTATCTCACAGATCTTACAAGTTCTAGTTCTAGCTTTCCTAAAGGAAAGACACTACATGGAAGCTATTTGTTCGTGTGTTTTTCACATCACTACATCTCCAAAATCTTACTAAGAATTGACATTGTGAATTGCAATACACACAGATATTTTTATTGGTTCGTCACTAATATCTACTGATGAAGTTTAGCAAGAATCAATGGTGAAAGTCATGGATGGCCAAGCAGACTTCCAAGCAGACTTCAAAGATGCAACGGTATGCCGCCATTTTAACATGAATTAGCAATACTTAAATGAGTGCAAAGAGTTCATAGTGGATACCTTGTATTTGATCTAAGATTGAGTGCCTAAAATTCAAAGTCAAGCAGCTGTGAAAGCAGGCAGAGAATTCTAGTTTAAGAGTTTTAAAGTTTATAGTCTTTTGAACGTTTCATAAGCTAATTAAGCAATGGAGGCTCATATGCATACCTTTTTCTCCAATCATCTTTTTGGGGATACAGTATTCAATACACAGGTCATTGGTGTATATCATTATACTACGTTGAAAATGGAGGTTGAAGAAGCTCAATTGCTAGATGGTGATGAAGAGGACA
Source organism: Taxus wallichiana var. yunnanensis (assembly GCA_018340775.1). Taxonomy (NCBI): domain Eukaryota; kingdom Viridiplantae; phylum Streptophyta; class Pinopsida; order Cupressales; family Taxaceae; genus Taxus; species Taxus wallichiana. The sequence continues at coordinate 232,841,981 of CM031238.1, read as the reverse complement.
ACCAAGATAAAGTGTAATATATGGTTGACTTAGTGGCTATTCAAAAATTGGATTACACGTTGTTGCAGTAAAACCGAAGGTAATGTGCCCTGAATTGATTTAATTTGGGGTATAGTAGGCCCAAATATAGATTCTAGAGGTGGAATCCTAGTGTCAAAAGGAGGTAATATAATTGGAAATATTAATGAGGGTGCATTCTTTAGCTACTATCACTTACCTGCATCTAATATTGTTTTTTATCAATAGACAGTGGAGGAATGCGGTCAGAGGAATAAAATCAGAGTTGTTCTCAAAGAATGAGTATAAGACTAAGTTAATTTCAAATCTAAAGTCTCCACTGACAAAATGTCCATTAAATCTTTCATAAGGGGAGTGAGAGTTGGAATGGTTCTAATGAACCGACTATTTGGTGCACCAAATATTGTACATGTAAATTAGACTTGATTATCATGTTATCAATGATAACATGATCCTTTCTCTAGATGGAAATTTATCCTATAACATCTACAATAATATTGTAGCAGATGAAGAAAAAAGGGGTAAACTTTCTATATGATGTCCTATTTATCTGGATATAGCATGTGTGGTACAACGGTGGGAGTTCCTAGTTATACACCACAACACCAACACACAATGTCTAGGGTTTTCAGTAATATGCATGTGCAAAATTATAGAAATAACATTAAGGTGGGTTTTAACCACTTCGCCCTATGATCTTTAATGTCATTTATGACACCGAATGCCAGTGGTTAGTAAGAGGATAGTCAACTCATTAAGTCCTTGGGGAGATTTATTGTGTTATCCGCATTGCACAATGATTAGAGTGGAAGTAATCCTCATCATCCCTTTCATGTTGCCTAAGTTTTTTCCAAACAAACTATTAGAACAAGAGATATCATATCAATTTGTTCATGGAATTCACCATGTGGCTAAGGAGTAAAAGAAGCATATGGCCACCTATCCTACTCTTCCCTTTCCAGTAGGCTCTATAATTATTAATTATTGGCAGAAGGCCAAGAGGGTGGAAGGACACAAGACATCCTTTCATTTGGAATACCACGTTCCAAGATTATTTGATCTAATAAGGAGAGTTACACAATTTTGTAAAGGTTCCTTTGGCATGGCTACTATTAATTATAAACACTAGACACATAAGCATGACCTAGTCTACAAAGATGAGAATAGTGATCAAATTGTGGCCATTAACATGAGAAATAATAAGGTCATGTATACACCATTGAGCAGTTTGTTGGTGGGATTCAGCTTAAGGCCAAGGTGGGAAGAAGAATAAGAAGAAGATTCAAATGATCGTGGTACATACCCTAGGCAACTCAAGAAACTTTTGGTGGAGTCCCTTTTGTATTCAAGGAAAAGGGTGGTACTTCTCACCCTAGAGCTACTCCAAGCACACAACCCTCAATCCCTTCAAGAATACAAATAGTTAGTCTTACTCCTAGTTCCTCTTTAGTAAGTACTATGGAAACTATAGTTTCTTCCCTTTCTTCTACTTCTTTCATTTCTTTAATAGTCAGAACCTCTATAATCACTACACCTTCTTCCACTCCATCTTCATTTGACCCTCTTCCTACCAAAGTAGTATCATTATTTTTACTATTTATTCTAAGGATGAATTAGGGATGATCATGGGATATTAGATCCCATTCATTAATTCAAACTCCTCCTTTTTCCCTAGATTTTAATTATCCCTCTTATTTCCCCTTCTCTCCTAGCCTCAATTTTGGCACAAGTTCCTACTTCCCTATCTATTTCCTCTACAACCATTTATACTATTTTACCTTCTTCTCTCCCTCTCCCAATGACTTCTTCATTATCTCCACAAGTCACTTCCCCCTTCCTTTGTCTTCTCCTCAAGTCACTGTAGTGACACCTTATCAACTAGTCGCAATCACTACAACATCACCGAGAATACATAGTTGTTGTTCCTACCAAAGATTGTTTTTAATTCATCAACTATTGCTTCCTTTTCAATGCCAATTACTTATGGCACCATTTTCGAGAAGAGATTCTAAAGCCAAATTGAATGCACCTATACAACTTTCCTTCTCTTTTCAGGATCTTCCTCCAATTCCTCCACGATCTGGTTGGTATCTTAATCCACTATTAGCTCCTTCCATCACTATTTATGTTTCACAAACATTTCTACTGTGCATGTTATGCCACTTCTTCCAATTCCTTATTATATTTCCATGTATTCTTTCCAAAATCTCATAGCTACTTAGAGTTGCATGAGTCATCTTTTAGCCCTCTCGCAACATGTTCAACCTCAATCTACATTACATGGGACACTAAAATATTTTCCACAAGTGATGGGATCTTCCCCGCTCTTCCTTCTATAACAACATTTGCACAAGATACTCCAGGCGTACATAGACTCCTCTCGACATGCGCAGGAAATGGTTCCCACCATGATACAAGTTGAGGATCCTAAGGTAAAGCATCAAGCATGATTCTCCTACATGAACCTTGAAGTGGTTAACAAAGAGAAAACTTACCCAATGAACAACCCTTGTATACATGGAGATAGAGGAGGATATACTAAGGATCTCCAAAAGGGCCCATGCAGAAAAAAAGATCATGGACACAAACCCCGATCTATCATTGATGTTACTCAACAAATGACAATTGATTTAGTCAAGAGGATGCAAGAAAAGTTGGTTGTTTTTAAGGCTCAAAAGTAGGTGATTGTGCCTAGGAATACTTTTACCCTTTGATGTAAATGGGTCTAAGGACTCTCTATGAGATTTTGGTAGCCATACAAATCCATAAATATATGGTATATTAGGGGATGCTTCAATTCAAGAACCAACACAAATGCATGAATAAAATAATCTCAATGATGGACAAATTATTGGCTGTTATAAACAAAAATTCGTGCCTGAATGTATTAGATATAAAAATCCAAGACTTAAACACAAGAAAGATCTATATGGGCCACATTTTTAATGAGTAGAATGACTCAATGATTGTAATAAAGGGATTGATGAATGAATTGTAGGGCATAACAAAAAGGCAATTGAGCTTTCGGCTAAAGCTCAAATTAACTCAATGCACCAACCAAATGGGAGGTTGATTCAGAATCCTTTCTTTGAAAAATAGTTACAAAATTTCATCTCCAATCTAGCTTCCAACTTTACATAATTTTATGCACCTAGATAGGCGTCCACTATCATGGCATTGGTCACTTCAGCAGATGGAAAAGTGGAGAAAGTTACACTTTTAAATGAATCATAGCACGGTCCCAGTGGATTTAATGAGGCTGCCTATTTTAGATCTAGTATACATAGAGAATGAGTTCAAGGCATGTGTATCCAAGCTCCATCGGAGTCAAATACAGTAAACTTGGGAAACCTCGTGTGGGAGTTTCAAGAAAATATTTGATAAGTAGTCACTTTGATATTTTTAGGATATATTATTCTAGTATTCCGTAATCCTAAAATAGATAGCATAAGATTTATTGCATGAAATATTTGTCTTTTATTTTAACTAGCCACTCGTGAATAGTTGATTCTATTTTTAAAATTTGCTATTTTTAAGCCCCAGACGGTGGCAAATTGTATAAATACATCAGTTGTTTATCCTCTAAGCATGAAGAATTATATGAAAAAGTACTTTTAAATTCTACGGAGCTTTTAGTGAGTGTTTTTTTCATATTGCTTGTTTAATTGTTTGGTAAAATTGCTTGGATTTGTTGCATTGATTAATCATTGTTTGGTTTATTTTATCATGAAATTTGTAAATGTGAAATAGTTATTTTCATAATTATAAGTTTAATTAATTCTACCTTTTTTAGGAGAGTGTTGATGTGCGTATGTAATTGGATATTACGGTTATATGTTGTTTCATGATCTTCATGGCGTTTAGTTGAATTGTGTAAAATAAAGTTCAACTATTAATGTAAATTACTATTATTTCAGAACTTTTCTTTGGATGAATGTGTGTTAACAATATTTTTGTAGGCAAATAGGAATAATAGGATCTTTTCTAATGGATTTTTACCTGATATAATTATCCATAGAGTATTTTCCTTATCATCTTAAACTTGTGGCATGTGTTATGCTAAGATTAAGTTGATGTAGGTATAGTTGGTGAATTATATAGAGGCAATATTAAGATAGAAGCCCTTCATCACTTTTAGGAAATTCTATATTCTTCCCTACCCTACCTTACTCCTTTTGCAAAAAAAAAAATTAGCGTAGCCTTATCATGACTAAAATCACACTTTTGGGGAAATACTACAATTAAGATGGGAATTTGTGAGTACAATGAGAATCTCTTATTGTTAACAAGTTACTATGCATGTTATTCCGCCTTTTGGTTATCTATAAAATTGTATACCCACAACTCGTGCATCGATTCAACCCCTATCCAAGCTCTAAAATGTGTAGGGAACATAAAACTTCCTCATTTCTACATTTGGGTGTAACAAACTCTCATTAACTTTATTCACGTTTTAGTGGGAATAAATTCCCTTATTGGCTACTCGATAAGCATTCAAAGGCATTTTACATCCTAGTCATTAGAAGTAACTCGTGTCTTGGGCCATGTTTTGTGTTTATTTTTTGTAGCTCAGATCGAGTTTAATGACTCACTACTTAATCAGCCATTTAATGCATGTAACTCGGTATGAGGTGGCACGGTGGTTGACCATGATGAGTTGGCTATTGAACTCTTTAGGTTAAAAGGTTTATAGATATTGGTGGCAATGCGGGACTCACCATGTAGGCTCGGTGGCAATGTAGAATTCAAATGAGCTAGTTGTTGAGATGAACTTTGATAAAACCATGGGGATACTCCCACATCCATAGTGATTTGGTCCTCCATTTGGTTTATAAGTAAGAACACTTGCAAAATAATGTGAAGAGTAAGGCGGTAGGGTCTCCCTCCTAACAAAAAGTGGATCCCATCGAATGATGGGTGCCCAACCAACAAACAACATGGACCCCACATTCGATTGTTAAAGACCGTGAGGTCCGAAGAGGGTTTGAAAACCCGCAAGCGAGGATCACGAGGGACGACGCACATCAACGGACGTGCGAACGGCAACGTGAAGAGATCTCGGGAGGAGCGAGCATCAACCGAATGTGCATGCAAAGATTCAACAAACGGGCATGAAAACTCTCCTCTATCTCATAGATCAAATGGGGTGTACATATAGGAGGTGTTGAGTAACCCCCAGTGCTGCAATCATGACAACTCGAGTAGAGAGGGGGTAACTCACTTTTTGGTATGTTAAGCCATAAAAAAACTAACTCGATCTCTCATCTCATATGTTATAAAAGAAATGGGGTGGTTCTTTTAAATGAAAATATTTTTTCACCATGAAATTTTAGAGGTGAATTTTGAGTCAAATTTTCCCAAATAAATGGTGTACAAATGTTTATGCTAATAACTTTTAAGAATCATGACAGGTAAGAAGAAGACTTCAATAAATAGTAATTTTAATTTTTTCAAAAAATTTTTTGATATTTTTGCTATTTTTCAAAGAGGGGAGTTACATTATTTTTAGAAAGCTAATAAAATAGAAGTGTAACTCCCAATGACGCATAACGACATTCGACGTTAACCCTAATTACGTGGACCTAAGTGGCACTTTTGACGCATAAGGAATCTCATAATGACCCCTAAATGACACATGGACCTACGATCTCACCTAAGTGAGATGACTCACCTAATGATGTGGAAAATACACACACCAACACCCCCTTCATCGTAACTTAGGATGAGGTGGCAAGTCAAAAATGAGAAATGGGTCCCGACAAAGCTTGATGAGGCGCCCATGTACAAAAAGAAACCCCAAGCAAAGTGAAGGAAAACCCAGTTGGGAAAAAACCCACCACAAGAGAACAAAACACTCTCTAATCTAAGAAAGATGCCAAATATGGGTCCCGACCACGTGGACGAGCCCGAAAGGGTACCCATGTACAAAGAGACAATCTTCTCGTTTTGGGAAGAAGAAGAGAGAAGAAGAGGGAGACGAGAGGAATGCAGAAGATGCCATGGACGGATCTCATAATGACTCGCTAACTCTAGGAAGTCTCCCGTAAGAATGTCGATGATGTGGAAAATACGAGACCCCCTTCATCGCCTCTGAGGTGGATCAAGAAGAGCCACCCGATGAGGTGCCAATGTACAAACTATGTGCCTTTGGGAAAAACACCCTTAGGAAGGACAAAAAATGACGTGTGGGTGAAAGTCCGCCCACTCCACAAAGGAAAGAAGAGAGAAGAAGGGAGCAAGAGGAACATGAAGAACTCTGAAGTCCGGAAGTGCATGCACTGAAGTGTGACATAGGTCTGGCCGCCCTTAGGAAGGAGTGAGTGCCAAGGAACCGAAGGTAATGCCACGTGCTAAAGTGTGACATAGGTCTAGCGAACTGCAAGAAACCGAAGGTAATCAGAGTGAAGAGGAACACCCATGCAAAGGATGTCCAAGTGATGTGAAGGGAACAACATCCTCTCCACAATAGAAAAGGGATCCACAGGTGAGGGTGGATCAATGAAGGTCTCCGGAAAAGTGGAAGTGGTAAGAGTCCCAGAAGGGGCACTCCCAACAACAGAGATGATGAACTCCTCTAAAACACCTGTAGATGGATGAGGGACCTATAGTGCATCACAAGTAGACTCTGTGAAAAGACAACCAAGGTCAGGCAGATACTCATCCCAATGAGGGGGCTCAACAAATAGAAGAGCGATGTCAGATAGGTATGAGTCATCCAATGAAGGTAGAGGAGTGAAATGGGCCTCGCACACTGGAAGTGGAAAGGAGGTTGGTGTAATGACAGTGTGAGACTGAGTAGAAGACTGCTCGATATCTGATGAGATGTGGGGGGTGACAACAATGTCTGGAATAGTGAGAGAAAGAGGAGAAGAGTCCTCTGTAGTACTCTTGACATCAGAACTGGATGCACAATCCTCGTCATCAGAAGTAGAACCAAGCGAGCTTGTGTCAGTGGAACTGTCATCACACGAAGAAATGGAGGAGACAACTAAATCAGCAGCAACAACAACGGTGGCAATATGTGAAGGGTCTCCATAGGGGATCAAGAATGCTCTGCATGGTGAGGTGGATCTGAGTCTGCCACGTGAAACCAGAGAGAACGAGAGACATGCATCATCATGTGACCAAAGACATGGTCACAAGTGTCGAGGAAGTCCTCTAGATGATGATGATCAGCGGGTGCAGGAACTGGCCCAAGTAAGAAGGCTGAAAGACCCTCATAGGTGAAGTAATGTTCCATGGAAGCACGCCAGGCTGAATAGGTCTCTCGTGAGAAGTGGCGGAGGCTGTAAGGCGATCCTACGACGCTCACGTCTAGAAAGAGCACTCTCCATGATGAAAAAATGCAAGATGCAAGGTGCAAGACGTCGGACTCGGCCGATAATGCGTCTGCGTGTGTAGGCCCAAGAGTACAAGCAACCCCCCCAGAATGTGGCACTTTATAAAAGTAGTGAGTTTACAAAATTGGCAATCCCATCACGTAGAGTGCGAGAAATCATGCAACTTTGACCAAGGAAGCACTCAAAAATGAGCAGCGAGTCAAAAGTTATAGCATTAAAACGATTCCCGCAACTGATGGAAAAATACACTAGACACTGCAAACACATTAAAAAAGTGCTTAAATGGGTGCAAAGGGTGTCGTGTGACTACTCGTTGGAAACGGCATCAAATTTTAGCAAGGGTTTGTTTTGCTTGCGAGGGGGGATTAGCCTCCTGCCAACCCCGGACCTCGCCCTCCATCTTCGACGTGCGAATGAAGGACATAATACAAGCAAAAATGCAGCCCAAAATTTATTACAATGCCATGAATGAAATGTTTTGTTTTTTAATCACCCTAAAACATTAAAAAGAAGGTGATAAGGAGTGTGTGGGGGCCCACGTTGAAGTCGGGTGGAGAGCAGCTAGTTGTGGAAGCCCACGTGGAGAGAGAGAGGCCCAATGCACTGAGATGCTTGATGTAACCGCTGTTTTGCAGGCTGGAGAGAGGTGGCCACGTGCTGGGCTGTTTGGAGAAGTTACCAGCCAGCAAGAACAGTAACCAATGCAACTTGTAACCGCCAAGGAAGACAACAAATAAAAAAAACGTTTTTCCAATGCTGAGCAGCAAAAAAAACGTTTTTCAACGCATGTGGCTGGGTTTGAAAGTCGCTGGAGGTCGCTGGAGGCTGTGTTGGTGAGCTGGAAGCTGCTGGAGGTGCTGGTGGTCCATGTACCAGAGGTTTGAACGCAGCAAAGGCCTCCAAAAACAGGTTCCAAAAACGCCCAAACAGAGTGAAAAAACGCGTTTTCCAAAAATGTATTGCGCGAAAACGTTTTTTCAACGCATGTGAACCAAAAGCGGCCGTTGGAGTTCTTTGGTGGTTCAGAAGTCACACGTGCCAAGTGCTGCAGGTCCACGTTGGTGTAAGGTGTTGGTGGATCAGATTGAAGACCCCAAAAACACCAAAAAAAACGCCAAAAACGCCAAAACGGCTGAGCTGTTGGGAATGGAGCCACAGGTGCAAAGTGAAACCACAGGTCTGCAACATCCACGAGTAGGTAGACCACGTGCGGAAGCAAACCACGTGAAGAGAACCACGAGCAGGCAGATGGGTAGGAAAGAACCAGGCATGAGCAAGAGGTTCTCGTGAGCCGTGGAGCCAAACACGAGCAGTAGTGGCCAGATCAACGCATGTCAAGCCGGATGTATGAGCAAAGCACCATCGAGCTAACAATGTGCCAAGGAGTAAATCAACCATGCCCAATCGAGCTGCTAGAATGAACAATGCTGCAAAATGCCAATGGGAAAAACAAACTTCTGAATCACCCTAATAACCCACAAAAAAACTGTGATTGAGTGCAAACCGAGGTATGAAACCCGAATCAGTGCAAGTAGAGCACGGTCGGAATAACCATTATGACACACGCAACGAGATCTGGATATCACGGAAGCTTCAAAAATACGCACAGAAATGCCAATGAGTGCACGGATCCACAAGATCCGCTTTGATACCATGAAAGAGGGTTTGAAAACCCGCAAGCGAGGATCACGAGGGACGACGTGCACATCAACGGACGTGCGAACAGCAAAGCGTGAAGAGATCTCGGGAGGAGCGAGCATCAACCGAATGTGCATGCAAAGATTCAACAAACGGGCAGAACCTGGTTAAGCCATAAAACTCTCCTCTATCTCATAGATCAAATGGGGTGTACATATAGGAGGTGCTGAGTAACCCCCAGTGCTGCAATCATGACAACTCGAGTAGAGAGGGGGAGTTACATTCCCAGAATAGAAGTGTAACTCCCAATGACGCATATGACGCACTGACATGCTGACGCTGACGCACTGACGCATAAGGGAATCTCATAATGACCCCTAAATGACACATGGACCTACGATCTCACCTAAGTGAGATGACTCACCTGATGATGTGGAAAATACACACACCAACAAGGTCAAAACAATATTTTTTTTTTTTATCAATCATGCTATAAAAATTTTCAATACCTAATCGGTCCACATTTCAAGCCCCGATTGGGCCATCTCATCATTGTGTAACCTACTCCATTATTTTTTCTTGTTCACACAAAATTCAACGAGCCATGACTTATGTATATGAAGTTTGTTTTACCCCATTCAAAGTGTGTTGGAAAGATGTCAACAAGATCTTCTTTGTAAAATTAGTTTCATATCAATTGCATATAAATTGGTTTATTTGGTGTGGGGATCCCGCTGGATCATTCCTCCCCACTGAGAAGCTTTTGGACCACCAAACGTTTGGTTTTATTTTGACAATAAGTAAGGGTACAACTCCTTCACCCTTTTTATTTATATCCACCTTTCCTTTTTGGTTGCATTAATTTTAGATCCACATGAAGATATTCCACATCACCTCTTTGTGAATCCCTCATCCTCTTATCAATAATAACATCTTCCTACAATTTTTTGATATATTCAGAGTAAAATCATCAAAAATTACACTTGAATACTCTCGCCTCGATCTATGATCATTGGAGATTCATACAATTTCAAGTTTTCAATATTTATACGAGAATATAAAGTTACATATAGGGAGGTAATTATAACCTCGAAGGTATTATTACCAATCTTCTCCAAAATCTTAAATGGGTCATACTTGATTGGTTTAAGATTTTTACCTTCACATGTAAGTCTTTCCTTACTAATATGTAGCCAAACTTGATCACAAACTTGAAAGTGATTATCAACATGATAATGTTCATGTCTAACCTTATACTTGCCATGGACCTTTTTCAATTTCTCATGGACATCTTGATGAACCATCTATATCTTATAAAATAACCTTTTAGCATTATCAACATCATCTCAACCATCCACCATTGATTCTTCAGATAAAATCCAAGTCCATGGGACTTAGGAAAATAACCAAAGAAAGTACCAAAAATATACTTCTATGTAAAATAATGTAGGGAACAATTGTAAGCATGTTGTACATAACATAAATTCTCATCCCAAAGCTTAGGATGCTTTATAAAATATCATTGGAGAAAATGCACTACTTTATGGTTGACCACTTCTACTTTCCCATTAGTCTATGGATAAAAAGTAGTACTTTTCTTCAATTTTGTGTCCATCATCTCCCATAAAATTGACCAAAACTTCCCAATAAATCGAGAATCCTAATCAAATACAATAGATGTAGGAAAACTCAAATAAACCCGAACATTGTTTAAGAGCAAATGTGTAATCTCCTCGCATGTTATCTACTTTTTGTAGAGGGCAACAAGATACAAATTTTTCTATCTATCCACAAGCATGTACAAATAGTTGTGTTTTCTTTTTTCATAGGAAAGCCTCCAAAAACATCCACATAAAAACTAGATTGGTATAGAAAGTGGGGTGTACAAGCCCAAATTTTTGTTACTAGGCTTACTTGTGGCACAAATAATACAACCTTTTATATATTTAGATACATTTTCATACATCTGAGGCCAATAACAATATATTTTTAATTGTGCAATTGTTTTACCAATACCAAAATGACCATAAATAAGAGAAATATGTGCTTCCCTAATCAAATGAACCCTTTCACCTTAAAAATAAAAAATTTACCAAGATGATAAAGCAATGTATTATATGAACGATATTCTAATTCTTCAACTTGTTTACCATGAGTTAAATCTTTATAGGCACCCTTAAAATCAACATCTCTAACATATTGTTCCTTATAATTTTCATGCATTAAAGGACCATTTTCTAAAATAATAGATGCAATAATAGGACGTCTAAAAATCATATCAACAAAATTATTTTGTGTACATTTTTTGTATTTGATCACAAGATGAAATTGTTACAAAATCCCCATCCAAAGAAAGTGCCTTGACCATTGTAGTTTTGACTGTGATTGGAGCTATTATAAAGGTTGGTGATCTGTATGGATTATAATCTCTTTTCCCTTCAATTAATGTTTATATTTTTTACACTCTATAAAAAATTATACAAATTATTATCATAAGTAGGATATTTCCTTACCACACTTGTGAAGGTCTCTAAATGGTAACACACATGTTTTCTCTTTTGCATTAAAATGGTACCCATGGCATAATCAATTCCATCAGTTTCAATCTCGAATGGATATTGCAAATCATATAGTGTTAACATTTAGGATGTCCTTATATTTTCCTTTAGTGTGTCAAAGGATTTCTATTGCTTTCCTCCCCACTAAAAGACTTGTTTAGTATTTGTCAAGGAATACAAAGGAAATGCAATGAATGAAAAGTTAGCAATAAACTTCCTCCAATATTGGACTTCCCAAAAGAAGCATCTAACTTCAGTTACATTGTTAGGCTTAAGCCACTTCATTATGGATGCAAATTTAGAGGGATCAATTTGTAATTCACCACACTCTACTATGAATTCTAAGTAAATCAAATACATATTACAAAATTCACATCTTGACATTTTCAAATACAATTTCTCCCTTCGCAAAATATATACTACTTTCTTAATATGTTCAACATGATCTTTTCAACTTTTACTGAAGATCAAAATATCATCTAAGTAGATAGTAAAAATCATCTATGAATGGCCTAAATACATCATTCATAACTCACATGAATGTGGTGGGAGCATTACAAAGCCCAAAAGGCATGACAAGCCACTCAAACAAACCTTGCTTAGTTTTGAAAGAAATTTTCCAAATATCACCTTCATTGATCCTAACTTGGTGATAACCACTTCTTAAGTCTAACTTAGTGAAATAAACAACATTTTTCAACCAATCTAAAAAAGCATCAATATGAGGATTAGGGTATCATTTTTTCACAGTTATTTTGTTTAGTGCTCGGCAACCCACACCCATCCACCAAGGGTCATCTTTCTTTGGTACCAAAACAATTTGTGAACCACATGGAGAAGTGCTTGACCGAATGATTCCTTTCTCACATTCTCTACCACTAATAACCTATACGTGACAATATTAGGAAGAGTTGCATCTTGTTGCAGAAATTTATCTCATGTTGTATGTCACTTTGGGAGGTAAACATGTGGCTCCTAAAACACATCATCATAATTAGATATAACCTTAACTATTTCATTCTTATGTTTAGGATCACAACCTTCTAGAGCCTTGGACTTATCATAATCCGTAGATTTTACAATCTTGTTCTTCGACAATCATGTTCATCTATCTTGTAGATACAAGTGATAAATTTACCTTTATCTAATGATACCTTATGATGTATCAATCCCATCTTTACAAGCAAATATTTATTCTCTTCTCTATAGAATATTTCTTTTCTGTCAAACAAATAAGGACTCCCAAGTACAATGCCACAAATATCAAGTGGAACCACATCTAATTATACCTCATCAATGAATTTAGAGGTAATTACAAATCTAAGTTTGCATGTTTTAGTGACCTACAGTTTAGCATCATCACATACCCAACCCAAAGGGTAAGGTTTTGGATGTGGTTTAGTCTTAAGTCCCAAATTCTTAACAACTTCTTTAAAAATGAGATTAGCTTGAGATCCACTATCAAAAAGAGTATCAATTTTAGTATGTTTAGAGATTACTCTAATGTGGAAAATCTCATTTCTTTTCTTTTCATGCATAGATTTAGAATTAGAAGAAGCATGAGAATTAGTGCCGAGAAGAGGAAGAAGATTAACCTCCCAAAAACATAATCAAGATCTTGGTCTCATCACCTAAACCGGATCCAAGATAGTACATTATTGCAATTTTATTTTTTCACCTTTCTTGTTCCTGAACCTCTTTGGCTTAAGTTCAGGATGGAGCTTCCAAAACTTAGCCTTTATATGTCTTTTTTCTTGTAATGTGAAAATAATCTTCTCATCTTCTTTCTTATCCATGGAATTATTTTTGTTTTACCCTTTCCTTTACCATTATTTCTAGTCTATTTATGTGGTTTCTTTGTGAAGTTTTCCTTTGTGTTCTTACCCCTTGATTCAATGTGGGTAGCTTGGACACAAACTTCATCAAGGTTAGTGGGATTAAACATGAGTATAGTATGTCTCAAATAATTGTGTAACCCACCAATGTATTTTAAAAGAGTCTCGTGAGGGAAAATCCCAAAATCAAATCCCTTTTTCTAAACTCCTGAGTGTAATCTTGTACACTTTGACCCTTAGTTTGTCTTAAGTTTTTCCAATCCATAGTAGCTTGTTGCATATAACCCAAAGGATAAAATTACTTTTTCAAAGCGGAAACAAATTCATTCCAAGAAGAAATCACTTTACCATGTTTCAAAATTCATTCTTGTGTCTTACTCTCCCACAAAATGAGTGTTGTACCACCCAAACAAAGAGTAGATAACTGAATTATTATTTCTTCATCCATAATTATTTGAACCCTGCAAAGTATACTTTAATTTGCTTGATCCAATTTATATGCACAAAGATCTTAATTATAAATTGGAAAATCAAACTTAACATCAAGTTTTAAATTTGAGGAAACATCAAAAAAATTAGTTTTCTTATCACCAATACAAGAACTAGAAGGTTCGAAGCAAATGGTGTAGTTTTAGGAGGTTCTTTTCCTTTGCCTTTACTCTTAGCATTATTTTTTCCTCTAATTTACCTTCAATTCATTACTTTTTTTCTCAAGTATAACTCTTCCACCATACTCTTAATTTCCAAAAAAATCTTGATTGAAGGCCATTTCGATTCAAATTTTTCCTAGGAGATACCTTAGCTAAACTTTGGATTGCATGTTTTGAACCTATCTTAGGATTATACTCTTCAAGAAATCCTTCACCTCACTTTAATATAGACTCAGTTAACATTCAAAACAAAAATTGAAAATCCCCAAAACAACATTAAAATATTACTAATCAACTACTTTGATACCAAACTTGATCCAAAACATGAATTAGGTTCATCACTTATCAAATTCCCAATTTTGGATACTTAATAAAGTGCTCTCAATTTCTTGTAAACAATTTAAAACAAATAAAACAATGAGAAAATACATAGTGGACAATGCAAACCACAATGATAATAGATTTCACTCGATGTGGACTACATCTCCAAATCGAAAATCTCTCGAGTTGATCAAATATTGACGTAAAATCACTTGTACAACAAATATTACATCAATTAAATTCTTTTCTCTGCAATATATCTCTTACACAATCTCTAGAAAATCCTTGGTTCAATCTCTAATATCTCTCTTGTAACAAAATACTCAAAACTCGATCCAACTCTCCCAGTTAGGGGTCAGTACATAAAACATTTACCTCTTAAATATAAATTAATAAATTAGTGCCTTTTATAGTGTTTGAACACCCGTGGCACAATGATAGAATCTTTTCATTTTTCTCGAATGATCTAGGGTTCAAATCCCCTTAAGATTGCACTAGTTTTGGGTTTGACAATCTCGAAATCAAGGATAAACCCATATCCTTGGTTATATTTAGCATAAGCCCATGTGGCCTAATGACTATGGATCTAATTTTTCAGTGTATGGGGTGAGGTTTTGATTACCCACCTCTACGTCCCTCTTTTGCATCATGATTCATTCATATTTTGGTGGGAATATCCCATATAGTGACTAGGTGATAAGCGTTCAAAGGATTTTTATAGCCTAGTGGTTAGAAGTAACTATGTTGAATGGATATAACTTAGTGTGAGGTGGATAGGTGGTTGACTATGTTGAGTTGGTTGTTTAACTTGTCAGGTGTGTAGAGCTCGGTGGTAGTATATAACTTGGTTATGTGGGCTCAAAGTGGAAATGTAGAATGTTTTTGAGATGGTTGTGATGAAATTTGAAAAACCATGGGAATATATCCCAAATGCATAGTGAATTGGTCCTCCATGTGGTTTATAAGAAAGAACACTTGCAATAGAATGTGAAGAATAAGGCAGTAGCATTCCCTCTTAACAAAAAGTGGACCCCATCGACAAATGGGCCCACAACCGAAAAATGATGTGGGCTCCACATTCGACCATCGAAGATCATAATCTAAAAAAAAGAAATTATATTTCTTAATCACACTCTACCACTTGTCAATACCTAATTGTTCCATATGTCAAGCACCGATTGGGCCACCTCATCATTGTGCAACCTGCTCCATTATTTTTTCTTGTTGACATTGAACTTTAGTGAGCCATAACTTTTGTATATAAATTTTGTTTGACCCCTTTCAAAGTGCATCGTAAATATCTGGACGATATCTTTTGTGTACAAGTAGTTTCATCTTAATCAAGACCATCTAATAGATTTGGTGTGGGGATCATCTGGATCGGGTAAAGAATATCCTCATTTAGGCTAGTATAATGAATCTCATCCCCATCTCACCCTTATTGCCAAAAATTATGACGTTTCCTCAAATTTTCATATGTTTATTGAGAAATCTTCTTGGCCACCCCATATGCAAAGACCTCTTGTTGTCCCAATCATCCCTTCATCCTCAGAAACCTCCCTTACCAAGAGCTAAAGCATCACAACCTCCAAAACCTTTCATGAAGAAATAATGGAAAGCCACATACACTTCAATACCATATTCAAATTTGAGTACAAGAAAAGGATTATGGATGACAATGTTTTCCTTTTCCATGACTAAGATGATGTCCTTTAGATCAGCATGCAAGAATCTAAGGTAACAACAAGTAAACACCCAACTAACATGGATAAATGTATACAAGAGGAGGACATTATGCATGCTTTCTTGATTTCATTATAGCATGTGGTTGATTTATTAACTTTTCTTGAGGAACATGGGTGGTGGGACCTTCTGACATCCAAAGGGATGCAAATTATGAGGTGGTGTTATCAGATTGGGTATACTCCCATGAGGAGGATAACACTCATGATGTCGATGAAGATCTCATTACTCCAAGCCACAGTATGGACGAGATCATTTAATTAGGTGATATTGATGGCCTTAAAATGCATTCCATAGGCAATGCATGTGGATATGATACCACTTCATATCCTAGATTTAAGATTTGGAACTCGACGCCTTTGATTGAGAGCAGACTACCATCTTTTGTAATTGTGGCTTTATCACCTTGGAACCTTGTTGTGTGTGACCATATAATGGTCTCTTTATTATCCTAATTTATAATATCAAGAAGAGAAAGGAGATATTATATAGACCATTCTTAGGTTGCATACATCCACGTGAACCTACTGTGATCCATCATATGGCTCTTTCTCTCAATGTTGGATCATAGCCAATGATCCAAAATGTTGAGTGGAGAATAGAAACACAATACTTCTAAAATATTTATATCAATTTGTGGAATGTGAAAGCATTAAATCAATACGTAATAGCTTATATCTATGTCTAATATGCAAAAAGTAAAGTGCAATGTCTAATGTCTAATTTATAGTTTTCGTAAGTTAAAAATATTGTTAAAAATTAAAATTTAAATCAAACTCATAGTAATTACTATACTAAGTGAATATCTCACAATATTTAATATATTGCAATGGAAATAATTTGAAGGCACTCCATCTCCATGGTGAAACCAATAGATTCTAACTATCTATTATAGTGTACACCACAAAATCCAAGAGGATATAATCTACAAATGAAGTGTATTGTACACACAAGCTACAAAACAAATTGGCTATATTTTAAGTTGAAGTTTAGGGCATTAGAGAATTTTCACCGATGTGTTGAAGTGTGTGTGATCTATCCTTGGTCCAAACCCTAACATCATTGTATTTGAATGAGAAAACACAATCAAAATCTCTATGTAATATTTTTTTGTGTTGGCCTCAACACCCTAGGACAATTATATGCTAAGTGTTACACTACATACTAATATTGCTCCAAATATATATCAAGTCACATATACTTCTCTCAATATCCATGTGAATGTGTAACTATGAAAATAATGTGCATTGTAGAGGTGGAAAAATAAGCACAAGGTTGTTTAAGCTAAAGCGATGCCTAACAATGGTCCCAAAGAGCCGTTGTTAAAGAACATACTCCAATCTCCCAACATACCCTAGAGCCTTCTTTTGTAGATACCCCAACGACATTACCTAAATTCTCTAACACACCAAAAGTGGCTAACATCCTCATGGACCCCTCAAACCCCTTCCGGCTTCCATCAACACTTCCTACATCTCGGACACTCTTGATATGTAGCTCATAAGGGCCCTTCTAAATGGGCTTGAAGCCCTAAAGACACCCTATGTCAATCCACAAACATATCTTCATGTGAAATGTGGAGTCGATTAAGAGGAGTGCAATATTGAATTTTCCAGAAGAAGGAAAGTGGAATTGCAGGATTTCTTGAAGCACAACAATGCTCAATTCTTGTAAACCAGTTTGATGCCTTGGATGGCCTGGATTCGATGGTATGACCCTTGACTCACGTCTCTCATGAATTGTATGTCATAGAATGCGAGGGGTCTTACTAATTCCAATCACAAGTATGTCCTTAGAGATGTTCGATAAAAATTTGTGAACTTGGATTTTTTTCGAAAGTAAAAGTGACAGGTTTTTCAACTCTCTCTGGTTCATAAAACATTTGTCTTGATAGTCTTACAATCATGATGTGGGGCGTGGGGTTTAATTTTTTTAGTTTCCCAAAATAGAGGCCCTTCTTCATGGATCATATCACAAACCCTATAGACACCAAATTTGGGTCACACTCCCCTTGGTCCCCTTCAATTAATTAACGTAACACATTTAACTAATCATGACCCCTTTACCCCATATTAATATTCATCCTCACATTATTAATTATTTTAATTAAGTTAATTTCATCCTCACACCTCCACCTCATCATGACACCTCACCCTGGACCCATTCCAAGGGCATTTAACTCACAGTGACTGAGTCATCACCCTCAGCATTGAGTCATCACTCCCAGTGTTGAGTCACTAACTTGACCTAACTAACTAAGACTTCTTCCTAAACCTAACTGACTTCTTTTATGATATTTTTGCCTTCTCTCACGTGAATTCCACTTCCCTAAGCGCAGACCAACAAGGAAAACACACCAAATCTAGGAAGATCTACCTATTTTTGGTAAATAAGACTATTTCACCCTAAGCGACACCGGTTTATCCTCGCCAATGTCAACCACCTAAACCGCCATCGGTTCCTTTATATATAATTTTACAACTCTTTATCCAAGTTGGTCATTCAGTTTTGGGAGTTCTATTGCAATCAAGCATGAATCTCAGAGCCATTCCTTCATCCAAACAATGTCTACACACCACCAGAGTGAAGCACAAGCAACGGGTTCTCTCTTAGATTGTTGGAGTATCTACGAGAACACACAGGTTACACTACCGTGGCACTAAACCAACCATCAACTCATCGATCAATCACCAGCCACCTTCATTCATGAGATCTTCATAGCAACAAGTAATGTGGTTTTGATTATCTGTGCTTACTTTATCATAGATCTTTCACTTCTTTCAATATTTTCATTTTTGTTGTTACCCGGATATCTCCATCTTCCTACCAATCCACCTACCCAACCATTTCAAGCCTTTCCACCTTTCTTAACATCTTTCTATGCATTCCTGAGTCTTCTCAGTTATATTACGATCCTAACCACACCTTCCTCACTCTCGGTGTAATCACAGAGAGGCCAAAAGTCCATTTTTATTAATTTATCACCCATTGCCCCTACCGACATCGGTTTATCCTACTATCATTAGTTTTATCCCTATACCAACATCGGACATTTGACCGATATCAATCTCTTTGTTATTTTACACCCTCAAATCAGCAAGCCTTTCATTCAACCAAAACCAACCCAAACCTTCACCGGACCTCTCCGGACACTGAAAAACCCAAAACAACCTACCAAACCTCTAGATCTAATCATAAATTTTCTTGTTAGATTAGATTTACTTATTTTATTAGCACGAGATACCTAAATCATACAACTACAGTAGGATTTCCTTATTTCATGGTATTTGTTGCATTAAATTGTATTTGAAAGTGGATTGACAACCTCCTAGGAAGCACCTCACTTCTGGATCTAGCATTTGCTAGGCAGTCCACTAACCTATATTATTAATGTTATTTTGTGGTCTTGTTGTGTTTCTTACAGGTCGTTCCTCCTAGCCAAAGGGAAGCTCTCCACGATCAGCTTAGATCAAAAGTCAACAACGCGCACATTCTACCTTCAACCTTCAATTTTACAAGTATTCCTCCTAACCTCTTACCTTATCTGTTTTACACAACTTATTTGATAAAATAGACCCCACCAAAATTTCATCTAGGCCCTCTTTAATATTGAAAGCCAACCTTTCAAGGTCATCAACATTTATGCTTCAAATGATGCAGTAGAAAGAGTAGGTTTATGGCGGTGGATAGCCAATGAGATCCTTGATGTGTATTGGGTCATTTGTGATGAATTCAATATGGTTGAGTTTCCCATGGATAAATATGGGCACCTTCCCATGCAATAGACAACTAATGAAAGAGAGGCTCTTTATGCGTAATAAATTCATATTTAATGACCCAAACACTTTACGTCAACCTAGCTCTGAGGCCTAGTTCAATTAGTCCAATATTTGAGGTGGATTGGATTGGGTTCTTAAATGAATTGATAGGGCTATGTTATCCACTCAATATTTTTTTATTTTACTAACATTTACTCTACCTATGGAAGTGATGCCATATTTCATCTTATCTAACTACTTTCCTATCATATTTTACATCACTTAGTAATCTAGGAATCCTTTTTGTCATAAGTCTCAATTCTTCCTCAATAAGGCCTTGATGGAGCATGGGCCCATGCTCAATCATATCAATTAGGTGTGGAACTTGGCATCTAAACCACATCACACACATCAACATCCTCCTTTTTTGTCTAACTAGACCCAATATTGGTCCGATGCGATGACTAGGACATCCAAGTTCCTCATAATTTATGGGCGAGAGCTAGCTAGTATCGGTGTAGCCCATATTCTTCCACCTCCTCCACACTCAACTAGGCAATGGTGGTGCTTGAGGAAAACCTTTTCACTAATCCTTGCAAGTTGTAGGTTGTCAAGATTAGACAAAAATTCAAATCGTCGATAATTACAATGTGCACGGTACGTAAATCTGCACACGGCTTCAATGGATTAAAGTTGGGGACCGAGTTTTGAAGTAATTCTTTAAAATTATCAAATCCAATCATTCCTCTTAGCAAATAAAGGCCATTTTGATGGTGAAATGTAGCTCAATGGCCCCCATATTATGCTCTAAGTGTTTGTTAATCATTACAAACAATTTTTCCAAGCCCAAACCTCCTCACTTGAGCGTAGAGCCACCATAGAATAATGATTGGCTGATGTACCATGAAGAGTCTCCCCAATATACAAATAATTTTGTATGATTGCATGCTCTCCATTGAGGATTTACAAGAAGCAACCATACAAATGGCCAACAAAAAGGCACCGGATGTAACATATTTCCTTGTGAATTCTACAAGGTGCTCTAGGATACTATTGGATCATAACTTCATCAAAGTTTACATGGAGGAATGTTAGGTCAAAAATTTGGCCCCCATATCAATAAAGGGAATATCAAGTTTATCCCTAAACCAGGTGATCCCAAGTTAATCAGTAATTGGTGTCCCATCACTCTGCTAAATGTTTCATACAAGATCATAGCCAAAGCTCTTGTCATTCGGCTTAGACATCTCCTTCCAACCATAATTAGACTAGAGAAAACTGGCTTCATCCAAGGATGTTATATCCTCGAAAACATCATTGTTGTCTAGGAAGGCATGGAGTGGGCTCACAAGTCTAATCAGCAATCTCTCTTCATCAAAATTGACTTTGAGAAGGCTTATGACTGAATTGAATGGTCGTTCATCTTAGCCATGCTTAAAGCTTTAGGTTTCAGTCCAAACTTTCTTCAAGTTGTTAATATGTTATTTTCAAATGCTTCTTCCCATATCACCATCAATGGAAAAAGTTCAGATCCATTCGCACTCTTCAAATCTATTCAGAAATGTTGCACCCTTACACCCATCCTTTATGTTTTGGCAACTAGAGGATTTGGTTACTTACTTGCCCAAGCCCAATCTCAGGGACTTGTCAGGGGTATTGCTTTACCCTCTGGTGATGGTGCTCAACTACTCAATGACTATTTCGTTACTAACTCCTTTCTCACTCTCATTGAAGAGGAGCACAACATTACTCATACCATGTAGTGGCTGCAAGTTTTCTAGTTGGCCTCTGGATCTTCCATTTAATTACATAAAACACAATGTTGCAGATAATAATTTCTTCACGTGCCTACTTTTTTGGCATCCTATGATTGGAAGTTTCTTGATCACATAAAAATGTTTAAATTTTTGGCATTCCTTTCTCCTTCCAAGCTTCTTCCATCAAATTAGCGGTAAGATGTCGTGTAGAGCATGGCCCAAAATTGAGATCTTGGATCACCAAGCCAATTTCTTTGGAAGGAAAATTCTAGATTTTCTCTAAAGTTCTGGAAGCCACGCATGTGTATTACTTTTTTGTTGTGTCCCCTCTAAGAATTCAAAGTGCACAAGCTTGAAAATGCTTAAAGACTTCCTTTGGGCCAATCCCACCTTGGAAAGGCTTTCATGAGTTTCCGGGAATCTTGTTGTATTCCTGGGGACTCCAGTGGATTAGGTTTTATTGAAATATTGTAGCAAGGGAAAACGCTTTGTGCTAAATGGATAATTCGGGCCATTGACGGCAAGGAAGCTTGGAAGGTGTTATTGTGACATGGTATAGTAGAAGGCACCCCCTACAGCCACTCTACATAGAAAGGTATTGTCTTCACCAACCTTCTCATTGCCCATGTCCCAGTCAAAGTGGTGGGCACCTTCATTATTAAAAGCATTTGGAAAGCTTGGGAGCAAATTAAACCTTGGCTTCGTGGAATGACAATTGCTTGTGTGATGGAATTTCCTTCAATCTCCACTCTCTATGGTGGTCCCCATGTTCCAATACCAAATTCATTGTTTAGAAGAGGTACCCTAGATTCCTGCTCTCCACTTTTTCAAATGTGGAATCTGCATTATCAAATATCTTTTCTACAAGCAGACTCAATCCAGGTGGCCCTGGAAAGTGCTCAAGGAAAAGTTCAAATTAGCCCTGATAGACATAACCCTCATTGAAGATAGCATTTCATTCGTGTCATATTACATGAGTCATAAGATTTTATTCTCTAGGCTCGTCCATGGTGGATAGACTGGAAGTGGTATGTGGAAACCCCTTCGGAATTACTCAGCTAGCCAAGGCTATGTGTGGCTTTCGCCACATCTGCCCATGGTGGATAAGCTTAACACTCGGTGGGGAAATTGGTCTTCATTATCTATCTGGTGAAGGAGATTTCTTACGTCCACCTGTGTTGAACCCAAAATTACACACAATTTTGTGGTATGTGCTTCACCAAGGCCTCTCACTTGGAACACTTTTAGTTCAACTGGGAGTGGTTGTGCCAAAATGACTCTTTTGTGGGCATATGGAAACTCTCTCACACCTCTTTTGATAATGTCACAAATCCCAGCGTGCTTAGGTTTGGATTCATTCCTTATTTTAACCTTTTCACCATGAATGCTTCACTTGGCATCATGTTTTATTAGGAGATAATCCCAAATTTTGCATAAGTTTACCCAAATTTGGCATGCTTTCAAGAGGGGAATTTTTTTCTATTTATAGAAAGAAAGGAATGCTTGTTTATTTTTTAATGTTGATGTCGATCATCACTTCTCTATTTATAACAAGTCTTTGGTTGTCACCAATATCTTGCTACATATTCAAGTTCAAGCCAATAAGGTGGCGCTAGAGGTGGAGCATCTACAGACACTCGTGTGTAACTAGGGTGACGCCCTGCAATGTTACACACATTTCGACATCCCCTCTCACCGCTCCCTACCACGTGATAGTGTCGGCCGCCGTCAACAATGTGGTGGCCGTTAGAGCCGCTCTCGGTGCCACTCATTTAGTCGTGCTCGTCACTCCCCTCCTAGCCAATCTCCCCCGGAGGAGCTTCCTCCCCGCCTTCAACTTGCCACTAGGGTTGAGATATCCCCCCACCTCCCATTCAACAAGGTTGGGACTCGCAACCTACGCCTAAGCCTCACACTCATGATGGGTGGAGCCTTCCTCCACCAGGACAAGTTTCCAAGGTGACATTTACCATCTTTCCCTACTGGGTCCCTATCAAGATACTAAAGAAGGAAGCCATCATGGATCGGGACGGGATGTGTCGGACTCTGGAAAAGACCTTCCTGGCTCTGGTTGGCATGATCAAAACCTGTTACCTATAGGTCAACAATTTGCGATTTGCGGTTTAATCTTCTTTGATTTTGATGTACGATGCTTTGTGCTCCCCCTCAATCGTAGGATTTTTTTCCTAATTTGTTTAGTGGCTTCGGGGCATGCTTCCATACTACCCGATTTTTTTGTGAATCATCTTACGTATTATTTTATTTGTTAAATTTATATAAGATCTCATTCATAAAAAAAAATAGTTCACTATATTACTCTAGGGCTACTCTAGGAAGATCGAGTTGTGTATAATCCTTTTGTAAAATAAACTCTAAGGTAATCTCAATAATGAGTGAAAGGAAAAAAACATGAGTGAATATGATTAGTAAAAATATGTGGCCAATATGATGTATGGATAATTAGAAAGGAGGAAAGTGTGATAAATAGTTAAATATGTATCAATAATCCAAATGTGCCAAAATTGATGTTACCAATTGTTGATATGAGATTTAGGTGTGTACAAGTTCTTATGTAGTTTTATTTAACTTTCAACACTTTTTCACTCTAACTTAAACTCTTATTAACTTAAATATTTTCGATATGTTAGTGTTTCCTCCATGTTCTTATTTCTCTCTCCTCCCTAGTTTTTCCCTCCCCATATATCCCTACTTTACAATTTTTGAACTATAAAAATATAGTTTGAACTTTGTTTGCAATTATTATCACATGTTGGAAGTTTTTTGTGAATTTTTTTATCCTTGACATGAGTGCCTTGTGGCTTATTTTCCTTATTTATCAATCTTTTTCACCTAAACACATCTAATGGTCGGGGTATTATTAAATTATTATACCCAATTAACATTTGAGGATGAATAGGAGAATATTTCATAAACTCTTAGTTTTTATAATTACCCTACTACATATATGGTGGAATAATGACACTTATCATTTTAGATTCTTTTGTTAATAACTTCTATTGTTTGTGTTCTATTCTTTTGTTAGATGTATGCAACCATTAAAAATATCCTTATCCTCAACCTTTGAATCCCAATCATATGTAAGAATCTCAATCCATGTTAGGCAAGTATTAATATTCTCAATCTTGTTATGAAAATTAATGGATTAGAATTAGATTAGAGGTGACAAAAATTGAAGGTTTAATTACATTGTCAATTAGCAAAACTAAAACAAGTTACAATACACTTTTAACACCTCATGGTAAGAGAGTATACTTCAATGCAATACCTCATTGTGAAGGAACCCCAAGTAGAATACACTAAACAAGTTCCATAACACCTCAATATGTGATAGAGCAAACGTAGACTAAATAATATGAACACAACTTTGAGCTACCATTATGACCAATATTACATAGGCGTAAAAAGGAAACATCCATTTCAACAATATTACATACCATATAACCCCGCACTATAACAAGAGCTAGTGCATGATCAGTTTAACCGATGTTGATGTTGAACGTTACATATAGGATTAAAAACTTATTAATATCGAAAATGATTTTAAAATCAGGTACATCAATGTCAATTGAGATGATGGCAGGGAAGAGAAACTAACTAATAGACTATTTAACATTTTTTAAATGTTAAAATGTATTGATTGGTCAACAAAACAACTTGGTAACATATGAGAAATTTACTAAAACACATTGACCATTCTACTACTAATGTTGTCATTTTTTCTAATAATATCAGTGTTTGAAATCATTATGCTAGCAATTATTTATCTAAAGCATTATTTAAGGCAATTCATCAATTGACAAACCTACATTTTTTCCTAATCTCTCCATCTGATCCCGTGAGAACACTTACATTTGCCAACTTCATCATGGAAACACGAAAGTCCATGACGAAGGCATAGGGATAATTGCTGTAATAGTTAACGTAGGCAGCAGTGGATGCATTTGAAAAGAGAGCCTGATCAGACTGAAGAAGACCTTTATTGTTTTGAAGATTTTTGAAGTAGGTATTGTCAAATGTGTTTTGGGTCACAGGGTCCAGCGGGGCTAGTGTGTTAGAATCACTGCTGCCATTTGGACACTTGCTTTTCAAGTCTGCTAGAAGCGACTGCTCAATTGTTGGATCTGAGCCACTTGTGCTGTTGAAATTGAAGAGCCTTGAACTGAAAGTATTGCAGTGAGCAGAACCTATTGTATGACCACCTGAAAACATACCACACCATCATCTATTGGAAGATTTATTCAAAAAATGAGCACCCATATAGCATTTTTTTACAGTTAGACAAACAACCTTCTAAACAATAATTTATTTGGTGTGATGGACATTAAAAGTCATGTCATCTCATGCTTAATTAATTACCTGAGAGTACTACTACATCTTGAACTGAAAGTCCAACAGCCTGAAATTTGTTGATGATTGAATCGATCGACTCAATAGGAGATGGAATGTTGGCATTTGCTGTACTTTTGTTTGCAGTCTTACCATCTCTTCTTCCCAGGCTTACTGCCCAGTAAGGTCCCCCACTCTTACATAAACAAGCCAAATCACAAGAAGCATGTTAGAAATGAGAGTTTTTATCAAGGTAGCAACTTTGGTAGGTAGACACAAAATATGGAAAAAAGCTGTCCATAGAAAAATATGGGAAAAAAATACAATAAATTGTATTTATAAAAATATGAGTTTTTATCTTGTTATTAAATATTAAAATGCATATCTTTAATTAATAAGAAACAGTTTTTATAAACTTATAATACTAATAAAAACAAGAGTTTGAGATCTATTTTTGTGGCGCTTTTTATTTTTCTCAACCATGTATTTTTGTTTTTTCTGAGTATTAAATTATTAAAACTTGGAAATATTTTATTGTGGATGAGAAAAACCAAAAAAATGGAATCTCTCCACATCCATCCTATTTGGTAAAAAAATTATGTTTTAATAATTGATTATTTTTCTGGGTTCAATTGTGTACAGATTTGTTTGATTGATGTATTTTGAATCACTGTCCTAATGATGAATCGCAATGATTAGAAATGTGTCGATCAAAAGAGTGTACATGGTTGAGTGCAGAAAAATAATCCTTCAAATGTTAGAAATCACAATATTAAATTTGTATATATCTAAAATATTTTTCCATAAACTGGCTGTTATATGTCAATTGATGGTCAATCAAATGAGTGAGACCCATAAAAATAAAAATGTACATACCAGATAGACTGAATCTCTAGCTGCAAGGCTGAGAATGTCTGTACATGAAACAGAGATATTGCATGAATTTTCCACTGCTGTTTTTATGTCATCTATTACTTCAAACCCTCTAGCTGAATTAAGATTAGGAGCAGCAGTCTTCTCTCCAATAATGTTATCTGTGTCATCCAGCAAAATTGAGCCATCACATCCCTGTAAAAGCAAAAGAATTCATCATAATTAATGAGAGAAATCAATTCTTGATTTGCAGGATCTATTGGACCAATATATAAAAATCTAAAGAAAAAATAGCTTGCAATCTACTTTTTAGAAAACAAGGGAAAAGTTATGGGTGGATGAATTAAACCAACGAAGTTCTTTTATTAAAGCCCAGTTTATTTGTATAAACTCTTAATTAATAGAGTTTTACAAAAGAGAACTGCACCTCTTGATATTCTTTATAATTCTTACAATTGATTTAATTTGTAAGCCGTCCTTTGAATGATTATTGAATTGTCTGTATGTGACGTATAATTTAAAAATATATATTCTATGCACAAATTTTCGCTGGAAAGAAATAGTGAAGTTTATATTTCTTCCAGTCAATAAAGATTTCTTAAAAGACATTACAGTTTGTTAGTTTATTTGTGGTTTTGAGGTGTGTTCTCATACAACCTTTTTTTTTTTTTTTTTTGTTGAAGGTTATCTTATATCTTATTGCATTAATATAATAGAAGATCTGTTTTCATCAAAATATATATATATATATATATATGACTATTCCCTTACAACCTATGTTACCAGGAATCTGACCTTTTCTTTGGCAATATGTTTATATAAATAAATGTGATTTATATAATATACACACATTTATATTTATGTTTATATTTGTAAGTGTGATTTTTTCAATTCTATTGCATTGGGATCACTCAACAAGCTTTTAAATTCAAATACAATTTATAATTTTTGAAACTATTTTTATAACTTAAAAATAAAAGAAGTTTGTATAATAGATTTAAAATTTATAAGTGCTCCACCAAACATTTCGATTTGGTGTTTGGTATGACGTATAATACGTTTTTCGTGTTAACTTATATAATTTTAAAAAAATCTGAAATAAATGTGAGATTTGGCTGGCTTGACAGTCAGACCAGACCCCAACAGTGGTTAGTTTGAGACAACCACAACCACCACAGCCAGTCAAACACACAACCAATTTAAGCCTTCTCTAAACCAGTAATGCATCTAACCTCCTGAAATTTAAAGATGACTAGATGAGGAAACACTCAGCTCTCTTTAACAACTCACCTATATCTCATTATATTATTCTAAACTAATTTAATTTTTAAGATTAACAAACAACCACACCATCTTTTCACAATCTTCTCAATCTTTTTTATTTACATTTTACCCCATTAAATAAGGTGCTCACATGTACACAGTCTAGCCCAAGGGACATAGTCTCTTTGTTTCTACTTTCTAGTTAACACCTTAAAACAGCTGATTGATATATATATATATGAGAGAGATGGAAATATAGCATGCAAGAGATAAATTTTATTCATGCCTGAAAATCTCTAAAACATGTCAGTGGCCTTAAATATTCAACTACTAATTTAGTAGATAGGATAGAACATCATCCAAGCCTTAAATATATAAAAATTATGGAATACAAAAACATTATTCAAGATTTATCTAATGAAATATGGAGATGATTTAAAAGTAGAAAACAAATTTTGACAGAATACAAAATTATTATCAGGGAGCAAGAAAAGAAAGATTGCTTACATTAACAAAACAGAAGAAAGATTGCTTACATTAACAAAACAGTCATGGAAATGGAGACGAAGAAGAGAAGCTGCCATTCTAGTGTCATTCATCACAGCAGACCTCACAACATTGGACACAATATTCTCCAGAATCGGACAAGTATTTCTATAAAATAGTAGTTAAGCTGGCCATAGACTGTTCCAGCATGTAGTATAACAACAAACCATATTGTAATTGCTTTCATTGTATTGTATTTTGTTTCAAGAAATTTGCACAGAATAGCTTTAAATTCTAAGCTATGACTTTGTTATGAAAACTGGTTGAGAATTGCCTCTTAAATAGAGGAAAGAGGTTGCCATAGTGGAGATTGAATTTGGCATGTTAGAAAGGACAAGTTCCAATACTTCCCTTGATAAGTTATATAATTCAGTGGATGGACACATATGTAATTAAGGATTATGCTTCCTGGAATGCACTATACAAAGCACAGATTAGATCATTGTGTCATATCATTGACTTACTCCTCACATATTTATATGCATTTTCTAAGTCCAATGGACTTGCGTGAAAGTGTACCTCAGCAGAATGCAATGTATGGTTTTCAAATTAATATAAACATATTCTTTAATTGATAAGGTCGATTGGGTTTGAATTCTTTTCAATGTACACGTGGAAGCCTTGAACTAATGTAAAAAAGGAAGTTTATTGATATATTGTTATATCAAATTTCTCCTGAAATAAGGGGAGATAAATATGAAAAAGTGATTACATAATAATAATAATAAGGATTAACATACTCTTACATTATGAGAATATTGATAATAATACTAATACATTTAGTACCAATTTTTTTAGTATAGTTTGAATTGATATAACATTTTATTGCTGAGGATGGTGGTTTATATGTGATTTTGAAGGTGTTTAAATGACAATGGTGATGTGTTCAAATAACATTTAGAATGTTATAAGTAATAATTATTATAATCAGAAGTTAGTCTCTATAACTTTGAAGGTATATATAGTACTTCATATATTTTAAGAACTTGTTTTTTTAATTATTGGTAAATAGTTTTTTGAAAGGGATTATACCCTTGTACAACAAGGCTCAATAGTCGAGATAAAGCAATTGCAACAGAAGAAAAGATGATCAAAATCAGGGTTTTACAATAAAGTCCAAAAGCATAAAAACATTTTGCCAAGAAAAGTACCGAATCCAACAGAAAAAAAGAACAGTAACAGCATTTTAAGATCTTGTTACTTCTAGACTCTTGAATCATATTCACAATCAATGAGCTAGCTAAATATTATCAACTACAAACTTGTCCAAAAAGACAATGCTTTTTGACTACATTGTTATCTTTCTCATAAAACTTGATGGTGACAACATAATGACTAAAAAGCAAAAACAATTTGACCAAAAACCCCAAAGTATTGAAACTTACATGATACATAGGCTCCTCTTATTTTAACTTGGTATTTCCAAGATTAAACAAGTAAAGATGTTTAAATTTGCTTGTAGATATGTATCCACATTCAATCACTTATTATATTAGTGTAGATGTGGAAAATGTTTCTACAATAACAATGCCACAACTAATTCTATAATACATTTTAATCATGATTAAATGAATATAACACAATACATTAGACTTAACTACATTATTTAGTATATTATGAATATTATATGATAGAAAATTGAAATGAATTAAATATTTGAATGAAATAGGGATCCATAGTGACACTTATTTTCTCAAAATTCTAGAGATAGATGACACATAATAGGCACAAGTATTAAGGGGGAGAAGACCTGAAAATGAATGCAAATAGAAAACATTGATCACAACTATAACACTCCTTTTGTGGTAAGACCGTAACCAAAATACTATATATTTCTTGTAGTTATCATAGAGAAAAATAAAAGCATGCATTTGCTCATATGCTTTAAGGCTCGAAAACCTTATTCACTTTTCCATCATTCAAATGTTGTGTGTCACTATAAAACAATATCCTTCATTGGAACTCTAATATGACCACAACACCTAACAAAATTATAAAATCGAAGGAAGTTAAAGGGTGTTTCTGTTATCCCTCCCCACGGGATTTTGAAAATTTGTAAAACAATGGAGGGATAATGTGAAACACCCTTTAACTCTCTCAATTTTTACAATTTTGTAAGGTGTTGTGGTCATATTAGAGTTCCAAGGAAGGATAACACACACACACACGTGTGTGTGTGTGTGTGTGTGTGTGTGTGTGTGTGTGTGTGTGGTATGTTGTTTTCCAAACTGTTCAAAATTCTAGGGTCTAATTATAATGGAGGGATAACATAAACATCCTTTAACTCCCTCCATATTTTACAATTTTGTAAGGTATTGTGGTCATATATAATTTAAACAAGTGACTTAGTGTAATGTGTCTCAATCCTTATCTTTTTGAGTGCTCGAATCAAT
Organism: Taxus wallichiana var. yunnanensis; assembly: GCA_018340775.1. Taxonomy (NCBI): domain Eukaryota; kingdom Viridiplantae; phylum Streptophyta; class Pinopsida; order Cupressales; family Taxaceae; genus Taxus; species Taxus wallichiana. The sequence goes on along the minus strand of CM031238.1, from coordinate 232,810,941 downwards.
GCAACAAGTAACTATTAGATATTCTTCTCTAAATTCTTGAAATTATCTTTTAGGATCCGGGACACTCTTGATACAAATGAACTCTTTTATTTTATGGAATTGACAATTCTTTTCGTGTGTGCATATGATTGTATGGATGTCTAAATGTATTAATGTAATTAAGTTATTATAAAACTCTTAAATTCAAATTACAATCTTATTAGTGTGCATGGGGATACATAAAAGCAAACAAAGAAGGGGCAAAAACTTCAAACATCCTTGAACAAGAGTCAAAAGAACCAACTAAAAAGGTGACCAAAATTTCATATACTTAATACAATTTTGGTATGTTACATTTATGAAAAATAACCAAAAAGAAGGAAAATAGAGAGGATATGGAGAGACCAACACGGAAAATGAAAACATGAAGAAGAAAGAAAAAAATTTAAGAAATGAAAGAAAAAAAAATTAAGAAATGAAAGAAAATAAAAATAAACACATCAAAAGTCAAAGACAAAAAGATATACACCAACAAGATCCTAATGTAGAAAATTAATCAATAAACATATAAATATATGAATATTATATCAAATTAATAAAATTTCGTACTAAAAATTAAATCTCTATAATGATAGAAGACCCACTTCTACTATAACATTAATTTTATAATTTATAAATTACATCTATAACCAATGTAGAATTATATGTTTAAAAATCTTAAACAGCAATTCCACAATTGTTGCGTATATCTTATTTGAAGTAATATTTGGAAAGTGAGATTTTATTTATATTTTCTTTTAAGTTTAAGATGGGGTGATGTTAAAATCTTGAATATTCTCAAGAATTAAACTATTTCAACCAAATATATATTAATTTAAAAATATCTTAAAACTCAGTTGTCTCATACACACACACATATATATATATATATATGTATATGTATATGCAAGGCCGGCCAAGTTTGAATATGGGTACCTGTCTTGATCAATTTATTGCAAGAAACTATTATGTGCCATTATAAGCCCAGATTTTTTCATTCAATTATTTATGGAAGAGGAATATATCATATGTATATATATTTGTTTGATTAGGACTTGCACGCTCAATCACTATTGCATTTTATGAAGTTCATTGGGTTGCATTCCACATCTGAAAGCATTTACCGTAGAGAGACAAAATTCTATTTCTTTTTCTTTAATTATTCGGCAACCGACCCACTTAAGCTTATTATTATACAGATAATTAAGACAGGCATAATGAAATTGGTCAAATCATTGTATGGAACATCTATGAATAAATAATAACTAGCAACATCACTACAGTTGTGCTTGTTAGGTGTTGATAGACATGTAAAAACTAATTTAAAAATAGTAGTTTATAATTATTTTTTCAATCTAAAAACAAATAATTCAATTTAATACCATATTATCAGTAAAATAATAAATATTAAAAATCACAAATAATTACTGTTTAAATTGATTCAAATAATATATTAAGGAAAAAGGTAAATAAAATATAATTTTAGAAGATTTATTTCTTTCATTCATTATCTTCAAGAGATTGAATATTTTAAATTTTTGAATTACTCAACAAAGAATTTAAGGAAGAGGAATATTAAAGAAAAATGGAAACAATATATAATTTTAAGAGACTTAAATTGACATTAAAGAAAAATGGATTAAAGAAACAATATATATTTTACTCTTAAAGAAACAATATATATTTTACTCTTATATTTCATGCCATGGCGGACGCCTTTCGATGCCTTTGGATGGGCCTGGTGTGCTTAGTGCCCCTGCTCCTCTCGTTTTCTCTCGGCCTCACCCTTTTCCATCGATGCCAACGACTCGGTGAAGGATCGGCCTCCTAGCCCTTGAATCTTGGTGTATGTCTTCTAAATGGTTCTTCTAGCCCAGCTTCTACTAAAACCCTTCACGGCTCCTCTATTTCGGCTAAGGCAAGGGCGTACTCGGCTACCCTGGGTCAGTTGGGGCTCATTTCTCTCCGAGGAAGGATGGCGATCCTGTTCCTACGCAGACCTGGTTGGATCCCCTGTTGTGGGTGTGGGTGGATCCCTGTCAAGGCTTCTTATGAGAATGTGCACATTCACTCCTCGGCCATTCGCAATTTTGGGGGAGGAAAGCCTTTTTCCATTGGAAATGCTTTGGGAAGTGCCTTGCCATAGATTCCAAAACTCAATCGTATACTCACACGACCTATGCTCGCATTCTGGTTGATTTGGATACCACTGTTGACCTTCCACTACTATGGAATTTAGGGTGTTGGATGAGTCCTGGACACAACTTGACTTGACTATGAAGGTCTTCCCTTCAGATGTAGGAAATGCTTTGCTTTGGGTCACTTAGCCTCACATTGCACTAGTGTGAAACAGAGAAAGAGTGATAAGGTATCTTGGTGGAGAGACACACAACCCAGTATGTTGGTGGTGGGTGAGGATCGATATTTCTCTGGAGGATTTAGGATTAGAAGGTGGTGATTTATAGCATTCAGATGAATCATTTGTTTCTCCTCCTGTGTTGAGGGAGAGGATATTGTTTCTCTTCAACTTTTAGGTGTTATGTCGCATCCTTTAGGGGCGACATCTGGTAATAAAGAGACTCTTGAAATTGTTTTACCAATCCACAATGATGAAAATGAGGATCCTAATAGGGAAGGGGATTGGATGGTTGTTAAAGGAAAAAAATAGAAAAACTGTTATAGGCCCTCTCAAAATGAATTTAAGATCTCATGATAGAGGGTCTAATGGGTAATTTTTTATTGTTGATGGTTTGGTTTGGCCATTGGTAGAGGCCTCTTCATTTGTGCTTCATAGCTATATCTCTTCTCCCTTTGTATTTGATGTTTTTGGTCCCCTCAAAATTAAATGTTTTTAACCTATCTAAAAAAAAAAATTAATTAAAGACTTAAATTGACATTATATAGTTTAAATTGATTCAAATGAAATATTAAAGAAAAATAGAAATGATATATAATTTTAAAAGACTTGTTTCTCTCACTCATCATCTTCAAAAGTATAATCATTGTCAATCCCCTTGAAAAGCGTGAATATTTTCTAATTTTTGAAATACTCAACAAAGAATTTGCCATATAACACCATAGACTTATTTCACTTCCCTTAGTTTCCAACTCCTTCAGAATTACTAAATTTAGCTGCTTTAAGTGCCTTCATATTCATGTCCATGCATGTCATGTTTCGGAAATTGTTATGGAGAAATATTTGTGTATATGACATTATCGTGCTCATTTCAAAGATAAAAGCACAAGGTAGTGTAATATATTTCATCAAGACATGTTTTTTCTTGCATTGAGCGCTATTTCCCTTAGCATAAACAATTCAAACAATTAAATAAGATTTGTGTATAGTGCCCAGAATTCAAAATGCTTGAAATTCGTTAGATGTAAAATATACTCGAAAAAAAAATTAAAAACAACAAAAAAATTAACTTAATAAAGACCTATTGATTGATAATTAAAACATTACAAATAAGAAATGAATTAAAAGTAACATCCACAAGATCCAACAATTTACGAAACCAAAATCACTAATAAATCAATTCATTCATGGAATTCATTTTTAACTTTATTATCTCACCATGCAAATGCTAATGACCATAATGATTTTCAATAATATATTTTAAAATTATCAAGTGAGAGATTTTCAAAGGTGAAACCATTAGGTGATATTGTGCGTTGTGAAATATTCCCCATGAAGTTTATCATATGTGATACTTTTCATAATCTTTTCCAAGACGATGACAAATTGATGTCATTCATCAAAAACTCCCATAGTAGCAGGTTTAAAACCTTCCTCCACAACTTTGTTAGCATTCTCCCAGCCTTGTAAAAATGAGAGATTTAAAATCGAATGGAACAAGAGCAATGCCCCTACTGCATAATAGAAATATTTTGTGGGGTTGTGTCAAATTATCTTCTTTTACACCTTTTCTTTCGATTTTCCATGTAAAGAATGTGCATTGCATTCACATCTATAATATGCATGTTTCTGACTTGCACTGTAAGTAATGATTTATATAAGACTGACTACATCCACATCCTAATGGGGGTTTTCCTCTTCATTAAGGTCGAAGACCAGAACTAGAATGATAAGCAGCTAGAGTATTACAATAGAGAAAACATTATAACTATAATACACTATATAATTTGAAGATTGAAACGATTGTTTTGGTACTGTTATGAAAGGAATTGTCTGATAGAAATAGTTATGGTAATTCCAACGAAATCAGCTTTGTCTTGCAAATGTAATTTTTAGTTAGGTAGTGATTTCAATCTTTTGTGGTAGTGGTTTGTTAAGAGGAACCTTGAGGGATTCAAATTGAAAAGTAATTTCTCCAGCATGTTAGAAGAAATGTAATTCTCACTTAAAAGTATGAAATATACGCAAACAGACACAAGTTGTTGAGTATCAGATTTGATGTTCTTGAAATGAAATAGATTAGATGGCTAGAACGGTTTCATTTTAAAGACAATCTAAATGGAAAGGATGGGGTTGTGATGAAGATAAAGGTCCCAGGGCATGAAGCGGTTTAGCTTCATTTCTTGTACATAAATCTGAGTACGTTTGATATTATCAAATTTTCAAAGAATAAAAATAAAGCTTAGGGATGATGATAATGATGGGAAGTTTTCAAGAAAATTGAGTTTATAAAGGCCTACCGGTCAAATATCACACTGCAATTTGTCCTCATTCATTTAAAAGACATCGAGAGATATCAATCTAGAGGTGCCTATGTTGGTATTCTCACATAAGTTAGATAGGCACTTCGATATTGATATCTCGTGTCTTTAGATAGATTTATTTAAGATATCTATGCTAATTAAATATTTTACCCCATACATATTTTATCTCATTACTATTTTAATTATATATCTAAAAAATTACACCCCAAGTAACAACTTAAAGATTATTTAACCCATACATGTAAAATATCTTACCATAGATTCTATATAAGTAAAAACTAAGTTAAATATTTTACCCCATACATATTACTAACTTAAATATTTTACCCCGTATATATTTTATTTCACTATTATTTTAATTATGCATATAAAAAAATTACTTTGTCTCTGTAAAATAGTTTACCATACCATTAAATATTATTCAAACTAATTATCTTCCACTTAAAAAAAATAATTAGTTAGATGTAAAAGTAAAAAACTAAAAACTAAAAATAATTCAATATAATAACAATATAAGTACATAATCATATATTTATTTTATGTGCTAATAAATATTGAGTCCGCATTAGAAAATAAATTATTTTAACCATTATACTTTAGTCCGCAAATAAATAGTTTTTTCAATCAACTCACGCCATTACACTCCTTGCCTGCCACCTTTGTAGGACACCTCTGTAATGATTTGGGAACATAAAGTCTCTATCAAGTGTGTACATATTCTCTCAATGTTAATGCATTTGATCCTTAGTGGAGTGGGGACAACAAGGGGTATGTGTGTTTTTTAACACATGTCATGTAAACAATAATTGTAAATAATGCTTGAATATTATCATTAAACTACTTGTTAGGTGTTGATAGACATGTATAACTTCAATATCACTCAATTGTATTCAACTTTTATCTCTTAGCTCACCACTTGATGAACACCCCATTATGAGAGATTATGCAGATGTGTTTCCTAGTGAGCTTCCTAGTTTGCCTCCATGTAGAGAGGTCAATTTCACAATTGACTTAGTGTTAGGTGTTGTTCCCATTTCATGAGTGACCTACAAAATAACGAATACCGAGTTTCATGAGCTCAAGATTTTGTTAGAGGAGTCGTTGGAGAAGGGACTTGTATGCCCTAATGTGTCCTTTTGGGGCATACCTATGCTTTTGTAAAGAAAAAAGATGGATCCCTTCATTTGTGTGTTGAATTTAGACAACTAAACAAGGTGACAATGAAGAATTGTTATCCTCTTCCTAGGATCGATGATTTATTTGACCAGATGTGGAAATCTAGAGTGTTCTTTGAGATAGATCTTAAGTGAGTGTACCATCACTTTGAATTACATAGGAATATATCCATAAGACATATTTTCAGACTCATTATGGGCACTATGAGTTCACAATGGTTCCCTTCAATTTGACCAATACACCTATACTGTTCATGACATTTCTAGATTGGTTTTTCTTGTTTTTACTTGATGATATCTTGATTTATTCACACTCATTGGAGGAGCATAAGGAGCATTTGAGATAAGTTTTAAATATTTTGAGGGAGCACAAGCTATTTGGGAATTTAGAAAAGTGTTTCTTCTTTCGGTCAGAGATTCAAGATTTTGAGCAATCATTTTCGGTGAGAGTATCTCAAGTAGATCCCTAAAATATTTGTGTTATCCTCGATTAGATAGCCTCCTCCATAGTTATAGAGGTGAGGAGTTTCATGGGTCCGAGAGGGTACTATTGTAGGTTTGTCTGGGACTTCTCAGGATCATGCATCCTATCACTTCCCTTCAAACATAAGGGGAAGAGGTTCATTTGGTTAGAGAAATGCAATCGGACCTTTACTTTCTCAAGGAGTGTTTGATTTCTACATGAATTATCATAGTTTTAGATCCCTTAGCAGATTTTTTTGTTTGCACCAATGCTTATTTGGAGGAACTTGGGTAGTTCTCATGCGGGAGCACCATGTTATTACCTTTAAGTCATAAAAATCAAGGATTATGAGCTTAATTATCCTACCCATGATCTTGAGCTTGTGGTAGTAGTGCATGCCTTAGTCTATTGGAGGAATTTTATTTTGGGTAGACCTTTTGTTTTGAGGACCAACCACCTAAACTTGTAACACATTTTCTTGCAACTTAATCTCAACGTTCGTCACTAGTGTTCTATGGAGTTCCTTTTTTAGTATGACATGGACGTTTAGTATATCAAGGGAAAGGATAATTTCTTCATTGATGACTTGAGTAGGTGACAACATGAGCTAACTACCTTGACTCTTCAATCAAACCTTCAAAGGGATCCTTCGCGTCTTCCCGGTGATAGATTTTATGAGGATCCTAAGAGAGGTTGAGTCATATAGCCCTTGGTGGGAAAATATGATGATTATACTTTAGATGCATATGGTCTTATTCGGCATAAAATATGCATTTATGTGCCTAAGGCAAGGGATTTGCGTAGATTGGTTCTTTTTAGCCTCATCGAGTCCCTTATGCAAATCATCTTGGGTGAAGAAGATGCATCCAGATCTTAAACAATTGTATTATTAATTAGGGTTACACCACAACATTATAAACATTGTATCTTGTTGTCTTGAGTTCTAGAGATTAAAGAGTGAACATTCGACTTTGCAGGTCTTCATTATCGCCATGACATTCCAGAGTGTAAGTGGGACATGATCTATATGGAATTTGTAGTTGGTCTTCCTCATGCATTATATCATCATGATGCCACCATGGTGACAATGGAGAAGTTGACCAAATTTTCCCACTTTGCACCTATAAATATCACATATAATGTAGTCACCATAGCCTAATATTTTTTAGATGACATTGTGAGGTTGCATGGAATTCCAAAGGCAATTATGTGTGATCAAGATTCTATTTATACATCCAACTTATAGACACATTTTCAATCGGTGTTGGAGCATGAAATCAATCTCACTCCACATATCACCCTAAGACAAATGGATAGACAGAGAAGGTGAATTAGGTTCTTGAGAACATGTTGAGGATGTATGTCATAGATCAACAAAGTAAATGGGAGGACCAGTTATCCCTTGTTAGGTTTGTTTATAAAAATAATTATCACAACTCAATTGGCATACATGACTTATCAAGCCTTAGATTTGAGGCCATGTAGGACACCTTTTAGTTGAGACATGTTAGATGACAAGGTAGTTCTTGGTCCAACATTCCTTCAGGACATGGAGCAACAAGTTGTTCTTATAATGTCTTGAGAAAGCACGTGCATACTAGAAGGCGATATCTTGACAGATAGAAGGTTGAATGTCACTTCTCGTAAGTGACAAGGTATTTTGAAAGTATGTCTATACAAGAGTCTACTCGGTTATGGAAAGGGCTCTAAGCTCTCTCCTTGATTTATGGATCCTTTTGAGATTTAGAGGTTATTGGGTTTGTTGCTTACCGTATTAGGTAAATTTCAGGTCTATGTTATTAAGTGCAGAAAGTACCTAAAACTCAAAACAAGGCAAGGTTTAATGATACATGCGTTGATAGTCATAATGTCGGATGATCAAATATGCAAAGTGGATAAGCACTCCTCTCGCCAAGTGAAGAGACCTACAATTCAAAGATAGATAAATAGGAAATATTAGACAAAATGGAATGACGAGCTACTCAACAAAGATCAATTCCAGGAATCTAAAGGGACTTCCTTGGAGGATGTCAACTCATTTTAAAAAATCAAGTGAGTCGATAATAATTTTAAAATGATAAAAAAATTATAATGATAAAGATGGAGCTAGAATTCAAGGTGGAAAGGCAAGTCTTGTTCCACTTTGTAGGTGGCCCAAGCTAAGGTGGAGGCTATCTGGATAGCTTCAAAGTAATCATACCAATAGTTGAGGGTTTTTTTTGGATCTCGTGGAGGAACTCAAAATGGTTCTTGATATCCTCGATGTCAGGTGTGAATCTAATGGCGCACAAAGTGTAAGCTCGTGGAGGATGTCAAATTATTCCCACACAAAGGGTTGTTGGATGATCGAGAGATTGTAGATACTTGTGATAGGATGTGATTGACCTAGAACAATAATCTACAATAGAGACATGCTTGCAAGAGACAAGTTAAATCTAGAGATATACATAAAATTTGATAAAATGCTATGATTGATTAAAAAGGTATTGAGAGACAAAATTCACGGGTGATTCACAAGAAATTGCTAGTGATTTGGGGTAATTGTGAATGATTTAAAGTAATCGTTGATGATTGTTGTAAAAATATTGATTTTCTCAAAAATGACAAGTTGATACAAACAAAGCTCTAAATGGATGATTTTGCAAATGTTGATGTGGTAAAAGCAATGACAAAATAAAAAAGGTATCTTAGAGTGTAGACAAGCTACATAACACCTATATATGATGGTCGAAGTTGATGTTGTTGATTTTTTATCACCTTGGGAGATTGTGGGAGACAAGGCTATAAATATTGGTGTGTTATAGGCTTTTAAGGAAGCTTTGATGTTGCTGCTAGGATTGAAGATTACTTTGGAGTGGAAAAGTTTCGCTACTTGGCTCAAAAGAAGAGATGCACAAACATCTGAAGATCCCTAAAACAAGAGTTAAAACTCCTATTTATAATCGTTGGCGATTTGTTGGAATCGTCGGTGATTCAGAAAACTCATGGAAAACATTAGAAGTGGTTGAAACCACTTCCTAAATGAGGTTTTTAGGTATGGGGACGAGGGAAAATGGTTGATATTAGGTTTAGATGAGTTGGATAGGTTAAGAGGTTGGGATAAAACGGGTTAAAGATAGTTTGGAAATGGTTAGGTCATTTCGGGGGGTTAAGGTAAATTTAGATGAGTTAAATGTGGTTTACAAGGGGGTAAAAGTTGATTTTACGGGGTGAGAGGAATGACTTAGGTAGTGTTTATAATGCTATGTTTTGATAAAGTAATGTGCATGTATAGGGAGTAGGTGGGTGACAAAAATCCGGTGTCTACACTTACCATCTAGATTTTCCACCACGCCTATTCCACACCCCTGGCATCTTCCATGTTTCAATTTTGAGGAAGTATGTGCCAGATAGTTCTCATACTTTGGATTAGTCGGTTGTGTAGGTGAAGGCCGAAGGACAATGGACATTGGAGCCCATGTGTATCCTAGAGCACAAGAGGTTGGCCCTTTAGGGGCAAGACTTGGACCAAGTTAGGGTTCAATGGGACAGGTATGATGAAGCAACAACTACATGAGATGATGTGAACCCATTGAGATCTTGCTATCATTTCCTCTTAGGTGACTTCCAAGATGAATTCTATTCTTAGGAGGGGTGTAGTGCCCACCGATTTCCTCTCTATTTTGACTATGTTAACTCATTGTATATGTTTATATTGAGACATTTAATACATTACTATTATGGTTATTGATTAGGATATATATATGATCTTTGTCACCACTTTAGCTTTTATATGTGAACTTGTCTCGGTAAGATGTTGTATGTGGCACATGAGGCCAATTCACTATTATTATCATTATTATATGATTTGGATGTGATGTTATGGATCTTGTGGATTTGAGATTAGCATGTATTTTATATTGGATATGTCATGGATGATTATCGTAGTTTTTAATCTCTCATATGATGGATGGATGATTTTGTAACTAATTGGATTAGTTAGCATATGATCGACTTGGATTGTTTGACATGTGTATTATTGTTTTATTTAAAATTTGTTATTGAACATGCATGATGTTTTAAATTGAGTGTGTAGGCTACTAGTATACACCGCAGAAAACATGGGTTTCAAGAGATGCACCTCCATGCGTGCAATAAGCCTTACAAGTCAAATTCATCGCTTGCTTGATTTTGGCCCCCATGTTATGTTACTTTGATGTTTACTATTAGAAATGAGAAATTTACCCCATGACATGTGTTTATTGAATTATTTGGTCATTTTTATCTTGCTTTTATTCTACTTGTATTAATTTGGTTTAATCCCTTATTATTTACTAGTTAATGGTTGTTTATTTTTAACTAGTCACTTCCCACTTGCATGGGTTGTCTTAATTTGTCTTATTATTGATTATTTGGGTTTAGGATCACCTAATAATGGATTAGGTGGATCCACCACCCCTCTTAAAGATTGCCTCTTCCCCAAAACTCGAATTTGGGTAAGAAGTGACTTTTTGGAGTGCAAGGCAAGTAGAGGCTATATTTGCCTTGAAAAAATCCCCAAGTACCATACCTATGGGTGGGTGAGCTCTTTTCAAGGCTCATAAATCTTATTCCCCCTTTTGACCCTTTTTCAACCACCAACATTTATGATTTTTGGACCTTGTGTTTACATGGTATTAGAAGTGCAAGTTATTCCATGTGGATATTTGACTTGCTTGCTTTTGAATTTATTTTTCATTTATTAGTTATAAGTGTATGTTGGGGGTACTTGGGTGATTTGAAGTCTTAGGTGGAGGGGTGAAATATGTCACCATCCTATTGGGTTTTGGTTTGGAGACTCTTCTCCTATATTATATTCCAACTTGAAGATTTTTGGGGTTCTTTTGATTGTTTTTGTTTAGGATAATTTTAGAGAGAAGGAGATTCGGTTGTGGAGAATTTAAATTTTGGCTTGGAGGAATTGTTTTGGGTGGAATTGGATTCAAATTGCTCTTGTGAGGTAGGCTTCACACCCTTTTTATTATGTTTATTTTGTTTGGAAGGAAGTTTGAATCTTGTTGAGACTTTGGTGTTTGAATGGATTTGTTCGTTTGATAATGTGTTGTTGTATTTTCTATTATTTTCTCCATCCAAACCCTTTAGAAAGTGGATTTTGGAGTTGTAAGGGGAAGAGGGAAGAACTCCTCTTATTTCCCACAAGGCTTGATGGGCAAGCCTTGTTGGGCTTTCTTTTACTCCCTTCATATGGTTTGAAGTAGGAGATTATTCCCATATGGTTTTGGAATCATCTCCTTTCCTTGCTAAGGAAACCTCAAAGGTTTGAAAATCCTTGTTAAGGAGGAGGCAAGGAGGTATAAGGATTTTGGAGGGATATGGAGTCTTAGAGGAAATTTTAGGATTCTTGGAAACTTGTGGACACGTTTTGGATACTTTTTGGATATGTTTTTAAATAGGATTTTCTTTCTCTCTTCTCCATATTGATAGAAATATGGAGCTTCTTGTTTTGTTTTGAGTTAACAAACTCATTTGGATTGGTTTATTATTAACGTTGGTCTTTCCCCTATCTTTTTGCTCACTTAGATGTTTGTTTCTTCTCTCTCCCATGGGATTGGAGGGAGGATACCATGCTCTCCATTGTTTGAATGTGATATGCAATGATGTCATTTGGTTGAGAGGTAAACCAAGTCTTCTCTTGTGGCTAGTATGCATGCTTAAATGGAGTTAGAGCTACGAAAAATGAGAGTTGTTGGGAGGTTGATCTCTTGTGTAAAACTGGTAGATTCAATGAAGATTTTGGCATGTTGTTCCCACTTTATGGGAATCTTGTACTCTTGCATTTTAGAGTTGTTTGTAATGTTGTTAATGTAAATGAAGGAAATAGTTATTTGGTGTTGTTTTTAGTTTGGAAAATATGATGCAACAAGTTGTAAATCTTGCTTTTGGAAAAGAGAAAATAGTTAAATCTCGCAAGTAGGGACTCCTCCAATTACCTTGCAGAATAAGGAAATAATCATCTTGTAAAAATAATAAAAATTGAACTTTGTTGAGCTTAATGGGTTTAGTAGAATACTTATCAATTCATGGTTTGCTTTGGAGAATTGGAGTTGTACAAAAACTTTATTAAACTTGCTTGGTTTGCAAATGATTCCACTAAATTTTGTTGATTTATATAGATGGCAAGAAAATGAAAATAATGACTTAGTTAAGTTTATTGAGTTTATTAAAAGATTTCAAAACTATGGACTTTGCATGAAATGAATTGAGTGTTTTGGGTTGTTATTGTGAGATTTGTACAATTGTCAAAGTATATTTAGTGTGTTAGTTGTTAAATTTTGCAATAGGAGGAATGGATTAAAATTTGTTACATTTTAATGGCTTATTGTAAATCTTGCTCTTGCTTATAAATCTTCTAGTTGAATCCTTATCTTGTAACGCTTGAAATAAGATTGGTTTTTAACACATATATATTGCTTTATCTCTTATTTCATTTGATCACAAAGAAAATTGTAGTCTCTTCATACCAATATAGGAATTGAACTTGTTAAATACACATTATAAGTACTTATACACACACATGCATATATATTTAATCTTATTGCATATGTCTTGTAAACACATAAAAAGAGGAATTTATTTATATAATTTTATTTTTTTCTTCTAAAAAGTATCGATCTATGCATATATACACACATTTTTATATTATATATAATTATATATATATATGAAGAAATGGTTTTCTTTCATTTATTTATTTTAAAAAATAAGTTATATATATATAGACGAATGTGTTAATTTTAAAAAAGGTAAATGGAGCCCGTGCGACTTGGTCGTGACTTTTGGAAATAAGGTGTCTCAACCTTGTTTGGTTTATTCATCAAGATTTTCTTACTGACCATTTTGCATTATCGGTGCTCAAAAAATATAAATAGGAGTTGTCAAAAGATTCCCATATGATAGTATATCATGGAAGGGATATTTTTAGAGATATTATGACAGATTTTATGACATCTATAAGGGTCAAAAATAGGGAGAATATTGTGGACGTGAGAGCCTAATTTTAGATCAAAATCTTGCTCTTTAATGTAGTCCACCTCATGAGAGGTTTTGCACATGGTTTTGTAAACCATAGATGGTTTCTTGTATAACCGAGGTCTATAAATTGAAGGCTTGGAGAAGAAATTGGTGTGGTGAGTTTTGCAAGTACTGTAAAGTTGGAATCCTCCTAGAATTGTTTTTGGTGATACTCCTGTAAGAAAATTTCTCTGCAAGTGTATGTAATCTTGTTATTAGATTTGAAATACATTGAGTGGGCTTTTGGAGTGGGGTTTTTTATCCAAAAGGATTTTCCCCACGTATATCTGGTGTTTGTGTTCTTGTTATGAATGTGTTGCTAAAATTTCTGTAACTGTTTTATTAAGTTTAAAGTTTTGCATAATATCTCTCCTCAAGATTAGCGTAGGAAGTTGTTCCACTACTCTTAATTTCCTATCAAGTGGTATCAGAGCTTGATCACCTTTGGTTTCAGTTGTGGGTTGTTGAGTTTTTGTGCTAATCCGGGTTTGAGTGGGAGCTTGTGCAGAGAATACTTTGTTATCTGGTTGCATATATTTTTCAAATGGCGAGCACATCTGGGAGGATTGAGGTAGAGAAGTTTTTTGGCACAAACTTTGAAATGTGGAAGCTGAAGATGGAAGATTTGTTGATTAATCGAGATCTATGGGATGTGGTGGATGAGAAGGTCCATAGGCCTACGGATCCAGCTTTGGCTACAACATATGATGTAATGGATAGAAAAGCTAAAGGTCTTATTAGACTATGTCTTGTAAATTTGATCCTGATAAATGTCCATGAAGAATCCACTTCAGAGAAGCTTTGGAAAAAGTTGGGTGAGATATACCAAGCTAAGTCTCTAGTAAATAAGATTTTCTTGAGGAAGAAGTTGTATTCCTTGAGAATGGAAGAAGGTGGACAAATATCGAGCACTTGGAAACATTTAATATGTTGGTGACTCCGTTGAGCTCGGTTGGGGTTAAGATGGACAAAGAAGAAAGGTGCCAAACTATGTTGGTTTCATTGCCAGACTCATGGGATAGCCTAGTCATGGCCATTGGGAGCACTTCAGTCACTCTGAAGATGGAGGATGTTGTTGGTTCTCTACTCTTCAAAGAGATGAGAAGGAAGGTCTCTCTGAACGCCAAAGAGGCTTTGAGTGTTTCAGGAAAAACAAAAGAATGAGGCAAAGATGAGAAGAAGCGTGGCCATTCCAAGAATAAGGGGAGATCAAAATCCCTAGTAAGTCCAAGGTGATATGCTAGAACTGTGGCAAATCTGGACACTTCCGAAGGGAATGCAAAGAAGAAAAGAAAAAGAAGAAGAAGAAGCATGATTTTGATTCTAAGTCCAAAAGGAAGATGGAGATGCCTTTATTGCAGCTTTGGCCACTCGTGCAGGTGATAATGCATGGTTGATAGACTCAGGTGCATCTTTCCACATGACTCCTAACAAAAACTAGTTTAGTAAGTATGAAAACTATGATGGTGGTAAGGTGTATTTGGGTGATAATTCTTTCCTTGAAATTGTTGGTCATGGTAGTATTTAAGTGAAATTTTTGATGGTAGAATTAGAAGATTTGATGGTGTCTTGCATATCCTAGGACTAGCAAGAAATTTATTATCTATTAGCAAGCTAATAGATGTAGGTGTGCATGTACAGTTTTCTGAAGCAGGTGTGAAAATGGTGAGAGGTGCTATGGTGATAGCAAGAGGAAGTAGATTGGGTACATTGTACCAACTTGATGCATGCATAGTTGAGTGCAATAACACTTTGGATAAAACTAAGCCAGTAACTATTTTGCTGAAAAAGGAGAGGGTTTCCTCCTCTACGGATGGTCATGGCTTCTAGGTACCCAAGGGTGCTCTGTCTACCGAATCAAAATTACCTGCAGAGAAGACCATGTTATGGCACCAAAGGCTTGGCCACATTAGAGAGAAGGGTTTAAAAGCCCTGAAAAATAAGAACCTCGTTGAGGGGTTGAATGATTGCAATCTGGAGTTTGATTTCTGTGAGCATTGTATTTATGGCAAAACAGAACCACGTTTAGTTTTACTCGTCTACTCATAAGTCTTCATGTATCTTGGATCTAATCCATTCGGATGTATTTGGTCCTGTTAAGGTTACTTCTATTGCTAAATCAGTTTATTATGTTACTTTCATTGATGATTTTAGTAGGAGAACATGGGTATATTTTTTAAAGAGTAAATCTGAAGTTTTTAGTCATTTCAAGGAATTTAAGGCTATGGTTGAAACTCAAACTGGGAAGAAAATTAAGTGTTTGAGATCTGATAATGGCGGTGAGTATTGTTCTACAAACTTTGATGATTTTGTACAGATTGTGGGATTAAAAGACAAAAGACAACTTCATATTCTCCGGAGCAAAATGGAGTTGCAGAAAGAATGAATAGAACATTGATGGAGAAGGCTAGGAGCATGTTGATTGGAGCTAGTCTAGAAAAGAGGTTTTGGGCTGAAGTTGTTACCACTGCTTGTTATTTGATAAATAGATCTCCTACATCAGCACTTGTTGATAAAACGCCAATGGAGGCATGGTCGGGGAAAAATCCTTCAATTAGACATCTAAGATTTTTTGGCTGTGAGGCATATGCACATGTGCCTAAGGAGAAGAGAACAAAGTTGGATTCTAAGGCTATCAAATGTATCTTCATCGGATATGGCTATGGTGTGAAAGGATACAAGCTTTGGGATCCTGTTGCACAAAAGGTAATATACTCTAGAAGTGTTATTTTTAGAGAGATTAAATCTTTCCTGTTAATTTTCAGCTAGAACAACATAAAGAAAATGAACAAAAAAAGGATGTGGTTCAACTTCCTTCTACACCTAAGAAAGTTGAATCAAGACCCCAAAATAGACAAGAAGTTGAGGAGAGCTCACCAAGCTCTAAATCTTCAGAAAGAGGAAGAAGAGGAGGAAGAAATGGAAGAATCTCCACCTCAACTTGTTCAAAATTCTACAAGGCAAAGGCAACCACCTGAAAGGTATGGGTATTCTCCTGATGATTGGAAGTGTATATTTTCTTTGAGTACTAACATTGATGAACCGAGATCTGTACAAGAGGCTTTGGGTATGAATGATGCAAAGTCTTGGAAAATAGCCATGGATGAAGAGATGGAAGCCCTTAAAAAGAATGATACATGGGACCTTGTACCATTTCTGAAGGTCAGAAACATGTTGGATGTAAATGGGTGTTTAAGAAAAAGATTGGTTCAGATGGAAATGTTGAAAAGTATAAGGCACGATTGGTTACGAAGGGTTACTCTCAAGTTGAGGGTATTGATTATGGTGAGATATTCTCTCCTGTTGTGAAAATGACATCCATTCATTTTTTATTATCTATTACAAGACTTATGACCTAGAGGTTGAACAAATGAATGTGAAAATTGCTTTCCTTCATGGTGATTTGAAGGAAGAAATCTATATGACACAGCCAGAGCACTACATGGTGAAAGGTAAAAGCAAGATGGTTTGTAAGTTAAAGAAATCCCTGTATGGCCTTAAACAAATTCCTAGGATGTGGTACCAGAAGTTTGATTCATATGTGTTGAGTTTGGGGTTTGTGCGGTCTAAATCTGATCACTGTGTATATTTTAAATCTGATGGTGATTGTTTCCTGGTAATTACTTTATATGTTGATGACATGTTGTTTATTGGGAAAGGAAAAGGTTTGATTGCAGAATTGAAATCTCAGCTCTCTGCGAAATTTGAAATGAAAGATCTTGGTGCGGAAAAACTCATACTTGTGATGGAGATTAGAAGAGATTGTGAGAACATAAAGCTATGGCTTGGCCAGAGTAAGTATGTTTGTTCTATTTTGCAAAGGTTCAACATGCAGGATTGTAAACCACTTTGTGTTCCTGTTACTTTGGGAATGAAGCTCTCCATTTCACAATGTCCTTCATCCCCATTAGAGATGGAAGACATGAGTAGAGTGCCTTACCAGAGTGTAGTTGGAAGCTTAATGTATGCTATGGTCTGTACAAGACCAGACATTGCCCAAGTAGTGGGAGTTCTTTCTCGTTTTATGTCTAATCCTGGAAGAGTGCATTGGGATGCAATTAAGAGGGTCTTCAGATATTTGTGGGGTACATCAGAGTACTTTATATGTTTTCATGGTAGAGGAGATCAACATTCCCTAGGTATTCATGGTTTTGTGGATTCAAATTGGGCCAGTGATGTCGATAGCAGAAGATCCACCAGTGCATATGTGTTTACTCTTAATGGTGGTGCAATCAGTTGGATGAGAAAGCGACAGTGTGGTCACTTTGTCCACTACTGAGGTAGAGTACATGGCAGCCACTCATGCCTGTAAAGAAGCCATTTGGCTGAAGCATTTGTGTTTAGATATTGGATTGAAATAGGGTGTAGTTATAATGTATTGTGATAGTCAGAGCGCAATCTGCCTTGTGAAGAACCCAAATTTTCATGCCAGGACCAAACACATTGATGTTCAGTATCACTTCATGAGAGATATGGTCGAGGATGGCAGGGTGAAGCTAGAAAAGGTAGAGACAGTTGCGAATGTTACGAGATGCATTAACTAAGCCCATGAGCACAATGAAATTTAGGTGGTGTTTGATTCTATGGGCCTCTCGGCCCCTAGCAGTTGATCCATGATGGTATCTTTCCTTCGCCCTTACAAGGTATTTGACAAGTGGGAGATTGTTGGAAATAAGGTGTCTCAACCTTGTTTGGTTTATTCAGTCAAGATTTTCTTACATGACCATTTTTTGCATTGTCGATTGCTCAAAAATATAAATAGGAGTTGTCAAAAGATTCCCATATGATAGTATATCATGGAAGGAATATTTTTAGAGATATTATGACAGATTTTATGACATCTATAAGGGTCAAAAATAGGGGAGAATATTGTGGACGTGAGAGCCTAATTTTAGACCGAAATCTTGCTCTTTAATGTAGTCCACCTCATGAGAGGTTTTGCACATGGTTTTGTAAACCATAGATGGTTTCTTGTATAACCGGAGGTCTATAAATTGAAGGCTTGGAGAAGCAATTGGTGTGGTGAGCTTATGAGTACTCGTGGAAAGTTGGAATCCTCCTAGAATTGTTTGGTGATACTCCTGTAAGAAACTTGCTCTGCAAGTGTATGTAATCTTGTTATTAGATTTGAAATACATTGAGTGGGATTTTGGAGTGTGGGGTTTTTTATCCGAAAGGATTTTCCCCACGTATATTTGGTGTTTGTGTTAATTGTTTATTTTCTTGTTATGAATGTGTTGCTAGAATTTTTGTAACTATTTTATTAAGTTTAAAGTTTTGCATAATATCTCTCCTCAAGATTAGCGTAGGAAGTTGTTCCACTACTCTTAATTTCCTATCAATGACCCCTTCCTAAACCTCTTAGCATGGTTTACAATACACGACCCATATATCCCCTCTATCCCCCTAGACTCTATAACCCTAATCTAAACACAACCCATATTTGTTTGGACATGACCCATATCACACACCTCGTGCCTTTAACACCACCCATGTATGTATGTATGTATGTATGTATGTATGTATGTATGTATGTATGTATGCATGTATGTATGTATGTATGTATGTATGTATGTATGTATGCATGCATGCATGCATGCATGCATGTATGTATTTATGTATATGTACATGCATATACATATATACATACACACACATATATATATTTGTGTGTGCAAGCACACATATATGTGTGTGTATGGATATGTGCATGTATGTGTGTGTGTGTGTATTTACATATACTTTTATGCCAAAGGTGTTGTCTAAGTGAGATTCACTTGCTAAATGTGACAATGCACAAAAATAAAACATATGTCATTGCTTGGATGTTGATGTATGGATTGAATTGAAACCATCCACGTGTTAGCATTTGTGTTCACGTTTTCAAGAGCGCTTTACCCACATAAGGCAAGGTAGATAAGTGTCAAGAGCAAGGGAACTTCATTTCTCTCAATTTTGATCACTAGGAATCCAAACCCTCCTCATGGATTTTTTCCTTGCTATAAAAGAAGAAATAGTTTTTCCTAGGTAGCCTTCACTAGACCATGGTTTGGGGGAAAATAATGGCTTCTTACAAAAACGAGTTGGTAAGAAGGCACTAAGTCCTTTCACCGGTGAATGTGAAGTTCATTTCTTCTGACCCACAGCAAATGGGAAGTTCATTTGTCATTGGTCATCGACGTTGAAGGGACTATGATGTAGACAAAACCCACAAAGACAAAGACACAAACTATTTATTTGATTTTCTATTTTCAGCACAAAGTATAATATGAAAATCATATTCAATAAATAAAGTAACAAGACAACAATTGTGCATGGTGTTCTAAAGAGAGGAAAAATCCCCGAGTCACCGGTTGTATGGTAGCTAGAGCAATTGAAAATTGTGGAGGTGGTAGTTTTGGGTGAGAAAAAATTCATTATGGTAAAAAAAAAAATTCATTATGGGAAAAAACATTGAAAGAATGCGAGTGGGTTATATGTGGAATCCAAGGCTAAGACATTTGTAAAAGAATGATGCCTGTTCATTTTTACCAATGGGTTATTTTGTTCAAAGCCCCTTTATTTCATTAGACCTACTTCTACTTAGTTGTATGACATCAAAGGCTAATTCGATTGGTAATTAGATTTGTTGTCATTATTAATAGCATGCCTATTCACTTTCCACTCAATAGAATTATATGAAATTGAAAAAGGTGTTCAAAGCCACCAATGTTGGTCATTCTATATCAATTAGACTTCTACTTCTACTTAGTTGTATCAACATCAATAGAATTGTTCTTATTCGATGCCATCATGCACTTCAAATATTTGCTTCAATTTTTTTTAATTTCACTATGAGAAATAAATGCATGTTTATTTCGCATAAAGGAATCCTACAGAGTTGCTCCGTTTTTAAAAAACACTAACAAATTGTGTTTTTTGTTTTTGTTGTCATTCACTTTTCTCCAATGACGGGGTTAAATTTGACAACCATCTATGCATGTTGAATCATTTTGAGTGACAGTAATATTTCAATATTGACCTTCTAAAATACAAAAATGAAGTATTCATATTCACTATTTCATATTTTTTAAAGTATTTGTAGTATATATTTATATATTAATATAATTTACATACAAATTTAGATAAAAATGACTGTCACATTTTAAAATATATAAATTATATGTGACTATTATTTTAAATATTTACAAATATTTTAAGATTAAAATCATAAAAATGACTAAACTACGCCAAATTTAACTCATCCCATGTCTTGTTGAAAAATAAATTTTAATCTTGATGTCAATTTCTTGAAAAATAAATTTTAATCTTGATGATGTCGATTTCTTGAACCAAAGGAAGTGACAACTATTTTCACCATATATGTAGCCCATAGTAATTAAATTGTTGTGCAATTGTTTCCTAAATTTTCAATTGCCCTCATAATGTGCACATTAGTAATATTAAAATAATATATACTAGCAATTACACATATTAATGGTTTTAACAAAGAATCACTGCTTATCACAAGCATAAACTCGAAGGGCCTGAATGATGGGTTTATGAATTGATTGTTTTCATAAAGATTTGTGTGCCGAAAAGGGAGGCTTTGCTCACTAAACTTTTTCACGAGTTCAAACCCTAGGATTTCATTGGGAAACCCATACAATTTTTTTGGTTCGATGGTGGTGGTGCCTGCCCATCAACGATGATGTCTTTGACCATAAAGCCTTTGAACAAATTGGGCTTCAACTCGCTCATGTTGTGTAGATTTGGGCCATATGGGTAAAAGGGTTGCTCCCCACTATACACGTTGATGCTCACAACTTCTTTAGCAATGTCATGGTTTTATAACTTGACGGAGATTACTTACTGGAATTGACGATGGTTTAGTGATTCACATTTATTTTATTTATTTGTAAAAAAATCCATTAATTTATTAGTTGATTGAAAGGGTTTTGGACATTAAAATTTAATTGATTGCCTATCACAATTGACTTTGTTTAAATAAAATTTTGATTTTAGCTCTTTATTAGGCACTAAGATTGAACAAATGGGTTTCAACTTTCGATTCAAAGTTATTTTATATTATTTCATTATTTTTACTATTGTAAAGCCGCAAGTATTTACTTCCCACATTTTTATTTCCAACTTTCCATCATTTCTTTGTCTTATCTATCAATTTAAATGTCAAATATTTTAAGTTCATATCGTAGGTTAAATGAAGAATGAAACTTTTGGATATGTTGCGTAGAGAGGATTAGCACCAATGTTTCGATTCTCGTACTAGAACCATCATCACGGTGAGCATTTTCTTGAGAGCAGGAATGAAAAGTGAACAAGTATAAATAATTAATTTGACCAAAAGACATGTTGTTCCAAAAGAGATGTGAAGATGATTAAAGTAAAAACAATAAAATAAACAATTAAAATAGAATACTAAGAAGAAAGAGGAAAAACAAAAAGAAGGGGGAATCAAAGAGAGGAATTATGAAAGCACAAGGAAGGGGGAATCAACAATAGTGGGGGTAGGGGTTGTCAGCTTATGCAAAAGGGGTTTCAAAGATCGACTAAGCTTCCACCCATTGTCATGATTTAGGTTGTTCGAGTGTTTCTCAATCTCAAAAGCTTCACGCAATTTTTTGTTTGCATGATGCGATTATGTAGTAATTAGTTCTATTTTGTTAATGCATATGGCATGTTTTGTTGTGTCTTCATGTTCCGCCGAGCTGATTTACCAACCCGGTATATTCTAAATCTTCACAATGTTCATGAATTATCATTTTTAGTGATCTTCACCGATGTATGTTTTTCTATACACACACAGTATGGAGCAACAATTTAAATGCTATCCAATATAAAATCTTAACATCAAAAAGTTTGTGCAGTATATTAAATATACCTTATGCTCATATGACCAACCGATGTATGGGTTCAATTATTGATGATTGTTCATGGATCAAGTTTTTCCTACAATTACTCAAGCTTACACCTCAAAAGGGGTGTTACATAGTGTTATAAGATGTAGGCATTGTGATCGGGTTTCAAGTGGAAATTTTTACAAATCCCCCATTTTTAATTTTGGACCCTTTAAGCATAATTTTCACTCATGTGAATAGTACAAGTGAGATCAAGACTATAAAGTAGAGCACATATAGAAGGTATTATTTGGGAAGGAACAATTTGAGTTGTGGAATAAGTGTGGGACATGCAGGTAGTTGATTTCTATCATCCAATAAAAATCCTTGACATCCTACAAAAATATATATAAATAACAAATCCCGAAAAAAATCAAAGGTCTATTAATGAACAACGCTTTCAAGACTATTGATGAGGGAAACCCTATTTGATACCCTGATATTTAGAAATAAACCCTAATCACAAATTTCCATGAGATCACTACCATGGAATTCTAGGGCCACTCCACATATCCATGTCTCATGAGATACACAAGTGAATTCCCCTTACATATACATGCATTCTAAATACCCCAAAAACATAAGGGATGAAATTTTCAACAACTATTGACATTAACAATATTGATGGACCACTCCTTGCATTTAGAGATATCTCTAAAATGCATTCCCTCAACAAATCGCACACTGCACCCCCTTTCTACAGTTAACAATTGGAAAAAATGGCATGTGCTTGTATGAAAATAGAGTTTCGTATTGGTTCCCACATTATTTTCCCCATGATTTCACTTATCCCTCAAACCAATTCTTCATCATCCCTCTTTCTCTCCCACTTTTTTGCTTCCTCCAGTTTAATTTTTTCGATCCATCTCCTTCGGCATTTCCATCATACATTTCATGTGCGATTACTAGTCAATATTCCACATATATACATTTTCAAACCTTAAAGAGGGTATTTAAGAAAATAAACAAATAGAAAATATATATCTCCAATAAGAATAAGAATATAGGAGAGCTCCTCCTCCTCAAAACCTTCGAAATCAAAAGAAATGAAGAAAAGAAAAGTATAAGTGAGTTCAAAATAAATTAGGGTTTCCTAAATGACACAGATCAAGGGTGGAGATCTCGTTGATCTAAGGGCTCAAATAAAACCCGGAGTTTGCCACTTGTCTAGGTGGCCCTTTAGGGTTGACCTTTTATGTTGGGAAAGTGGAGCTCACTTTTCCCTCCTTCAAATTTTGGTGAATAAAATTGAATTAAAATTAACTTAAAATGTTATTTAGGTGCAAAAGGGTAGGGTCCATTGAATGAGACCAAAGAAGACCCGTGCCCAAATCAATCGATTAAACCTTAGTAAATTAATTTTTCTACTTTGTTAAATTATTCTCTCACCTTGTTAAGATTAACCCTTTGGTGGGGAAACATATTAAAACTTGACAAACTTAATTAACGTTAATTGTGTGAACTATATTGTGGAGTATATCTAATACCCCCTTGGTTAATTTAATGACGTGAAGATAATAATTCACTAATTATAAAGTATTTAATTAAATGATACTTAATTAATATATTTTTTAAATTATACTCTAATTTTATGGGATCAATGAGTTATATAGATGAGTATTTTGGGTCGTAAAAACATGGGCATGACATGCATAAATCAAATGGAAACCAAAAATGTTGATGGCCCAATTAAGGACTAGTTCACATCATATTAAGTGTGAAACCAATAGATTGATGTCTCCTAAAGAAGAGTGGGGAGAAACAATGTCTATGTTTTGTAACAAATGGGTAGTGGAAACAAAATTACACTACATCATGGAATGCACAACATATAATGATATCCATATTATATATAAGGATGGATTGAGAATTATTGGTGTATATGACTTGTCTTGTCGACACTCGGCGTCTTGTCCACCTCATGTGGTTAGTCATCTCACTTAGTGAGAATAGGTCATTAGGGTTAGTTAGGGTTGTGTCCATGTGTCATGCACATGAGTTACACAACACTCATATATGTACCTCTTATTTTTTATCTATGAGCATGTCGGACACCATGTGTCTTTCTCTACTTGATTTTCCTTTGTGATTCATTCTCTTGTTGATTATGTGAAGCATTCTCATCACCATTGGAAGTGTAACCCTCTTCGATGTGCATGAGGTTCCATATTGATCCTCGTAGAACAATCTCGATATGGTATCATAACTAGTTTTCAATAAACACCCACTTGATTAATCTAGCTACAAATTACTTCATTTTTGGTTTTCATGTTTCTCGTGTAAGTTTTTGCTATCTCGTGGAATCTTGTTAACATGTTTAACAATCTCAGTTTTTGGAGTTTGTGTTGGTTTTCTGGTTGTGCATGTGCAAGTTTCAGGTGTTTCACAACTAGATCTAGCTAGTTCTAACTAAGTTTGGAGGAACAACTAAATCTAGAGGTAGGTTTTGCATTTATGGTTTTATCAAGTATTTTTAATTGAAAGTGGTATTTTTTAAATCTATTTTTGGACCTATTTTGGACTTGTTCTTGTTGGTTGCATGATTTTTTTTTACCCTTCTTCTTCCTTCCCTCCTTTTTTTTGCTCAACTCGGTGACCTGGAGTTCAAGGCAAGTCAAGTTGGCTCTAATGGGTGAGCTAATTGATCCCATCTTGAGTCGAGTTGACTCGACATACCTGCTTTTATTTACATCTTCTTGGATTTTGTGCATTACATGTGTTGCTTTGGCATTTAGGTCAAGTTTTTTTTGGATTCGATCCTACATTAAGTTTTGTATTACAAACCCTTGACAGCATGTTTCCTTGCCTTGGCTACATACCTCCCTTTATTTCCAACCGTGTTAATTCGTGCTCTATGGGTGAGTTAGTTTTTATGGGTTGCCTTATAGTGTTCTTACCATGCATAATTTCACCTTGTCATTGTTTGTATTGCCCATGCCTTCTCTCGCATTTTCTTGTTTGAATCCAGTCTCTGTGATTGAGACTTGTCTCGTTACCTTGACCACCTATTGGATTGGCCTCACACATCGGCTCGCTCTCTCTACCCATTCATTTTCTCGGTCCCCCTACATGTATTATCTTCCTATTTGGTTATTTGTGTGGGTCATTACCCACCATGTCATTTGGGCTCTGTGTCGATCTCCCTACCTTTTCCACGTCAATTCTTTACACCAAGTTGTTTAACAACTCTCCTTACCCACTATCGACTCATGTTTGTTTTCTCTCGCTATTATAGCCACCTCTTGACCGAATCACTCGGATTAGCCCTCCTTGAGCCCCATCATGCCTACTTTGGGCTTTGATCTCGATTCCTTGAGCCTCGTGTGTCCTCGACCAAGTCCACCCTTTTTCTTTACATGTTTTTTATTTTTTAGCTTTGTTTAAATCATTTCATAAGTGGTGTGTTTAAAGGGTCGGTGTTAGTTTTATTAAGGGGTGTGTTTATTTAAAAATGAAGTGGGAGTTAATATTAAGGTCGGGTTTTCTTTTAAAAGGGGGTGTTATAAATATAAGGTGGGGTTATAATTTATTAAATTTAAGTCCTAGTTAAAAGTTTAGGATCTAATTTTAATTTCTAAGAAGGTTACTTTAATTAATCTTAAATTAAGTGCTTTTTTTTTAAAAACATATGCATCTAGTTTTAAAGTTTTAAAACACTTTTGTAATCGATTAATTTAAAATTGTTGTTTTCTTAACATTGGAATCATCTGTTTTTGCCTATTAATCTCTAAAATTAGAATAACTAGGCTTTTCCTAGTGTTACTAGCATTTTTTTCTTCGATCATTTTCTAGAGCATGTAGTGCACCTTCTAGAGTTTTTTCCCTTTTGGGAGCATTTTTGGCATCATAGAGGTCCCCGAGACTTGTCTTGAGCCCGTTTTCTACATTGTAATAGCCCTTATTATTGTTTGTGGACTAGTGAGTGTGTCTACCATAGTCTTAAGAAGGGGATTTTTGTTGCAACATGAGACGCTTCTTCTCGCAACATGACTTGCTTTCAGCCCCTTCTCTTTTTTTAGCTCATTGTGCTTGTTTACGGTGTCGATTTGCTATGATCAACGAAACTTGATTATGGTCTCCACTCTTGTGCATTATTATGCTAATTACAAGGTGAGTGACCATTTCACGATGCACATTTACACTTGATTGTATCTAACGCACTAAACTATAAAGTGTCAAAATAAGGGGGTTATTATATTGTCGAGGTGGTTGTGTTGTTTGTTTTTCTTTTCTGCATTCCTTATTTCTCTCTTCGATATGGATGCACTTTTAATTCCTTTACTTACGTTGTTAAAATTCATCGAATGGAGATCAAAAATGGTAATGAAACTAAGGGGTAAAGGGTTATTTCGCATCACCATGGGAGCTGAGACTGAACTTGATGATGAGCTTGAAAAATATAAGTGGTTGAACCAAGTGACGAAGCCTTAGGTCTTCTTTGTATGTTTGTTTCTCTTGCATTTCTCTTCCAAATTGAGTCATCTGAAACACCCAATTCTACGTGGAAAATATTAGATGATATGTTTAGACAACAAAATGACATGAGAGTGCATGAGTTGGAAAATGAAATACTAGGATTAAATCCTAGTGACTTTGAAAACCTACAGGAATTCTTCTCAAAGTTCATCCACACTAGATTTTCAAAGGAATGTAAAGTGGAGAAGAAAGATTCCCAGTTGATCTTGTCAATTCTTTCTAAGTTAGGTCCCGAATACTCCATCTTCGTGTCAACTTTTCACGCTACGAAAGTCACTCTGGGTAGTGCTTGGAATATGCCCTCATTTCAGATTTTATCATCCCTAGTCATTCAGAACAGGAAAAACTCATTCAAATGGGGTCTCTCAAGTCCAAGTCACATGCCCTTGTAGCAAGTACTAGTAAGGGAAAGAAGATTGAAAATAAGAAAGAGAAAAAGGACCAACCTAAGAAGGAAACCAAGACCAACCAAGCCAAAACCAAACCTAACACAAACGCTTCGACTTCTGAGCCTAAAGCAAAGAAAGAAAAGTGTAAGTGTTCCTATTATAAGAAGATTGGTCATGAAGAGCATAAATGTATGAGAAAAAAATTGATCACCTTACTCATTTACTTGAGAAAAATCATATAGGTGTTCCTAATTCTATCAAACAAAATTCTTTGAAAGTTGAGTCTTCCACTGCAAAAGAGTCTAAATCTAATAAGAAGAAAGGAAAGACCCTTATAGCTAGAGTTTCTCCTTCATTGACGTGGATTATAGATTCTATTGTTAGGTTATGGAGCATGTTTTCATGTGTGAAAGTGTTGAATATTATACACTAAGAGTCTCGTGTACACTTTCACAGCTTGTCTCGTCGGGGAGTTCAGTGGAGTCGGGCCCTGGCAGGGTCCAGGGGCACATCCCCAAAAAAATTGGCCTCGAAACAAAATGTGCCCGATATACTTGGGAAATGTTCTTTTTTCATATCATATTCGACATTTGTTACCCATAGGTTTATGGGATAGTTTTGGCCCATGGTTTTAATACCCAGGGTTTTGTAAAACTACTTAAGCAGTTGTCTACTTATGTGGTTTTGTGCATATGGTAGGTATGATGTAACATTGCAGATGTGTTTTGAATTTGGGTGTCAATTTTGTAGAGTTTGTTGAGCATAGATCTTCAAACCTATCCGGGTATTGCATTGAGAGAGTGGTGGCTTGTAATAAAATCGAGCAAGTGATTCTTGATGGACGTAGCCCAAATTGGGTGAACCACATTAAATCTTTGTCTCTTTGTGTTGTGTTATTATTATTCTACACTTTTATTTGAGATCTATAATATTTTCTCGCATATTAGTTTCTCTATATTGCGATTCCGTGAGGGATTATTCGCATATTTTATCCCTTATTTCCTAACACTAGTGCCTCATACCACATGGATTCTTCACATGTTGAGTTCTCTAACATCGAACCACGTGACATGTCCAAAATCACATTGGGTGATGACATTACATTGTCACTTTTTGGTAGTGGATAGATAGAGATGGATGGGGGATCATTTAACCAAGTGTTAAGTGTTCTTGATCTCTACCAATCTGCTTTATCGGCCTACCAAATCACTCACCTTGGTGAAGGAATGCAAGTGGAATTTTGTCCTAACTCGGTGATTATTCGTGATCTTCACTCCGACACTACTGTGGCTGAGGGAAAGGTAGATCATTGTTCATGGTTGTATACCTTCTCCCACTTTACTTCGATTTGACGTCATTTCCTTTCTCACTCATACAAATGAGGTTAGTAACCTATGGCATGATCATTTTGGCCATTTGAAATTTTGTTACCTTGAACAATTGAGCCAAAACAAAATGGTCAATGGGTTACCCACGTCATATTTTCTAAGGGTCTTTGTGAGGGTTGTGCCCTCGGGAAGCACCCTGAAAAGAGTTTTGACAAAGGAAAATCTTGGAGAGATACTCATCTTTTGGATCTTGTTCATAGTGAAATTTTTAACCCTTTCTCATCTCCTTTGTTTACTAGAGCTCTTTATATACTAACCTTCATTGATGACTTTTCATGTTACACTTGGGTGTATTTTCTTAAGCTTAAGTTTGAATTTTTCGATCACTTTCGAGACTTTAAGGATCTTGCTTTGAGAAATAAGTGGAACAGTCTATCAAGGTTCTTTGAAATGATAATGGAGGCGAGTATGTGAGAAATAGGTTCGAGGATTTCTATACTTCGAATGGATTACTTTACAATGTATAGTTGCTTATAGCCCTTCACAAAATGGAGTTGTGGAAAGAAAGAACCAAACACTTAAGGAGATGACCACTTGTATGGTTCACTCAAAGTCCCTTCCTCTATAGTATTGAGCCAAAGTACTTATTTATGCTTATTACATTTAGAATCATGTTCCACGCAAAGAAGTAAGAGGTATGACACCCTTTAAAGCATGGTTTGGACGTAAACCTGATGTTGAGAACTTTCGAGTCTTCAGATCCAAGGCTATGACCTGGATTCCCAAAAAAAATGCAAGGATTTGGAACAACAGTCCAAACCTTATATCTTTGTAGGGTATCCTGATGGTATGAAGGGATATCAATTGTTGAATCCTACTACTCATGATCTTTATATCGAGAGAAGTGTGAAATTCGATGAGTCTTCTTCGACTTCTACTTCTCTACCTTTGGGGACATTATACTTTCTAATTTATGAATCTAACTCTTTAGATGATGATGTTGTTGAGCATGTTCCTCCTCCACTTGATCCTCCTGCACCTTCGAACCCTCCTCATGCTTCAAAGGCTTCGATTTTGATAGTAGTGTTGATTAGAACCTTGTTCCTTCTCACTCAAGTGATGAATCTTCCGACTCTAAGCCTAATCCTCTTGGTCCTTGTTGGGATAGGAAAACTTTGCAGAGTGTTGGAGAGTGGATGGGAGATCCTTCGAGACAAGAGGTAGACTTACTCGAGTTTTTGGACCTCACTCCTTCTTCACCTCCGCTTCTGACCCTCGGTCTTTCTAGGAGGATTTTGGTATTCCTGAGTGGGATTTTTCCATGGATGAGGAGTATTCCTCACTCATGAAGAATGATACTTGGGATCTCCCCTCTTTTGAAAGGAAGAAAAATCATTCGGTATAAGTGGGTGTTCCAAACAAAGTATGGTGTTAATGGTGATGTCGATAAGTTTAAAGTGCAACTAGTAGCTAAAGGTTTCTCCCAATTAGCTGGGGTTGATTACTCGAAAACTTTTGCTTCGGTTGTGAATATGAATTCTATTTAATTGACCCTTTCCACCGTTGTTACAAACAAATGGGAAGTTCATTAGATGGACATTAAGAGTGTCTTCCTTCATGGGGACCTAGAGGAAGAGATCTACATGGAATAACCTCCGTGTTATGTCCACGATCCCTCCCTCGTTTGTAAGTATAAGAAGTCTCTTTATGGCCTTAAACAAGCCACTCGGGATTGGTATGCCAAGATGGATTCCTTTTACTTACATCAAGGTTCACTCGGTGTCACTCTAACCCAAATGTTTACATTCTACTGCAACATGATGGCTCCATAATCATCCTTTTTTTGTATGTTGATGACTTATTGATCATAGGAAACTCTTCCTCTATCATCGATTATGTGAAGATTTCCTTATCTAACAAGTTTTCTATGTATGACTTAGGATTGCTTCATTACTTTCTTGGGATGAAAATTCTGCAATCTGACTCGGTTATTGTGATTTTGCATCCTAAGTACTCCCTTGATTTACTTTCTCGGTTTCATATGTTTGATTGTAAGCCTTCTCCTACTCCTTTCCTTTCCAAGGTTAAGTTGGTTTTGATTGCTCTACTCCCTTGGTTGATGGTACCCTTTATCAACAGTTGGTGGGGAGCTTGATTTACCTTACTCACACACGACTAGATCTATCATATGTTGTTGGGATCGTGTCCAAATTTATATAGGATTCACATGAGTTACATTAGAAAGTAGCAAAGTGGATCCTTCATTATGTTTGTGGCACTTATATGGATGGAATTCACTATCTAGGAGGAGTAGATATTGAATTAGTTGGATATACTTACTCGATTAGGATGGTTATTTAGATCATCGTAAATCTACCTTAGGCTATAATTTTCTCTTGATTCGGTCCCGTTAGTTGGTCTAGTAAGAAGAGAAATGTAATTATGATATCTTCTACAAAGATAGAATATAGAGGATTAGTTAACACTACCACAAAAGTTATTTGGTTACATGGTATCTTGATAGAGTTTGGTATTCACTATCGCGGCCTACTATCATCTATTATGACAACATGAGCACCATCTCAATTTACTGAAATCTAGTCCAAAGATCAACGGATGAAGCACAATGAGATATATATGTACTTCATTTGGGATCTAATTCATGATGACATCATCAACTTGTAGTATTATCAAAATTCTGATATGGTTGCAAAAAAATTCACCAAGCCCTTCACTGAGGCGAAGTATCTTCACTTGCAGTCTCTTCTTGGGGTGAGGTCTATTGTAGCTTCCCATCTTCTTTAGTATTTCTAGTCCTCTTCTTTTCTTCTCTTACAGGGAGATGTTTGTACATGGGTACCTCATCAAGCCTAGTTTTTCAAGACCCATATGAAGTATCTTTCTTAGGTTGTTTAGGGGTCTTTTATCTCTTGTAATTGGATGTTTTCCATTAAGGGTTTTTCCTCCATTACTTGAGATCTTTATTGTACATGGGTACCTCATCAGGCCTAGTTTATGGGACCCATTTTTCTCCTCTTCTTCTTTTTCCAAAGAAATGTTTATACATGTGTACCTTATTAGGCCTTTAGTTTTCGAGTGTCATTGACACATATTTCTTAGTTGTCTAGGTGATTAACTAAAATTAAACTAAAACTATGAAAGTATAGTCACTAGTTGATCTAAATAGGAGGACTAAAACACTGTATAAATCAAAGTAAAACAGTATGGAATAGTAGTAAATAATTATTCTAAGAGAAATGAAACCCTAAATATATAAGTAAAGGAAAGGAAATGGCTTGGTTAATTCGAAGAGATTGTCACATGTTGTCGCAAGTCTAGAAATAAAATCTGGAAGTGCAAATGATCACTCAGAAGTCCTACAAAGACCAGATCTGGAAGATCTAAACTAACTGGGGTACCTAGGAAGGTACTAGGGTGCCCCGGGCTGCCTTGGTTTGCAAATTCGGCACCTTGGTCTTTATAAATGCTTAAAATCTTAATTTTTCAAGGTCGCAAGATGATCTAATACTCTATCTATTTATCACCCTAGATTCACTAGACTCGCGCTAAATATGGTGAATAATGGTTTACAAGAATAAGAGAAGTATCAAACCCTAAGAAAAATAAAGATGTAAAATGAATGGGTCAGAATGACCTTATCTATCAAACTAGTGGTCTTATCACTGAGCGTTGCACTACATTTTAGACTGGATGTAATTCTGGTGTGTGTGTGTGTGTGTGCATGTCGTGCCTCAAGGTGTTCTCATGTCGGTCACACTTTTTGAAGTAGCAAGTAATAATAACTATAGAAAATGTAATAGCATGTGTGCATGGAATAAAATAAAATCCCTCCCCTATGTTGTGTGTGTTGATGCAGATCTCCTAGCCTTGATGCATGACACTATGTGGATGTAAGTGATGCAATGGATGAAACTCTAGATGGAGTGATAGTAGTATGTGATGTTAGGACCCTCATTATGGTCTTATAACTTTATATTTATAAGGTTCTCAAGCTTAATTTCGTAATTAACCCCAACATGGCCAACTGAGAAAAGGATAAGGATGAAAAATAGCTAGAAAGGCCCCAAAAAGAAGTGAGAAAAGAGAAACATAGACTGGGCACCCAAGGTGGGACTAGGGTGCCTTAATATAGACCTAGGCACCTTGACTTTGGGCTGCAATGATGGGGCAATTGCGAAACAAGTGAATAAGTACTAAAAATACGTGGGAATGATGAAATAAAATATAAGAAAAGGATGGCCAAAATTTGGGATTAATTATTACTTTATTCACTTGAGAACCTTCTAAATAGTAGTATAATACTAGGCTAAATAATGCCTAAAGTGCATGATTTTGTGTCTACATTTTGCCCCACTTTATGTTGGTGAGTGGAATGCTCAATAACATAAAGTAGATAGAGATGCATACCTGATATCCATGTAGAGTGTAGAAGAAGATGTGCCGATGGACTAGACTCAAGCATGGAATGACAAAAAGAAAAATGTGGAGGAGCGTGGATTCTAAAGATGAAAAATGTACATAAAAAGTGATGAGAGTGAACTTGGGGTAGAATGCGTGTGTAGTTGTTGTTGTGTGTAGTGTACTGCGTGGTTAATAAAGGTAAGTGCCTATATCAATGTGTTGTCATTTTCATTGTCATTGTCATTGTTTTTGTTATTGTTTTTGCCCCTAATTTGGTTGCTTGTTTCTCATACAACCAAACCTACAAGGAGAAAACGATCAAGTAGTCAAATATGTATATATGTAAAAACATTGTGTAAAATACGCATGTGTATAGAAATGTGTAAAGTACGCAAATGTAAAATATGCTGAAATAAAAGTGTAAATGGAACATGTGCACCTGATCCATGTCAAGAGAAATGTTGTAGAAGGATATCATGTATTGTCACAATTTTTTTGGGCTATCTCACGCCGCCCTAGCTAAAGAAGCATAGCGAGAAAATACGTTGTATCCTCCAACCTTTAACCACTTCTACTAAAATGTGTGAAGAGATCTTTGTATTGTCCTAGTTTTTGGGTGATCCGACGCCACTAGATGGAGTAGTGTATATAGGCACACCCACTGTAACCCCCAAGCTTGTAACTATTCCGCATAATTACCAAAGGACACCATGTCCTATAGAGACCATTGTGTATGGAGTTCATAGATTGGTCTGAACTCACTTGTTGTATGTGAACCGGTGTAAATACACTATGTTAGTAGAAAACCCTCAATGATGCCCCCCTCTTTGGGGGTGCATGTGACATCGTTGAAAGGAGAATGTGGCCCCAAAAGAGGACCAACCGCACTCTGACCTATAGAACTCTTCCTGCAGGGGGAAGGGAAACACTTGGTAGATACCAAGGCACACACAAAAGGGGATGGCTAGCCAAAACAAGTGTTAATCTGAAAACACATGCATGCAATAAGATAAATGTAAGATACATAGACAATGTAGTAACTACCAAACACAATAGTGTAAACATGTAAGAAAACAAGTAGACCGCACAAAGCGGGTTTCAAACATGGGACATCACTCATGATGTCACAAGACACACAAGACCATCATGGCCACAAACAACAAAAGTGTGCACACAAGCAAATGAAAAAGGCCGCATTCAATACAAGGGCAAACAAAGCAGACAAGTAGAAACAAAGAGGTAGTCATGGAAACATGTAATCCTGCAAAACAAGTGTTGCATATGGAATGCATGTTAGCATGTCAGAGCGATAACCAATATGTCAACGCATGTATGAACAAGTAGTATAGGATGCTAAGTACAAAATGAAACAATAACACCTAGATAAGATGAATGTGGATGCCCCCAGCTACCGGTATAGGAGGGGTAGAAGGCGAGCATCCATGTCGCGTGTAAAGTATTGTAATCGTGATCACACTAAACAAAGGTGCAAACACGCATGTGTGTATGATAATGAAATATAAGAAATCAATCTAATATGTGTAATAAAGTGAGCATGCAAAACATTAGTAAGCAAAATTAAATGCCCCCAAGACCATGCAATATATTGTGGATGGATGGAATGGAATGCAAGATGGAATGATAGGAGCAGTGTGCCCCCCAAGTGGATGAAATATGTATGTAGTGAAGCTCATTTTGTTTTCCCCCTCAGTTGGTCAATAATGAACCATAAACGAGAGTGCATCATCGGGAAATGGTTGAGTAGTGTTGGTTGTGTCTAGTGCATTGTGATGAGTATGTATATATGTAATGGTGATGAAATGCGACATGTGGAGATATGTGTGTGAACCTTATAGTCAAAGCATATATCATGACTTGTTGAATGGAGAAGTGACGATTTAGCCCTTAGTGTATATCACTATAGGATGACTATATGGGGATGAGACATATGGAAAGGTGTGCGTGGACCCTATAGCCTAAGTGTATACCACGACTTGTTGAATGTATGAGTGATGATTTATCCTAAGCGTATATCACTATAAGATGAAAAGATGGAAATGAGTGATGATTTAGCCTAAAGTGTATGTCATTATAAGATGAATAAGAAGGGAGTGGTGATGTACCCTAAGGTGTATGCCACTACAAAATGATAATGGGGGTGGTGATTTAGCCTAAAGCATATACCACTACAAGATGATAAGATAGGTGACAATTTAACCTAAGGTATATGTCATTAACTTTAGAAACGTGTCGTGAGGAAAATGTCACATTAGTGGATGTAAGGTCCATTTGATTGGTAAACCCTTGGCAATCGAGTATGGCCGAGGAAATAAAGTGTGTCATAGGGTGGTGAGTGCAGTGCATAGAAGACAACGTAGTATAAACGACCAAGTGATGAAGATGGGATGTAAATGTGTAATGTGGGCAATGCAATGTAGGATGTATAGTGTGTGTAACGTATGAAATGCACTAATAGGTGTATATAGGAATGGAATATGTAAGGATGATAAGATGAAACTAGACCCATATGTAAGGGAATCTAGTGTAGTATGTAGAATGTATATGATGAATAGATGCACTATGTGACTCATGTAATGTAGGAAATGTAGGGTGTGTAGACTATGGAAGATGTGGTAATAGGTGTAGATAGAATATGGAGTGATAACGTGTAAATCTAGACCCATATATATAATGTTACCTAGCGTAAATGTGGAGTGTGAGGATGAAAATGGAAAACTAGACTCATATGTAATGATGACTAGTGTAGTATATGAAAAATGTATGTTGTGAAGATGTGTGATGTATAGGTGTAGGATGAATGGTGTATACGATAGAATGTAAGTGTGTAGACCTATAGTGCAATGTGTGGGGTTCAGTGTAATGGTAATCCCTTAATGAGTCAAGTGTGAACCAAGTGTGTCATTGGGTAACGACAGGATTGTGATATGCGTGGTGATATGTAAATAAGTGATAAAAATGGAATGTGTGATGTATACGGGTGAAATTATGCTAAATGATGGGGAGTAAATATGTAATGTGATATGCCCCGATTGTAATGAAATTACTAGTATAATTCAGATTATGAGCAAGCAATAGAACACCAAATAACACAATATTTCAGAATAATGATCTCAATATGTAATTATAATAGCTTTGCCACTTCGAGGGGCAACCTCCAAACCATATAATAAGACTCAAATGCTCAAATGATGATGAACTACTACCTACAATCCCCTATATATACTATTCATATGTTATGGCCATCACCTAGGCCGACCTATTAAGCATGAGAAAGTATAAATG
Organism: Taxus wallichiana var. yunnanensis; assembly: GCA_018340775.1. Lineage (NCBI taxonomy): Eukaryota > Viridiplantae > Streptophyta > Pinopsida > Cupressales > Taxaceae > Taxus > Taxus wallichiana. The sequence goes on along the minus strand of CM031238.1, from coordinate 232,774,740 downwards.
ATATAATAAAATGATATGGTAAGCCACAAGTTGGCTACTCATATCTTAATACAAGTAATAGGTTAAGGGCATAGCATGACCCCTCCCCTTCAAACCAACGTTGTCCTCAACGTTGAATAATCCTAGATGTTACTGCAGAAAACCTTCATCCTCCCAGGTTGCATCTTTTATGCTCAGATTCTTCCACTTGATCAGATATTCCTTAATGTCTCTGGTTCTTAGCCTCTTAGTACGTGTTTGAAAAATCTTCTCTGGATCCAAAATGATTCTTCCTTCCTCATCAAGTTCTAGTAAATCTGTCTGGGCTTCAATTTTCTATCCAATAACCTTCTTCAAGCACAAAACATGGAATACTAGGTGTATGTGTGAAGATGGAGGCAACTCTAGTTTATAAGCAACACTGCCAATTTTTTGTAGAACCTGATAAGGGCCATAATATTTAGGAGCAAGTTTGTTGTCCTTTTTCTATTGCTTTAGAGACATCTGTTTGTAAGGTTGGAGACATACAAAAACCCAATCCCCAATTTCAAAATTTCTTTCACTACGATGTTGATCTACTTTTTGTTTCATCCTTTTTGTGTTAATGCTAAATTCTCCTTCAATTTAGCCAAAACTTGTTGTTGATGTTGAATTTATTCCTCAACATCTCTAACCTTAGTTTGCACCCTCAAGGAGGAAGTGATAGAAGGTGGATGGTAACCATATAATGCTAAAAATGGGGTCATTTGAGAAGAGGTATGAAAAGATGTGTTATACCACCATTCTGCAAGTGGTAGCCATTTAATCCATCTTTCTTGCTTATCTGATACAAAACAACGTAGATACCCTTCTAAGTATTTGTTGACCACTTCCATTTTCCCATCAATTTAAGGATGATAAGATGAACCGTGAGCTAGTGAGTACCCAAACATGAAAATAATTTCATCCAAAAATTACTTATGAAAATAAGATCACGATCACTTTCAATTATCTTTGGGGTTCCATGTAGCCTTTGAACTATCTCCAAAAAAATATATGCTGACTGTATTTTAGCTACAAATGGATGTGATAGGGCACAAAAATGGGCATATTTTGTGAGTATATCCACAATCATGAAAATAACATCTTACCCTTCGAACAAGGCAATCCAGGTGATGAAATCCATGGAGACCTCCTCCCATCTTTGGCTAGGAATTGGTAAGGGTCAGTAATGCACTGATGTCTTAATTGTTTCCCCTTTATTCTATTGGCACACTAAACACTCTAATACAAACTTTTATACATACCCCTTGAGTCCTTCCCAAAAGAATTCTCTTTTGTTCTATGATATGTCTTCAAAACCCAGTGTCCTCCAATAGGTGAGGCATGTAGCTCTGCAAGAATCTTATGCTTCAACTCGAATCTTTACTCAAGTATAACCTATCCTTGTACCATAGGGCATTACCTTTCCACTCAAATTTGTCAGATGTCATAGATCCTTGCTTGATATTTTGTATTAGAGATTGTGTATCCTTGTCTTGATCCCATTCCAATCTTGCTTCATCCACCCAATCGGTATTCAACATGGACATTCCACATAGTAAGGCATGTCTGTGGATGTATCCCTTCTAGAAAACGCATCAGCTACTACATTTTCTTTACCCTTTTTGTATATGATTTCAAAATCATAACCCAACATTTTTGGTACCCACTTTTGTTGTTCCTCATATGATAACCTTTGCTCCAAAAAGTATTTGAGACTATCATGATCAGTTTTTACCTTGAAGTGTCTACCCATGAGATAGGGCCTCCATTGCTTGACCACATGAAGAATAGCCATCATTTCTTTCTCATAGACAGGTTTGAGCAAATCTTTTCCTTTGAATTGGAGACTCTCAAATGCAATTGGTCTTCCTTCTTGCATTAGAACTTCTCCCAATCCTCATCCTAAAGCGTCACATTCAACAATGAAGGTTTTTGAGAAGCTAGGAGTATCCAAAATCGGGTCTTTGCGACACAAGGCTTCCTTCATTGCTTAAAAGGATTTAGTGGCTAAGTCTATCCAATGGAAGGCATCCTTCTTTAGCAATGCAGTGAGTGGGGTTGTTATTCTACCATATCCCCGCACAAATCTTTTGTAGTACCCTATTAGTCCTAGGAACCCATGAAGATTTTTGAGAGTTTTGGGCCTTGGCCATTCCACCATAGCTTTGATCTTCTGAGGATCAACTTTGACGCCTTCATGGGATACAATGTGACCTAAGTAATCTACCTCTTGTACACCAAAAGAACATTTATATGGCTTTGCATAGAGACTATGTTTCTCCAAAACTTCCAACACTTTATTTACATGTTGTAAGTGTTCTTCCCACGTCTTACTGTAAATAAATATGTCATCAAAGAAAACTAATACAAATTTCCTTTAAAATGGCCTGAAAACAGTGTTCATCAAGCTTTGAAAGGTTGAAGGCACATTTGTAAGACCAAAAGGCATTACCAAAAACTCATAATGGCCCTCATGAGTCTTGAAATCCATTTTATGAACATCTTCCTCTTTTATTCTAATTTAATGGTACCCCGAACAAAGATCTAATTTTGTGAAATAAATAGCATCATGTAATTCATCAAGTAAATCATCAATTACTTGAATAGGAAACTTATCTTTGATGGTGTACTTGTTGAGTTCTCGGTAACTGGACACATCCTCCATGTTTCATCCTTCTTGTGTACCATGACCACCGGCGAAGAATATGCACTGGTTAGGCCTCGATGATACTGTCTTCAACATTTCCTGAACCATTTTCTCGATCTCACTTTTATGGGAATATGGGTATATGTATGGTCTGATGTTAGGTGTTTGGCTCCTGGAATCAACCGAATGGCATGATCATGATCCCTAACCGTGGTGGTCCCTTTGGAATTGAATCAAAAATAGATGAGTGAGCATTAACAATATTTGGAAGATCGGGTGGCATCAAGACTTTGTATTTTATACTTCTATGGAAAATAACTTTGTTATAAATCCATCTACTCCTTTTCTGAGAACCTTCTACATCTGATGAGATCTAATAATCTGTGGAGACTTGGCTACCATCCCATTCAATTGTATTGTCCTTCCATCTAAATGAAATCACATGAACAATTCTTGGAAATTCATCTTTATAGTACCTAAGGTTGTGAGCCATTGGACACCCAAAACAATATCTGCCCCTCCCATATAAATAGCAAACATAGGTGAGTCTAACATGTAGTCTCCCATGGAAAGCTTGATACTATGGCACTTTCTTGTGCACTTGACTATCCCACCATTCGCAATCATAACTGTATTTCTCGGAGTGGGTAAATAAAACAATTGAGGCGGGTAGCTAACTTACTATTTATGAATTTACGAGTACCCCCGAGTCAATCAACACTGTCACCTTCTATTTTTGACATACCCAATAACCTTGAGTGTTAAGTAGCAGCTACTAATACTGATAATGCATGGCAAGAAATTATAGGTTGGTGATCCTCTACTTCCTCTTCTATTGGTTCCTCAGCCTCTCCTATAATTTCAGCGTCCTCATCATCCTCATTACCTCCATCAATATAGAACAACTTCTTCTCAGCACATTTGTGTCCCGGTCCATATTTTCTATCATAGTTAAAACATAATCCTTTTGCTCTCTTTTCTTCCATTTGTTGAGGAGTCAGTCTAATTGGCCTAGAAAATGAAGGGGAAGAGATACTACGGTCTTTGGTGTTAATGAAAGGTGGCCTCCTACTACAAAGAACTTTTTCCTCTACTCGACATGCCATGATAATAGAATCAGAAAGCTTGAGTGGATTAAACATATGTACCTCATGCTCGATGTGGTCCTTAAGACCCCCAAGAAATAGGTCATTGAGATACTCTTAGTGGGACTTGAAAAATGAGAAAGGATTCTCCGAGAGAAGGCTGGTTCCTGGTTCCTATTCCTCTGTTCGGATGCACACGAAATATGCAGAGGGTTTTCTCAAAACCTAATCTAATCTACCGAGGAGACAAGGTAAGAAAATGCATAAAATAAATCTAAGCTAATAGAGGTGATGCGAGGAATGAAGAACACCTATTTTTCCGGTAAACACGAGACCATTTGAATGTGATATAAGATCATGCACGAGATGACAAAACCTGCGGTGAAAGACCGGGAGGATGCAAAAAAAGAACACGAGAGAGGTGAGAATCATCCACAGACATGCATTATTTGCTCCAAAGATTGATACAATACACTACAGAATGCCATGAGGCAGAATAGTATTACAGTTCAAATGAGAGGTTCGAATTCCACAAATTCACCTGAGGAGAAGAAGGGAGAGGCAAAACAGAAAAATGTTCGACCTTTGAACAGAAGCTCCTCTTTTCAATATATAGAAAGAATGAGAGAGGAAAGAGAGAAGGGAAAGCCAAATCTACCCCAACCACCTCCAGGTTGCATTCAATTCATCTCATCATGGCAGAAGCGGCGGATCCTGGCAAAACGGCGGGCTGCCTAACAGAAGCGGCGAACTGTCTGCTGCATTAAAGTTGTTTGTTGAAGCATTACTTCTGCTTGTTATTTCGTGCCAGAGGTGTTTCTTGATTTTCTCTCTCCAAACTGAACCAAAATGCAAGATTGACCCTGGAATCGTGTAGAGAATCTCACAAGCTTTCCGTTGATATAAGGAACGTGCAAATCCGAGCTCTGGATCAAAAGATATGACAATCTGAAGATTTAGGGCACGGAACAGACCAAGACGGATTTTGAAATATTTTCCCGTGCTTCGCCACCTGGACGACACGTGGCAGGCTCTGATTCGCTGAGCAACTCTCTCTCCTCCACCTCTCGGCGGGCTTTCTTTTGAAATTTCCTTGTGGGCCCTAGCTGGGACACGTGGCGCAATTTTATTGGTTCGGGTCAGTGCTCGAGACTTCGCCCTTTGACTTTTTGACCTTTTTCTCCTTGTGACACGTGTCGTGATCTGGCTGGTTCTCGCCCCTTTCGGCTCCTTCGCGTCTTTTTGTCCCATTTGTCCCACTTTGTTTCGGACTGTTTGTGCTCATTTCGGCCGATCCGGCCGGTTCGGGTCTTTTTGTCCCATTTGTCCCACTTTGTTTGATTTGTTTGTGCTCTTTTCGGCCCGATCCGGCGGTTCGAGTCTTTTGTCCCATTTGTCCCACTTTGTTTAATTGTTTGTGCTCATTTTTCAGCCCGATCCGGCGGTTGGGTCTTTTGTCCCATTTGTCCCACTTTGCTTTAGGGTTGTTTGTTCTCATTTCGGCCGATCCGGCCGGTTCGGATCCTTCGCGTCTTTGTCCCACTGTCCTCTCGGCGGATTAGCCAATTTTCTTCCTCTTTCGGCCGGATCGGCTTCTCGCGCCCGCCGCGTACTTCTGGCCCGATTGTCCCAAATGCTTAGCGGGCCGCTGGAGGCTTTTCGGCCGATCCGCGCCTTGACGTCCCAAATGTCCCAATTGCTCCTAGGACTAGGACTTAGCCGATTTTCACAATTTTTCCTGGATCAACCTACTTGCCTGAAACTGCAAAACTCTGATGCATGTTATCGAAATTTACCCTGGGGGGGAAATTTTGACAACAGTTTTGACGACTCAGCGGGGTCACCTGCCTGCTAGGTAGAAGATCAGTGGCCTTTTAGCGATCCATTGGGCATGGAGTTATAAGCAATAACTGAAGCAGAGCGATCTGCTGACTTCTTCTCCAGCGACACTCTGAACTGTAAAAAACAACCTGAGAGCAGCAAAACCTGTGCCAAAGCACTTAGGGAAATAGAAACCTAACTACCACAGGACAATGTGCATACGCACTTAGAGGAATTAAGAAAAATCTAAACTAATATTTACAAGGGCAAACCTTTTCTTTTTAGTAGCAATGTTTAAGATAGATTCCGTTGCTTAGGAATCGGAAGTTCCTTTCCATCAATGCGAGACAATTGGAAGGCATTACTATTTTGCATCCGTGACCATGTAGGGACCACTCGGATGGCATCAAACTTGGAATGCCTTCTGGTTTTGCCCGATCTGCATCCCATTTGAGAACTAGGTCCCCTTCTGGAAGGTCCTTGCTCTTGCTCTCTTATCAAACCATCTTTTACTAAGGCTGATCCTTTTTGATAAATCTGAAACTGCATGTTCTCGATTTCTTCTAATTCCATCAATTCTGCATACCTGACCTCCATTGGTTCGAACTCAGATAACTCAAGCTGCTTCATGAGCTCCAAGGCTGGCAATTCTAATGATATAGGCAATACTGCCTCCTTCCCATAGACCAACTTGTAGGGAGAATTACCTGTAGACCTCTTTGGTGTTATTCTGTCAGCCCATAACGCTGATTTTAGCCTTGTATGCCATGTTCTTTGATTTTCATCCAGAGTCCTTCTGATGATTTTTAGCAAATTCTTGTTTGTGGACTCTGCCTGTCCATTACCCTGCGGGTAATAATTTGAAAGGTGCTCAAATAGATTCCATTCTTGATGACCCATTCGTAATTTTGAACCTATGAATGCTAATGCATTATACGATATGATGGTGACCGGCTGCCGAACACAGTTACTATTTCTTCATAAAAATCTAGTATGTTAGACTCACTTGCCTCTTTGAGCGCTACGCCCGGTCCACTTGGTGAAATAGTGCAGCCATTTGTAAGAATCCACTTGTGGCCTTGACTCGGGTGGGATTGATGACTCAGTGAAGTCAATCCCCATTGCATGAATGGATGATCTTGAAATTGGACGAAGGGCGGTCTTTGCTAATCTTCCTTTCCTGTGAATAATGCACATTTCTCGCATTTCTTAACCCATGAGTAGCTTGATCATTGAATACGGTAGGCCAATAGTAACCAGCTTTCATGATTTTGAGAGTGTTACTCGTGGGGTGAAATGGCCTCTGCCTCCCCGTCATGGAACTCGTGTAAGATCCTCTCAATCTGACTTTTGTCCCGATGCATCTTAATAGAACACCGTTGATGTCTTTTTAAACAAAACACCATCAACAAGCACATATGGGCTGCTTGTAATCTGAAGTACCTTCTTTTTGCTTTGCTCATTACGGAGGGCACATGCCCGTCTGTAGGAAATGTATCATATTACGAGTCAACAAGGAGGTGGACACATCATCATTTTCCTGTTTTTGATCATCTTGTAATAGCAGGACAGCGTCTTCTTCATCTTCTGGGTTGTCTGGTTGTTTGGAAGCAAGCTGCTCACACAAACCTTTGCCTCTTACCAGCTTGGTGATCTTGATCTCAATGTCATACTCCATGACACGGGTGATCCATCTGCCCTTTTCTCATTCAAATCCTTGTTGAGGAGGAAATCCTTAACCTTGACATGTGAGACTAGCAAGCTGGACCTTGTTGTTTGAGACTAAATGCTTGAATTTCTTCAAGCTTCGATTCTGCAAGCACATGCTTTTGATAAAAGAGTACCTCACTTGTGATCACCTAGGCTCTCTGGGTGAAGAAGGCAATCGGTTGTTCATCATTATCTTTGTTCTGCTTTGTGAGAATGGCGAGAAATAGTGTCATCACCTCCAAATGCATAGAGGATGAAATCCTTGGAAAAGTCTAGGTTGATGAGAGTGGGTGCTTGGGAGATGGCTTCTTTGATTGCTTCAAAACTCTCCTTGCCTTCTGCCGTCCATTTGAAAGCCATGCTTTTCCTTAACATTTTGGTGATGGGCTTAACAAGGGCTGCAAAATCTGGGACAAACCTCCGAACAAAGTTTATCCTTCCCAGGAAACTCTGAAGGGCTTTCTTGTGGCTAGGCAATGGCAGAGCTCTTATGGCTTCAACCCTCTCTGGATCAATTGCTAATCCTTCCTTGGAGACAATATGGCCAAGGAGCTTCCCTTCATGTGCAAGAAAGATGCACTTCTTAGGATTCAAAGACACTCGAACTTTCTACACCTCTGAAACACTTGCCTGAGGTGAAAGAAATGGTCTTGCATTCTTGAGAAAACGAGTAATATCATCTAGGTATACCAGCACTATCTTGTTGATCAAGCCTTTGAATGCCATATCCATAGCTCATTTGGAATGTTGCTCGGCGTTCGGCAGTCAAATGGCATCTTCTTGTAAGCATATGTGCCCCATTTGGTTGTGAAGGCTGTCTTGAAGCTGGTCTTCCTCCTTCACCATAATCGATTGAAGCTTTGAGTAACCATCAAGTAGTGAAAACCTTTACGAACCAGCTACGACCTGCAATATTTGCTCCATGGAAGGGAGTGGATAATGGTCCTTGAGAGAGGCTCTATTCAAATCTCTGAAGTCAACACACGGTCGATCTCTCCACTCTTCTTTACATTTGGAACTAAGTTGTGCAACCCAACTAGAATGCTTGATTGGGAATATGATTCTTGATTGATCGGCTTGTCCAATTCTTTCCTCATGAGAGGCTCCATGTGTGGATTGGTGGTCTCTGTTTTGCACTGAGGCTTAGTATTTGGATCCAATTCGATGGTATCTTTGAGCTAAGTTGGGATTGAAACCTTTCAAGTCTTCATAGCTCCAAGCAAACACGTCGGGAATTCTTGACATAGGTTGTATGAACTCACACCTTTCTTGCTCGGTTGTCATCTTTCCAATTTGCGATGGCTTGTTCTCTTCTACCAAGATGGATACCGAATCTTCTCTCTTGACTTTGAATGTTTGCTTTTCCTTTCTAAAGCTGATCATTGGGGTTAAAAATGGACTCCAAAGTGATAAGTCCTTTGGGCAGCTTGTCGGTTCTCATTTGTATCACTTGGTCACCATATTTTGTTCGACTTCTCTTGATTCTTAGTGAGAACTCAGCTTCTTCTTTTGCAAGAAGTGGATGATTTCTTTGGTCATTCTCAAATACCTTACCCTGACATTGTTATCCGGCCTTTGAAGGCCTCACAATCACGTGGATGTTTGGTTGTACCTTATCTTGTTGAATGTTTTCTACAATGTCAAAGGCTGCCCCTCTTGCTGCAAGCTTTGTCGGCAGACTTGATTCTCTTTCTAGGGATGGCTTTGATGCGAAACCCTCAAAATCTTCCATGAGGTCCCACACCTGTTCTTGTAGCATCTGAGTAGATCATTTTTGGCAGCATGCTGTCCCTTGACTTGATTTACAATCAATTCACTGTCCCCAAAAACTTGCAAGTTCTTTATTTTTCTCTTGATTGCCCAATGCATCCCTTGCACCAAGGCTTCATATTCAGCAGTGTTATTGGAGCATGCAAATTGAAATCTAAAAGCTGAATAATACTTTACTCCTTGAGGTGAAATAAGCACGGCTCCACCTCCTGCACCTTGTCTACTCCTTGATCCATCAAAAAACAGCTGCCATACCTCATTGTCATCCTTGTGGTTTGGCTTGGTGATGCTAGGAATAGGTTGACTTTCTTCGTGTATACAATAGACTCCTAGTTCAGATTCTTCTATTCCTTGATAAGGATCAAAAGCATGTACCTTGTTTGCCCATTCATCAAGAGTTAGATCTGGGATGTTTCCAACTTTAGTGTCAGTTTCATCCGTGTTTGGGTGATCTTCTTGATCAAATGCTGAGCAATTGGCATTAATCTGACTTGGAGTATAGGGCTCAATGTGGAAGTTTGCAATAGGTTCTGACCTAATTGTAGCCTTAGTTCCATACCTTGTTCTGAATAGCATGTGTGACCAATCAGCGGACAAATATCCCCCAATCTTGGCAGTGAAGTCCCTTGATAAACATAGGGCAAAGAGTGGTGGAAGGTCTATGACTGATATATCTTGTAAGACAACAACATTTGGACATGCATGCAAGGTAAGACTCAAATTTCTAATCACTCAACTATTGCTATTGCTGTCCCATCCAGTGCACTACTCCCTTAGATGTTATTTCATCTTTGGAGCCCTAAGCGATCAGCTATCTGTTTAGGCATTCTTGAGCTACTTGCCCGGAATCTATCATGCAATTATGCACTAGCTGATTTCCAATGATTAACGAAACATAAAAAGGGGGAGGCTTCAGCATTCTACCTTGTTGTGCTCCATGATTTCCTTCAGGCTGGGCAGCATTTGTGAGCACTTTGTCTTGCATCTGCTGATTGAAGTTGGCGATCCTTCATGGCAGCTTGCGGTGAGATCTCTTTGGCACAGGATGGATAGGGATTCCCACATAGATATATTGACGTTTGTCTTCTTCATCTGATCAATGATACTGAATGGTGATGAAGGATCTCTCTGCTGTCCCTTGGTTTGCACATTTACTCCTTGTATGTGGGCAGTGACGGTGGCATTTGAGTTGGCCTAGAAATTTGTTCTTGGCTGCCCTTGTGCATTTGAAGCGGGACTTTTTGCCCGATCATTTGTGGAGCCATGGAAGGTTGTGGATTGGCTGGGGCTAATGGCTGCTCTTCACCCAAATTTCTCCTTTTTGACCTTGTGTTTGCTGCTGACACCTTGAAAGCTGCACTGGTTCATGCCACAAAAATCTCTGCTTGCACCAATTTACCAATGTGGTGTCATTTGGGGCTGATTCTTTGTTGGAATGTTTCTTGTTGTTGGTTGTTTTCTTGATTTATTCTCACCTCCACACAGTAGTAGTTGTTACCATTAAAGCTTGAGTCAAAGCACCATTGAAGCACATGGATTGATTATGAGGCTCATTACATGGAAAACACCAATCATACTCTGGGCAATGTTGTTTTGTGCTGGTACTAATGCCTTAGAGGCAGATATGGCATTTGGATTATAGGGCTGGAATGGTCTATTGGCAGGAGGCCTTGCTTGATTCTGATTTGCAGCTGGATTAGGTGGCCTTTGAGGCTGATATGGCTGCCTATTAGGTTGAGCTTGAGGCTGATATGAAGGTCTAAAACCTTGAGCTTGCTGTCTCTTGAGTGTGACCAGCTCATTGCCTAGATTTTGCAATTGCTTCATGACCTCTTGAAGCTCATTTGGGGCACTTGGAGATGAAGTGGAGGCTTCATTTGAACTCTGATTTCTAGGAGTGGGAATAGGAGCTAAGACAGGTGCTTGACTAGCACTTGGGCTCTCTAAACTTGGATATAATGGCATTGGAGGCCTAGGAGCCAGTTTACCAGCTTGAATAAGACAGTTTTCGGCTCTAATGGCAATCTATAAAGCGAGGTAGTTGTGCCTCCCATTGATTGAATTAACATAGAAATATCAGAATTCAAAGCTTTAAGATAGTAGAGAAAAGCACCTTCTGCTGTTGGCCTGACTGCCACTGGAATCCTATCCCAAGACCTTTGAAATCTGAAGTTGAAGTCAGTCAGCTGCTCGTTGGGGGCTCTCTTGATAGTTGTCAATTGTTCTAGAAGAGACAAGTTGTCTCCCTTCTCTCCAAACTGCTCATGGAGAACTATGCACAACTGATTCCAATTTGTGATAGAACCAGCTTCAAGGCTTCTGAACCATTGCAATGCCTTCCCTTTGAATGATGATGCCAGCAGTTTGACAGCCACATCCATTTCATTTATCTCATGGATTGCACAGATGTTAGCAATGTCTTTGACATGATCACCAGGAGTGGTATGATTTTCTCCAGTAAAAAATGGAATGTTCTTCAACGCTGCAATTGGAACTGGATTCTGTGCATTGAGGGCAAGTGGGCTGCTGCCAGTGAAATTGACAAAGGGATTTGCTGGTTGCGCCATTCTGATTGGTCGAAGGACTCTTGAATACTGAATGAAAGGCCGAGCAGGTGGAGGAGTTGAGAGAGTTCTGTTTGGTGGAGATGGAGACCTTTGAATCCTTCTTCCTCTTTGCCTTCTTCTTGGAGATAATTGCAGGTATTCAAACAGCACTTCTTCTTCTCCAACTCTTGACCTTGTGATTCTTCTCATAAGCTTTTAGGCCTGTACTACTGAAACCAGTTGATCTTTCTCTTGGAGTCGCAGATATGTGAATAATAGCTCTTTTCAAGCAAGAAAATTGCAGCGAGATGCACATCAACTTTTTCGCAATAAAATGAGACCTCTAGGTCCCACCGGGCGTGCCAAAACTGTTGATGCAAAATCACAGCACCCCTAGATGCAGATCAAGTTTCTAGGTTGATCACTTGGCATCAGTGTGATTGCATAACATTGAATCCTTTCTCCAAGTGTGGGACTTGAAAAATGAGAAAGGATTCTCCAGAGAAGGCTGGTTCCTATTCCTCTGTTCGGATGCACACGAAATATGCGAGAGGGTTTTCTCAAAACCTAATCTAATGCGAGGAGACAAGGTAAGAAAATGCATAAAATAAATCTAAGCTAATAGAGGTGATGCAGGAATGAAGAACACCTATTTTCCAGTAAACACGAGACCATTTGAATGTGATATAAGATCATGCACGAGATGACAAAACACTGCGGTGAAAGACCGGGAGGATGCAAAAAGAACACGAGAGAGGTGAGAATCATCCACGAGACATGCATTATTTGCTCCAAAGATTGATACTGATACACTACAGAATGCCATGAGGTAGAATAGTATTACAGTTCAAATGAGAGGTTCGAATTCCACAAATTCCCTGAGGAGAAGAAGGGAGAGGCAAAACAGAAAAATGTTCGACCTTTGAACAGAAGCTCCTCTTTTCAATATATAGAAAGAATGAGAGAGGAAAGAGAGAAGGGAAAGCCAAATCTACCCCAACCACCTCCAGGTTGCATTCAATTCATCTCATCATGGCAGAAGCGGCGGATCCTGGCAAAACGGCGGGCTGCCTACTAAGAAGCGTGGCGAAGCATCTCTGCTGCATTAAAGTTGTTTGTTGAAGCATTACTTCTACTTGTTATTTCGTGCCAGAGGTGTTTCTTGATTTTCTCTCTCCAAACTGAACCAAAATGCAAGATTGACCCTGGAATCGTGTAGAGAATCTCACAAGCTTTCCGTTGATATAAGGAACGTGCAAATCCGAGCTCTGGATCAAAAGATATGACAATCTGAAGATTTAGGGCACGGAACAGACCAAGACGGATTTTGAAATATTTTCCCGCGCTTCGCCACCTGGACGACACGTGGCAGGCTCTGATTCATCTGAGCAACTCTCTCTCCTCCACCTCTCGGCGGGCTTTCTTTTGAAATTTCCTTGTGGGCCCTAGCTGGGACACGTGGCGCAATTTTATTGGTTCGGGTCAGTGCTCGAGACTTCGCCCTTTGACTTTTTGACCTTTTTCTCCTTGTGACACGTGTCGTGATCTGGTTGGTTCTCGCCCCTTTCGGCTCCTTCGCGTCTTTTTGTCCCATTTGTCCCACTTTGTTTCGGACTGTTTGTGCTCATTTCGGCCGATCCGGCCGGTTCGGGTCTTTTTGTCCCATTTGTCCCACTTTGTTTCGGACTGTTTGTGCTCATTTCGGCCGATCCGGCCGGTTCGGGTCTTTTGTCCCCGCATGTCCCACTTTGTTTTTGGTTGCCTTGACTCCTTTTCACCGGTTCGGCGGTTCGTGCCTTTTGTCCCGGATGTCCCAAATGCTTTAGGACCTCTGTTCTCATTTCGGCCCGATCCGGCGGTTCGAGTCCTTGCATTTTGTCCCATTTGTCCCCGGCCGAGTTAGCCAATTTTCTTCCTCTTTCGGTGGATCGGCTTCTCGCCCGTCCGCCCGCCGCGTCTTTTTGCCCGATTGTCCCCCAAATGCTTAGCGGGCCGCTGGAGGCTTTTCGGCCGATCCGCGCCTTGACGTCCCAAATGTCCCAATTGCTCCTAGGACTAGGACTTAGCCGATTTTCACAATTTTTCCTGGATCAAGGAAGGCCCCGCCATGATATCAAACCTTAGGTTTTAGGGTTTCAATACAAATTCGGTTGAACAGGAAAAAACACAGAGAAGATACTAATACTATTTTTTCAGATATTTCTAAAAATGTAAAGAACTTGAAAAAATTCCATAATTTTCACCCTAGGGAGTGATTTTATGAAAAACCATAAATTTGTAATAACTTGTGAAAAATAAATCAAAAAAGTCTGAAATTTTAGGAACCTTACTTGAAATGTTTCGCAACTCTGGTAAAAATATCTCCCACCAATTCTCTTTGGTTTAAAATATATTGTGGAAACAAAAAATTAGGGTTTTTGCCTAATTTTGGCCCAAATCGCAGCTCTGATACCACTTGTATTGAAATTACTAGTATAATTCAGATTATGAGAAGCAATAGAACACCAAATAACACAATATTTCAGAATTATGATCTCAATATGATATTATAATAGCTTCACCACTTCGAGGGGCAACCTCAAACCATATAATAAGACTCAAATGCTCAAATGATGATGAACTACTACCTATAATCCCCTATATATACTATTCATATGTTATGGCCATCACCTGTGCCAACCTATTAAGCATGAGAAAGTATAAATGATATAATAAAATTATATGGTAAGCCACAAGTTGGCTACTCATATCCTAATACAAGCAATAGGTTAAGGGCATAGTGCGATGGTAATGAGTGTAGGAACTAGGTGAAATCATCAAGGAGATCATCATCCTCTGGATCAAAGTCAAATGGATCAGGATTGGCAACATGGTAAGCTATAGTATGAGGTTGATCATGTAATGAGCCAGTAAGACATAGATGATACATGCCCATAGTGTATTCTTCATCAATGAATGAAGGATGCGGAAACCATGTAAATACCATTGAGTGAGGTTATGTGAGTAACCAAGAAAGGAACTATTGCAAATGAAAACATGACCAAAAGGCATAGGAAATGAAATATCGGTGTGACTAGGGTCTAAGGTGCATCTTACGTAGGTAACTCAAGATTCCCTAATGTGGATAGATAAAAACAAGGGGTACACGGTAGATAGACTAAAAGATCAAAGACACGCAAGCCATAAGTGGCAGTGATAGTGACAAAACCATAATATAGATGAGAAGCGTGAGTAGAAGGCTATAGGTCCTCAAAATTAAAGCCAATACGAGCTAGACCATCAAGAGAACAAATTGTTTCATTGCATGTGGGATCGAACGGAACATGTTCCCAATAAGAGTTATGAATGAAAAGTGTGCAAGTGAAAAGTGGGCATGGTAAAGTAGGAGGTGTACTAGGATGTGGATATGATAGATCAATGTACATAAACGGGACGACCTGTAAAGGAAGAATCATAGCAATAGAATTAGATGGTGGCACAAAAGGAACAACATCAATCACACAAATAGTACCATCAAGTGGTGGTAGATGTGGTTGCTCATCCATAGGTTGAGGGTCATTGGTAGTGTTGATACGTGGAGTGGGAAGACTAGTGTTGGGAGCACGGTCGCAATATTGAAATGGGTCACGGTCACGAAAAATAGTATACTCCATGCCCTCATGTAGGAACTTAACACAATTATGGATAAGAGGCGACAACCCGTATGGCATCTAGTCATGGTCGACCAAGTAGACAATTGTAAGCAACGGGAAATCCATAACAAAGAAGATTGTATTGATAGTTTTAGGACCAATAGTGAGGGGTAGTGTGATGTGACCAAGACATGGACGGGTGGAACCATCATAAGTGTGTAATAAAATACAAGAGGGATTAATGTCACGATCAGTGAGGCCTAAAGATTTAAGAAAAGGCATGGTACACAAATTAAGCTCAGATCCATTGTCAATCAAAGTTCTCTTAATAAAACATTATAAATGTGAGAGATGATATGTAAAGGTGGATCATTATCAAAAGTGGTGTAGGCATGATGAGGAGCAGATGGGAAAGTAATGTGCGTTGAGAGAAAGCATCCACAAAAGTATTATAGACTATATCTGGATGAGTGTCGTCAGGAATACGAGTAGTGATTAAAAGACTAATAATCTTAGTGCGTAATTTAGGGTGAAGAAGAAAAAAATTCATGAATGGAAATAGCCATGATGAAGGAGACCTAAGGCAAATGAGGATTGGAAGAATGGTCAAGTTCACCAAAATGATTAACTAAAATTAAACTAAAAATATGAAAGTATAGTCACTAGTTAATCTAAATAGGACTAAAACGATGTATAAATGAAAGTAAAACAATATGGAACAGTAGTAAATAATTATTCTAGGTGAAATGAAACCTAAATATGTAGGTAAAGGAAAGGAAATGACTTAGGCGATTCGAAGAGACTATCACAAGTTGTTGCAGTCCGGAAATAAAATTTGGAAACGATCACTCAAAAGTCTATGAAGAACATATCTAGAAGATTTGAACTGATTGGGGTGCACTGGGAAGGTATTGGAGCACCACAAGGCACCTAGTTTCGTAAATTCTCAAAATCTGAATTTTGTAAGGTCACAAGATGATCGATACTTTATATATTTGTCACACTGGAATCACTAAGAGTGCACGAATGTGGTTTATAATGACCTGTAAGAAGAAGAGAAGTATAAAACCTTAAGAAAAATAAAGATGTGAAATGAATTGGTGATTTACCTCATCCGCCAAACTAGTGGTCTTATCATTGAGTGTTGCACTACATTTCAGACCGGATGTAGTTTTGGTGTGTGTGCATGTCTTTTCATATGTTCCTAGCGTCGAGTCACACTTTGTGAAGTAGTGAGCAATAATAACTATAGAAAATGTAATAGCATGTGTGCATGGAATAGAATAGAATCCCCCCTATGTTGTGTGTGTTGATGCAGATCTCCTAGCCTTGATGCATGACACTATGTGGATGCAAGTGATGTAATGGATGCAACTCTAGATGGAGTGATAGTAGTATGTGATGTTAGGACCCTCATTATGGTCTTATAACTTTATATTTATAGGGTTCTCAAGCTTAATTTTGTAATTAACCCGACATGGATGACTAAGAAAAGGATAAGGATGAAAATGACTAGAAAGGCCCCAAAAAGAAGTGGGAAAAGAGAAACATAGACCGGGGCACCTCGAGGTGCCCCAGTACAAACTTGGGCACCCTGACTTTGGGATAAAATGACAGGCGTTAGAAACAAGTGAATAAGTATAGAAAAATACATGGGAATGACAAAATAAAACATAAGAAAAAGATGGCCAAAATGTGGGATTAATTAGTACTTTATTCACTTGAGAACCTTCTAAATAGTAGTATAAGATTAAGCTAAATAATGCCTAAAGTGCATGATTTTATGTTTACACTAAGGGAGTTCTCTTTCAGTTTTGACTTTTCATGACCTCTAACTTAACTTCAATGAAGGGGGGTGTTGGTGTATATGACTTGTCTCATCGACACTCATGTAGACACAAAATCACACACTTTGGGTATTTATCTAGTCCTGATCACATACTACTATTCATATGATTCCTAAGTAAGAAAAGTACTAATTAACCCATGTCTTTGGCCATCTTTTCTTTCTTTCTATTGCCACTTTTGGTCTTACACTCTTTTTAACTCAGTCTATCTTTTCACACTTTGACATTTCTCATCCTGGACATCAGTGCCAAGCCATGATGCGCCGCGTCACGACACCCCTAACCTCATTGTACTTTACTCACATCTTTTGGGTCATTTCTAGTTGTTTGAGCATCTTATCTTTTTAGTATTCGGCCTTTTCGAGGTTAATTATAAAATTCAAGAAAGGGAATCATATAAATATAAAGTTATATGACCATAATAAAGGACCAAGCACTAAGCATTAGCTATCACCACCTAAGGTTACATCCAAGGGTTATTCAAGAGCATTCAAGCATCCATTCTAGCATCCATTCAAGAGCAAGGGACTACATTCTTCTGCATACACTTCATAGGAGGAAAATTTCATTCTATTTTATGCACACATATTCTACATCTAGTTATTTTCTCGCTATCAAGTGCGACATGCACAAGAGACACCTAGGGCATAATTCCGCACACACCTAGAACTACATTGGGTCTTAAATCTAGTGTAACACTTAATTGTAAGTTCACTCATTTGACAAAGTGAGGACAATCGACTCCTCATTTGCATTCTTTTCTTTTGGGATTTGATTCACTCTTGAAGGTTTTGCATGTTATTTCTTCAATTCGGGCTACCAACGACATCCATGGTCATTATGCAACATACTAGTGACAAGAAGCAAAGGATAACAAACATCTCGCGACCTACGATGAAGGTTTTCTAAGGGTTTGAACATTCACGGGAACCCAAAGCAGTCTGTGGCACCTTCAAGTGCCCTTGACCCATTCAAGCACCCTTGTCCAGGCATATCTTCCAGTTACACAATTTTTACGAGGTTGTGTGTGACACTTCTTCCTCTTTATTCATCAATTTATCATTGTGGTGTAGCCCAAATTTGATTTTGAATCAACTAAGTCTTCTTATCCCTTTTTTGCAACTAAGATCTCATATTCTTTAGCTTAATTTTCTTGTCTAATTTTGTACTTATTTGCATATTCATTTCTGCTACATTGCATTAGATTTAGGTATCTATTTATTTCAATATTTTCTTAATCATTTGGTGAGCCCACATTCGAATACTCTTAGATCCTTCTCGTTTCTTCCCTCATGGCTCCTAAAATTCCTCAAATTTCTTTTTATGGGTTACTTCAAATGCATCCCAATTACAAGGTTATTCGAAAAAATCCCTAGACACCATGTATCTCCCTAGAGATACGTTGCCACATCAAGTGAGTGTTATTTTCAATCATCTATCCGATGACCCTAGCCTTCATGATCATCCATCTAATCAACCCATGTTGGAGTCAATTCAAGCTTTGCATGCTTTATTTCAAGAGCAATTCGGGTTATGGAATCCAAGATTACATCTCTTAAATCTGAAATCCAACATCTTAAGGACACTTCTCAAGCTCATGTTTGTTCTCCTTCTACATCACATCTTCATTCTATGTCTTATACATGTGCTCATATTAGTGAGCCTCAAATCTTGCCACTCCTCGTGCCTCTCAAATTTGTGTTGAATGCTAAACAACAATATATTCTTTCATAACTCATAGCTCATCAATTGATCAATTTGCCAAATACTCATTGTTATCCTCCTTATTGGCTAATCAAATATCAAGGTATCCCATTTTTTTCTTATCATCAAATCAATGGACATAATGACAATGATTGCTATGTTTTACAATGAAGAATAAAACATCTTGAGCGTCAAGGCTTTATCTCATTCATTACACAACATTTTGTTACATGGTCCTCTCCACTTGTTACATCTCAATGGGTTCCTAAATTTGATTTGTTTATGTCTAATGAGCATCAAGTCATCACTTCTAATGTTTCTTCTTCCGTCACTCAAGTGTCGCCTATACAGTCTACTCAAGTCAAACAACCACCTCTCAAGGCATCTATGGCACTATCAATTCAACCTAAACAACCTCCTTTAAAACCATTTCAACACCTCCTCTCAAGTCATCCACGACATTACCAAGTCAAACTACACAACCACCTCTCAAAATTAGTCCACCTTCTTCTCCTATCAAGTCTTTGCAGCATCATCAATCCCACATAAGCTCAACTAATCACTTTTGTCAAAGCAACTACTCCTATTGATGGCTAGGACACATTTCAAACTTTTCCACCATCGCATGGTCCTATTGTTGCTTTTCCTACCATTGTGTTGGATCTTCCTCTTATCATGACACAAACAACACTCTCCCACAATGACATGGTATCTCTTGTGTCACTGCATAGATCTCCATCATCATACACTTGGGGGCATTATGTTTATCTCTCCTCCCTTTAAGAATTATCAAGTGTCTTGAATTTCTACTATTACACTATGTGCTTTATGCTTCATCTCTTTGAGCATCAATACACATCTTGATACACTCTTGTATCGTCATTACCTGATGATGCACTCTCGTGCTATGGTTCACACTTGATTATTGAGGGAATCCTATACACATGAACCTCACACACTACACACTACACACTACACACTTGACACACTCATAACACATACTTCTCACACATATTCATCACTATACAATCAACACACTTGTGACACATTCTTTCTAGTACACATTCAATACAACATGCAACACACTTGACATATTCACAACATACAACACACTTGACATATCCACAACATACAACACACTCAACATATTTACAACATACTACACACTCAACACTTTCACGGCATACCTATTTTACATCACATGACACATATCTCTTGCATGCAATCAACAAAAACATCTTACACACTTTGCATGTTCACAACACACTGCGGACTTTCCACTTTTACAATATATCTTTTTGTAGTCATAAAATCATGCACTTTAGACGTTATTTATCTTGGTCTCATACTACTATTTAGAAGATTCTTGAGTGAAGAAAGTACTAATTAACCCCGTCTTTTGGCCATCTTGTTTTATTTTATTTTTTCATTACGACCCTTTTCATCCACATGCCCGGTTTGTTTCAAATCGTTTCATCATTTTAGTCTCAACTAGAGCACCTAAGCTAGTAATGTGGCACCTTGGTCCCACCAGGGGTGACTCGATCCTTTTTGCACTTTCTCGCCACTTTTTGGGCTTTTCTAGCCGTTTAGCATCTTTATCTTTCTTGTGGTCAGCCTTTTCAAGGTTAATTACAAAATTAGATCAAGAGAACCCTATAAATATAAAGTTATGAGACCATAATGAGGGACCTAACATCACTTACTATTATCACTCCATCTAGAGTTGCATCCATCTATTACATTAGAGATCACTTGTATCCACATAGCTCAGTCATCAAGGCTAGGACATCTGCATCACACTTCATATGGGGATTCTATTTTATTCCATGGACACATTCTACTACATTTTCTACACATAATTATTATTCGTTACTTCACAAAGTGTAATCGCACAAGAGTAACCTAGGGCATGTTCACACACACTTGCACATAGAACTACATTGAGTTTGAGATGTAGTGTAGCACTCAATTAGTAAGTCCACCATTGTGGCAGTGAGGTCAGTTTGACCCCTTCATATGCATTATTTTTTTAGGGTTTGATGTTTGTTTTGGGGTCTTGCAGGTCTTTCTTTCATCTTGGAGTATTGACAACATCTAGCGTAGGACAACGAAGTTTATCTCGACACACAACGAAGGTTCCAGGTCATCTTCTCGGCTCTGTGAAAACTAGTTTCATAGCTTTTACATAGACCAGGGTGCCCAGATTATAGACTGAGTGCCCGTATGCACCCCAGTCCTCCTCCAGGTGCTCCAATCTAGATAAATAGTCTAGATCCATCCTTTTCGGGACTTCTACACAGTCGTTCCTGCTCCTAATTTTTCTAGTCAGTCACCTCTGCAACACTCTCCGATAGGTATCATTATCATTTGAGCTTTTTCCTTACTCTCGTTTACATATTAGGTTAGTGTCTCCTTTTGCATAGTTGTTTTACTCATTTACATTCTCGTTTCGTATTTATCTACTTTATTACAGTTGTCCATAACTTAGATTAACTATTCATATACTACATAGTTAGTCCATTTTTTTAGTTAATCATTTTTCGTGAACCCGATCTTTGAATCCACCTTGAGTCTAGGGATTTTATCATCTTTTCTTTCATGGCTTCTGATGTCTGTCAAGTCTCTTTGCTTCAATTGATTCAAATGTACCCATCTTGTAAAGACGCTCTTAAAAAACCCTAGAGACTATGCATCTGCCTATCAACATATTACCTACCCAAGTCAATGCTCTTTTTGGTTGTCTTTCTGAGGACTCCCTTGATTCCAAATCCAATCAATCTATTTACAAATCCATTCAAGCTCTTTATTCTTTATTTTAAGATAAATTTTAGTCTATGGAATCCACAATTACATCTCTCAAATCTGAAATCTAACATCTTAAGGATGTTTCTTAGGCTCACATTTTTCTCCTTCTACATCACATCTTGAGTCTATGTCTATTACATGTGCTCACATCAGTAAACCTCAAGTCATACCATTACCAGAGCCTCTCATCTTTTACCATACTACTAAACAACATGACATTCTTACTGAGCTCCTTAGTCATCAATTGATTACTTTACCACCTACTCATTACTATCCTCCTTATCGGCTAGCAAAATATCAAGGTCATCCATATTTTCATTATCATCAACTCAATGGGCATAATGAAAATGATTGTTATGCTTTACAACAAATAATTAAACATCTTGAGTATGTGGTTTTATCTCATTCATTTGCACAACATTATGTCGCATGCCCATCTATAAATGTTATATCTTAATGGTTTCCTAAATCTAATTAGTCTCTCTAATGAGCATCATGCCATAATTTCTAAGGAAAGTCAATAACCGCCTAAACAACCACCCCTCAAAATCTCCACAACACCTCTTCTCGAGTCACCTATAGTATTACCAAGTCAACCTAAGCAACCTCCTTTAAAACTCAATGCAACTTGGCCTCCTCTCAAGTCATCCACAACATTACTAAGTGAAATTACACAACCACCTCTCAAAATCAATCCACCTTCTTCTCCTATCAAGTCTTTTATAGTGTCATCCACCCCATATAATTAAAACCAATCATTTTTGTTAAAGCTTTTTGTTAGTGAGAAATCACAAAGCACCCCCAAATGAGTTATGGATCTACTTTTCTAGGGTAGGGTCATTTGGTGTGATTTGCATAACATGGGACCATCTCTCAAGCTGTGGGACTTGCGGACTTGAGATGGCCCTCTCGGAGAAAGTCGGCTTCTTCTTCCTGATCCTAATGCTAAGCTACTCCTAATGCAGAAATGACATCTATTTACTCCTACTTTAACAATTTCAAGGAGACATGGAGAGAGAAAGTGCATAAAGAGGGAAATCCTACACTAATGAGGTGATAGCACCAAGAAAAGGGGAGTGTTGGTCACAATCTCAGTTGCTGAAGTGGAGAGAGGTGAGTAGAGGAGAGGGTGGACAAGATGCACCATAGACCAGAGATAGATTTCACACAGAACACCACTTCAAAACCCATTAAACATAGCTCCCATGACCTGCAACAAACATCAGAATATGCACAAGTATACCCTGCAATGACGAGAGGTGAGGAGAGACAATAAAATAAGCAAAGGATGGACAGATGCATCACAAAACAAAATTTATTGCTCCAAAAGTTCACACAGTACATCGTTAGTGGGCAAGAGGTAAGAGAATGCCATTACAAAGCCGTGAAAGGAGGTTCAAACTCCATTTTCGACCCTAGGGAAGAAAAAAAAGAGGGGAGGCAAGGAAGAAGAATGAACAACAACTTTACAATGAATCATGCCCCTGTATTTATAGATTTGATCAGAGAGAAGAAAGAGAGAGAGAGAGAGAGAAGCGGGAAAAGTAGGTCAAAACTCAACCACCATTGTTAATGCTTCTGATAAAATTTGCCCCCAAATCCATCTTTACTACATCAATCCTTGGTTCGGCACTTGAAGGAAGAGGAAATGACAGAAATAGATCGAATCCAATCTGGTTGTTGAGATAGATGGATCATGCATTGAAGGCCTGAAGACGTTTCCTCCATCTAGTTGGTGAGGCCGAGATCTTTCCAACGACATTAGATTTGCAATATTTCGAGCCCTGAGCCGAAAGATATGCCCCTTTGAAGTTTGTATCAGGTCCGTACAAATGGATGGGAAAATAGCTTGAAAAATGGGTCCCCTTTTGATAATGTGGGACACGTGGTAGCCAGATTAGGGAAAAATTGGGTTTGCGGGTTCAAAATTTATCTTTTCCCCTTTTTCCGTGAGAATCACAAAATCTAGAAAACTCCCCGCAATGGCCCCGCTACTCCGCTTGGACACGTGGCACCCTTTTGTTGGCTGGGGAGGTGTGCTCCAATATTTTCCTTTGTGTCATTTTGTCAAAAGGAAAATTTTCACCTTTCCTCTCGCCTCCCGCTTTGGCTTTGACTTGGGTTCAAACTTTGACTTTTCCTTTGCCTCATTCTGGAATGTGAGCTCGTAGGTCCGAAATGTTTTCCCTTCATATTTTCTCTATGTGCGGGGTTGTCTTGACCAAATTTGTCAGGGGTGTGAATTTGGGATAACAGCTACTACTCTTCTTCGATGAACAAGAAAATCTCAAATTTTTCCACCATCACATGGTCCTACTGTTTCTTCGGCCTACCTTTGTGTTGTCCCTTTCTCTTATCATGATAGAGACAACGCTCTCCCACAATGGCATGATACCTCTCACGTTGTTGCATAAATCTCCATCATCATAGTACACTTAGGGGCATCACACTTATTTCCCTCCTTATCATATTCACATAGGATTATCTATCATCTTTGCATTGTCATACATTTGTATCCTTACATAGGCATATTCATCATTCATACTCTAACAATTTCATTACCAGATGACACACTCTTGTGCTTCCGTTCACACTTGATTGTTGACGGATTATCACACATAAACCCCACACACTACACAATAGGTCTTACACATTGAATTTATTCACATATCATGCGTCATATATCATACATCATATTAGTTGTCATTTTGCATATATCATACTTCTATTGTCTCACTGTTACATATTTTTGATCATATTGTCCATTATACATCCCACACACTTCATACTATTACACTATCTACACATCTAGCATATATTCTACCCATCGCATATTTACACATTCTACTCATCACATGTCTGATTATCATCTTTAATACATATACTACATCACCTTCTATGTGCTGCACTCACTACACTCTAATGTACTTTAGTTCCACAATCCATACTCGAATGTTGAGGGTTTACAAATCAAACAGACCTTACACTCATCACACATGTAGTACCCACTCCTCTTCGACATTGTTTCATCTTGATATTTATATTGTTGGACTGATATTCAGACATTTCGATTTTGATACATTGTTCAAAGTAGATGATAGATTATACTGATATTTAGATTATTGACATTATGATGTTTACGTTTTATTATGATGCACTAGATAGTGATGTTAGACAGTTTGATATATGTTGATTTTCATGATGTGGATTTTATATTGACATGTTATGTTTTGGGATGTTGGAGTATAATTGTAATCTCATGGATGTTATGTTTAGATTTTGACATATTGATGGATAATAGAATTGTAAATGTCGAATGATGAACATTGATTTTATATGTATATTTTCTCGATGTTGTTAATACGGTCGAAAGGCCAGAGAGGTATTTTGTTGTGTGTAAGACTTTTATCACATACATCGAAGGGGATAGGGGACCAACCACGGAAGGATGTTGGGTGTTGAGCAATGAGGCCAAATTTGACAACTTGTGTAATGTTGTTTAGTGTGTGTTTTTCATGTCTTGTTTGGAAGTCTCCCATGGGGGTGACTTCACATATGTGGCCATGGGGTAAATTGTGTTCCCTTTCTTTAATTTTGTATGTGTTTTATTTATGTTTTGTGTATTTAAATTTTGGAATTTTGTCACCTTATTAGCATGTTGTAAATGTGTGTTAATTAAGTTTAAACCTTCTTATTTTTGTTAACCAAATTAGAGATGTGACAAATAGTTATGATGAGATTTGGTAGTCCTTTTGTAAGTAAAATTTATGTTGATTTTGGAGTGTTTTACTCCACCCCAAGTTCAAAATTCAGATTTTGACTTGGGGGCATTTTTGGAGGCTTGTCCCATGCCTCTTAAATTTACCCAACAACCCTACCTATGGGTTGGGAAGCTTATTTTTGACTTCTTTGTCCATTTTTAGTGTAAAAGAAGGAAAATTATTGCACTTTCTTTCTACCCCAATTTATTATGTCCTTGAAAGCATGGTGTGCAAGTTTTGAGCCATGTGGGTTGTCATAGTCCTTGCATGTGCATTGATTTTCTTGGTCTTGGTGTGTTGACTTGAGTGTGGGGATGGAGGAATGATGAAGTGGCATCCTACATGGAGCCACCTCATCATCCTCACATTCCATTTCTATTTATTGGTGATTTTGGTTGGAAATGGGGTTACTTGTTCTTTTCTCTTCTTGTGCACTTTTGGAATTGGAGCTTTTGGAGTGCTTGGAAATTGTTTGGCTTGGATTTGAAGAGGATTGTGGAATTTTCTTGGAACTTGATGGAGAGGTAGGCTCTCCACTTTTTTCATTATGTTATTTTTCTTATTTGTATGCAATGTTGTGCTTGTAAAATTGTTTTTGTCTTGTGAAGATGTTTGTGTGTTGGTTGGGTAGTAGGCCTTAGTTGGGTGTGGGAGAAGGGTTTATGGGACCATTGGGAGGAAAAGGGAGTTTTTGAGGCATGAAATTGGTGGGAGTGTGAATGGGAGTCTTACCTATGGGGAGTGAAAAGGAATCATGGTTTTGTTGCATGCTTGCAAGGGAGAGATAAGGATTTTGTGTGATTATTTTTGTGCACTTGGAGGCTTAGGGTAAGACTCCCACTTCACTTGGGAGGCATAAGGAGGTGGTCTCCATAACCCTTGCTCTATTTGGTTTGATCTTCAAACCTTTGTATTGTTATGAATGTGCAAACTTGTTGGATATGTTATCTTGGTTGAGTTGAATGTCTTGTATGTATGTTTGTTGTGAAGCCACTTTGTTGGAAGTTGTCATTGTTGCTCAATACTCCTCATGGTTCCTTGGTTGGGACCCGGGGCCATTAAGGGGATGACTTCTCCCCTTAATGGATTTAAGGTTGGGTGGAGAGTGTTTCTACTCCCCTTCCTTGTTTTGTGATCCCATTGTGAAGTTGGAAGAAAGCAAGTTTTGGAGCTACCATTGTGAATAAGATATACATATTTGAAACTTATATTTTGGCCATGTTGATAGCCTTGTTGTAATTGGTTCAATTTTGATATTCCCACTTGGTGTGGATGATTGCACAATTGTAAGCTTGAAAGAAAGTCATTTTATTTCTTGGAAATTCCTTTATGTAGACTATTTTAAGAATGTTTGTTTGAGAATATGCATTTTAAAATATATTAGTATGGTGAAAGGAAACTACCACTCTATCTCCTTGTTTTGAAAAAAGTAAAAGTTTGAAATGAGATTTAATGGAAATAATCTTGGTTGCAATTGGAGTGTCTTCCTTGCTTGCAAAATGTGTCATGTTCATCTTTTAGATTATATTGGAAAACCTATGGTTGTTGGAAAGGGTTATTACTTACATTTTGATAGAAATGAAATGGTTATCCTTGTTTTCATTAAATCAAAGTAAATTGAAATACCCATACTAGAGATGTAATACGAAACTAGTTGAAGGAAATAGTTGTTAAAATCATTTGATTAAATGGAAGCATCCTTTTTATATTAACATTTTGTGGAATGAGTTGTGTAATAAATCATTTTACTTTTCCTCATTTGGCCTTAGATGGAATTAAACACCCAAAAAAAAGGGAATGCATATGACTATACAAGTAAATTAAAAAAACAGAGAGAGATTTAATATACATTTCCTACTTAAAATATAACTATAGCTATGTAAGTTTCTTTAGAATATCTTACCGATTACTTACATAAGTTTAACCAACTAGTGTTCCTATTTTTAAAAACAAAAATTAATTAATTAAATTTTGGCTATCCTTTTGTTTAATAATATAATTATATTATTAATATATTAATATTTCTATCAATTAAAATAATAATAAAATAGAATTACTCATTCATATATATATATATTTATTTATTTATTTATTTATTATTATTATAATAATAAATGGTTATTATTATTGATAATAATAAATGTTATTAGTATTAATATTAAATGTATTTTAAACTTTATGATGAATAAAGTTTTGGTTAAAAGAAAACTTATAATAAAAAACATTATAATGAAAGGTATATATTGGGTTTAATTGAAAGGTATATATATATACTTTATTTATTATTAATAATAATATAAATGGTTATTATTAATAATAATAATAAATGTTATTAGTATTAATATTAAAATATTTTAAACTTTGCATGATGAATAAAGTTTATTGTTAAAAGAAAACTTATAAAAAAGTTTATAATAAAAAACATTTTAATGAAAGGTATATATTGGGTTTAAATTGTTTTTGTGTGGAGTTGGGGGTGTCGATCCACCCCAACCCACATTTCTTTATTAATGTGGTGGGGTGGCACTGTCCCCCTCCCCACACCCCCCCCCCCATTCTTTTTTTTTACTTTGTAAGATAATACGGGTGAGGGCCGAGCCCTAACCAACCAACCAACTTTCCATTACCCCCCCCTCTGCGCTTAAAATTTTATCACACCATGTCATGCTTTTTTTCAAAGAACGACCTCCACATTTTTGGTTTATACGCATACTCTTGTGTGTGTGTGTGTGTGTGTGTGTGTGTGTGTGTGTGTGTGTGTGTGTGTGTGTGTGTGTGTGTGTGTGTGTGTGTGTGTGTGTGTGTGTGTGTGTGTGTGTGTGTGTGTGTGTGTGTGTGTGTTGTTTGTTTATATAAATAATTTTTGGAATTTCGAGTTTATTCTTTTTACTATCGTAAAATGTATAAATATACATATATGTATATATACACTTACAAGTGTGTTTGTGTGTGTGTATATATATTTAAAGATGTTTTTACACATGTTTTTATCTATCTAGAAAGGTATATATTCATTATAAAACTAGATTTATTAATTGGGTAAACTACCCAAATGCCCAAGAAGAGAAAATATATTTAATGAGTTTTCAACAAAGAAAAAAGGGGAAGAAATTATAGATCTCTTGGATAAATGAAGAATACCCAAATGGGTATTTTGGGTTAAATCTTTCGACAACAAATTAATAATATAAATTACAAACAAACCCTTGAATAGGGTAGATTGGAAATAGAAAAATAAATAAAATAGGATGGAATTGGGTTGTGAATATCCATCCCAAGCTTGCCCCTTCTCATCCATGGCTTCCTCCTCTTCAATCTTCCCTTGACCTGCAAAACCAAAAATGAATGAAATGAGACAAGGGATGAATAAAAGTCTTCCTTATGAGATTTTAGGGTTGATTTGAAATTTTTCTCATCCGGTGGCCTAAAATGTCTCCCTACAAATGTTAGGTGAAAGTAGGTGAGATAATCATTTGATCACATGAGTCTTTTGAATGGGGCCACTTGTGTGGTTTGAAAGCTAATTAAATTATTGCTTTTTCTTTTGATTTATTTTTAGTAAACTCTTTTCCTTAATAGTATATACAACATTGATATTTTAGATTTGAATTAAATAGTTTGTGGAAATGGAAGAACTTTTAGACTTGGACTTTAATTTTAATTATTGCTTGACCTTAGGAACCACTGTATTAAATTAATTTAGGATTAATTGAATGAAATATTTTAAACCTAACCATAGATTAAATCAATTATTTTATTTAAATATTATTATTTAATTAATTTTGTGATGATCGTTTATTAACCTAGGGATTAGCTAAATATTGCATTCGTCCTTTAACAAAAAAATTATTCCATAATTTTTCTAGTATAACCTTTGTTTGGTTTTGGGTTTCGTGTGCAAAATTTTTGTGGGCGTTACACTTGGTATCAGATTTGTGGATTCAACGCTTGGACCTCGGGCACACCTAGAAGACACGAAACATAAACAATTAAACCTAGCGCAATTTTAAACCTAGTACACACAACTATGCATGATGTTTTAAAAGGTAAAAAAAATTAGAAAACTGAAACAACTTAAATGATTATAAACCAACTCTCACCTTGGTTTGTGCAGGAGGTGCGACCGGACAAGGGGTTCCACACGTGACCTAGACCTACCACCCCTAGATCAGGTGGTAGCAACGATTTTGCCTCAAATACTATAGACACTACAGGATGTTAATGTCATTATACATGGAGGATCTTTAGGAGGGCAACCTAGCAAACATGACAAAGAGCCTTCGAGTAGAGGTTCGTGCGCCTTTGCATCACGGTACAGAGAGGATAGGGCAAAAACTCCCACATGGATTCGGTTAGGCATGAGATACCTCCTAGGAGCACATGGATAGAGTTACGGGGCATAGAGACGTGTCCAGAGCCCTAGGCCGAGAGTTGATCATGCGAGAGAGACCTATAGGCCTTGGTCATCAACAACAAATCACATTAGGGAGATACTAAAGTTGCACTCCGCCTCATTTTGTTGGAGACATAAGCAGATTTCGAGGTTGGCATGGTTAGTTAGCTTGAGCGGATGCTTCAAGTTATGCACTTGTTCTAACAACACAAATGTAAACACCAATTTTTAGTATATCGCCCCTCCGTCATCACACATTCATTTAGATTTCACTCTCACGTTTCTTTTTCTTAAATTTAAATAAATCTCATCCATTTACTCACCCAAATTTAATGAATTATTAAATGGGCTCCATATAAACCCATTTAATAATTGAATTTTGGCATCTCTCACAAATTATTCAATCCATGGGCAATAATACACCCATCTGACACTCCACTCTTAATTTCAAAAATATAATCTATTATTTCACCTTACCATGTCAATCATCCTCCCACTCCATATCACATCCTTATCTTTTTAACCATAAGTCAAATTGTGAGCCCTGTTGAATCACATCACCTCTTTTAATCAGGGTTACTTTACCCAACCATGATTATCTTTTAGCATGCAGTATAACCTCACCATTAGGCTATAAATATGGGCTTTCCCCCTCGAAAAGTTAAGTTAGAAAATTTGGGAAAATGTTGTTTTGAATTTTAAGCTTCTTATTTATCATAATATCCTCATGATGTCCTTGTAATGACACTGTAATCCCCATAATACTCTGCTCATGATTTGTTGGTTCACGTAGCATGGTTCATGTTGCATGTTGTGTTTGGATCAGATCAATAGCACCATCTACATACCGCAGTGTCAGGTTCCTTTATTCATTAGCTTGCATGTTATCTATTTATCTGTTTTTATCATTATTCTTTATCACACGAGGGTTGACAACCACCGAGGAAGTTAACGCTTCTTGGATCTGCTTTGTCAGGAAGCCCCGCATAAAATCTCTAAACAATCTTTCTCTAGTGTCTGTGAGCTATAGGTTTGTTGAGATCACAGCGAGGAGTTCAACATCGACTTTGTGCCGTATCGGCCATCACCATCTCCAAGGTACTAAGCCCTTGCATATTCGATGTTGTTTTGTGTTTATTGATTTCTCGTACACTAATTTGGACAGAAGCAAGAAACTTCGATCAACATTTGCCACGCCGGTGGGGCGGACCCACATTATGGTCATTCTTTTATTTGCTCGCCTTGTATAGGTGTCGTACGTAATACAATTATTATGTTTCATAGTTCTTGTCAATCTAGATATATGTTATGAATATTTCATTTGTAGATGCATCCACTTGCAGTATCTTTGGTATTGTCTCCATCCATGTGGAATGGTCCATCCGTTTAGTCAATTTTGTTGTCATTGAGGTAAGTAAATTTATTGTTTGAAAGAACGTGTCATTGAATTGTTTAGAATGGGTATAAAATTCTTTTTGCTATTCTTTAGTAAAAATAAAATCAATAATTAAATATAATAATAATAATAAAATTAATAAATAAATAAATATAATATTTAAGTAAATCAAAAAAACAAAAAAAAAAAATCACTAAATTCTACTTCCTAAACTACCCATCTCCCCATCTCCCTTTTTCCCTACACCAAGCTATCTCATTACTCCACTCACCCACCCGCCTATCTACCCGCCGACTCACCACTCCCTATCACCCATCTCCCATACTCTCCACTCATCTCCAATTCGACTACCTTCCTAGACCCAACTTTGCACTACCCTGACCCATCTCCCCATTCCCCCATACGATTCCTCTCCCACACCGAGCCAATTTCTCGCACCCATCCGCCTCACCTCTCCCTTCCTCACCGAGTTCTCATCTCCAACCCAACATCCCACATCCCAACTCCCTTTCACCTCGGTCGAGCCATAGCCCCTCAACCGAGCTCCCTTCCACCGAGCTCTCTCCTTCCCTCGGTGAGCTCTCATCCCACACCCCTTCCCTCGTCGAATCTCCTTTGCCGACCTTGAGCATCCACCTCACTCCCTTCACCCAACCGACCCTTCACTCCTCAACACCGACTCAACTCCCCACATCTCTCTCCACATGACACCTAACTAACTCCACGATCCAGCCATTCATCTCCCAACGCCACCTCTACGCCACCAATTGCAATCCCCACTCAAACCACATATTCTCCATTCATCACTTTGACCCCCATCTCCATATATCTCTCCCCCACCTCTTTCGGGCTTCCCTCGACTCGGATTCCAATGACTGCTCTTCATTCCAATGCTTGATGTGTTCAACTGTTTTCAACCCGCTTCAAACTCACGTAAAAAATTTATGACTATTGACTATAAAATCTTTTATAACAATCACATTTCATTTGTTCTAGACCGACTCACAAGATTATGAAGTTTGATACTTCCAACGATTTCCACCGTGGTTTCAAATTCACACAAAAGCTCTGTGGGTTATGACTGTGAAGTCTTTTGTTTAAAAAATTATCAATCCTTTTCACCACGTTTGTAAACTATGCGCGTAGCACCATAATCATTCATACTTAAATTGGTGTCGTAAGTGTGATGGGCATAGCAAAGATTGCCATTGTAATGGTTTTGGTGACGGATGTACACAGTTAAACTATCGTCGCAAAGAAATAGTTGCACGTCGTGTTTGAGCACAAAATTTGAACCAGGAGATTATTCAATGGCAGAGCGGTACAAGTTGGGGCACGATTAAGAGCATCTGAGCTATTAATGAGTGAATCCAAGGGCCAGTTTAATGTAGAGAATGTGAGATAGAACTCACAGATAAACACAAATCATCTCCCCCACTCAATCGCTTATCCAACTCCTTCATCTACCGAGCTCCCATCTCCCCTTGACCTCTCCCAACGCCTACCTCCACACCAATCCTTGCCACTTCACCACACCCATTTCTCTCCTCTCCTTAGCCACTCCTCTCTCCATAATCTAATCCCATCTCCTTTTCACTCCACCGAGCTACCATCCCCACACACCGAGCTATATCGGTCATCCCCTTCTCCCACTTGGCCATCCCACTTGACTCCACACTTCCCACAGTCTCTCTCTCATTTCGAGCCACTCGATTTCACCCAATTCTCCTAACCAAGCCATCTTGGCCACCACATCCCACCTGACCTATTCCCTTTCATGTTGACCAATCACTCCCCATTTCCACTACAAGCCAACCGCCCAATCGACCACCTTTTAACTCAAGTCAATTGATTAATTCACCCACCAAATTGATTGACTTTTAACCCTACATTATTTATAAGTTTCAATTTCCACATCATCTATTTTGTCTCTAATAAGCCACTTATCTCGAAAGTCTACAATAATCCACATTGCTTATTTTTTCCATCATAGTCTTTTCTTTAGAAAGTCAATAATAGTCCATGTCACTTATTGTGCTTATATGAGTCTATGTCATTTAGTTTGTCTTTCGATTAGCAAATCTTGTCTTTATTTCATAATTTAGTCTAACTTTTGTATTAGTTTATATTAATCGACATATTAGTTTATATTGTTTGTTATTCAAGTTGTTTTTATAAACCCCGCACTCTCGTCATTTTTTATATATATCTATCACACACCATTGGTCTATCGCTATATATAGTTTTCCATCCTAACATGTTTGTTTTCTTTTATTTTCTTATCTATCATTCCATTTGAGCATTGGCATACAATTTAATTTTCTATAGCAAATATTGGATCTTTTAATTGTATCTATCGTACTTTTTATAATCGTATTATTTAATTATTCTATTTTCTTTCGTAGGTGACAACTCCACGGATGTGCCCACCTCATTTCACGATCAAAGACATATTGTTTTAACGTAATACCACTCATCATGATTAGTGCTTCTTTAGCATTTGTTGTCATTTGACGATATCACATATCACTTTATAACACATCACTTCGCAACTGACCTATCACCTGATTGTTTGAAGCATACTCCTTGTTTGCCTCAACTTGTTGTCAGATAAAAAGGAAAAGCGATATACAAGTATTCTTCAGTTTTCCCTATTTTCTCTTTTCTGCATGGTAATGTCATTTTTTGGGTAATTGTTTGCATCGAATTTCATATTTCAAATTTGGTCTAAAATGAACCCCGTGCATCCTACCTGCTCATATAGCTTAAATAGGGGTTTAACTCTCTGCATCACATATTTTACCACACACTACCTGAAACCTCACAAATTAATCAACACACCAAGACATTCCTTTCACTTGGTTCACTGATTGGGATTTGATCACCCAACAGAAAACTGTTTCAGACATTTCTAGCCACAACTTACCTGAAACCAAACATAGTTTACCTTCTTCTAGGTCCTCTTACAACCATTTTATTTTTCCTTTCACACGTGTTCTTCATCAAAACAAAAACAAACACATAAAAAGAATTGTTTGCTTAACTTGTCTATTTCAAATGGCACAAAACTTCATCCTAAATAGTTCTTGTATGTACCAATCACCACAATTTACCAACATTCACACTTCTTGTATGTACCCACAATCAAATATGTTAATCCAACCTCAAGAATCATGGCAAACATCTCCTCCCGCTTTAACATACCAAGCTTCCTTATACCCTTATCTATCCACTCCTTGTGTTGTACAACCAACACCATCTTATACTTATCCTACACACGTATCAGCCATAACTACAGTCTTCATGCCTACCACATCAATTATTGTTACTCCTTGGACAAATAACATGATCAATACCTTGTATTTGTCTGTCATCTAGTTGCCTTTACAAATACTTTCACCGTAACTATAGTTCTCCACCACAGAGTTCTCCTTTATCCCCGTCACCTTATGCCAATACTACATTGTCTTCCCCTCCTACATCATTTACCACACTTCTGTAGCTCAAAAATATCATCCACCACACTATGTCCCTACTTCCCAACATTACATAACCTCCCAACCAATTCAATCTCAACTCTGGATATCTTCCAACAAACCTACCCAAATCCACCATCGTCAAATCCATTTCGCCCTTCCACACCACACAAGTTTGATTCTTATTCAATTAATATTGTACATCTAGCACCTCTTTCAATACCCATACCCACATACACCATTGATTCCACACATGAATATACCTCATACACTCCATCATCCACATTTATTCCATCTTTACCCATAATACCAACCATAGATCCAATATCCATTCATGCACCTACATCAATCGATTTAGTGAGATCACACCCACATCATCTTCCCCTCCTACATCATTTACCACACTTCATGTACCTCAACAATCTCCTCCATCCCACTATGTCCCTACTTCCCAACATTACCCAACCTCCCAACCATTTCAATCTCAAATTTCAATACCCATACCCACATCCACCGTTGATTCCATACTTGAATATACCTCATCCACTCCATCATCCACATCTATTCCATCTTTACCCATAATGCCAACCATAGACCCAATCCCAGTTCCTGCACCTACTACATCAGTCATTGAGACCACATCCACATTGTCCTCCCCTCCTACATCATTTGAAGAACCTTTGAAAGAACTTCAAATGGATTCAACTTCAAATAATCTTTCTACCTCATCAGCATAACCAAATCAATTTCCACCTTCCTTAGATTCCAACGAACAAATATTCCTTCCTACGCCTCTATCAGTACCACCTTCGGATTCTCTAGTAGAAATTATTGTCGTTCCTCCCAAGGATGGAACCTCTCAAATATTGCCTCAAAATTCCCTTATACAGGAAAATAATATTCCTTCTTCTAAACAATCCAACCCCAAACCCCTTCAACTAAAATCATCCAACACTATGAAAATCACAATGGCTTCCAACCATCAAGACATAAACATGTTTGAAATTTGTCCTCAACATCGAATTATCTCAAATATCCACTCCTTCTCCAAAGACCAAGAGATTTTGCACATCCAAAGCACCTCCTAACGCTTTGGTCGAATCATGTCTGAGAGGTCTTGACACTTGTTACAAATTTCTATAATCACACTTCCGCCTATTCGGGCCTTTGACCCCAGTAGCAAGAATCCATCGTGGTTTGATTCCAGCCTTGTTTACACATATCATCGTACCCCTAGACATGATATCGGACATTGCAGAGCATTTCAAGCCATTGTTCATGACTTCATTAAGGAAGGATGCATCCTTCCCAAACCAAACCAGTATATTCCTTCCACTTCAACATCTGCATTGTTGACCTCATCTATCCAAATGCAAATGTCCCCTCATTCTTCACACACTTCCACAACCATGTCACCTCCAAGTGAAGAATCTTTTAAAGAGGATCCTTCATTCTCCATCAAAGTTATTCGAGTACCTCCTCAGTCTGGTTCACGTGACCCTGAATCATCAACTAACATTAAAAATGAAACCAAAACACTAAAACCGCAACGCAATCCATCCCCATCCTTATCATCTATACTGGTTTATACATCGACATCCCAGATTTCCACGTCTAAATCCAAGCCAAAACATCATCTTAAAACCCATAAGAGTTATCTTATTTTCGATACCTCGATTGGGCCCTCTGTGAAACATCCTTCAACATCTAATTCAAACTTCTCTACGATCATGCTTCCTCCCATTAGACATTGGGATCCTTATAGTAGGAAACCTCCATGGTTCAATCCTAATTGCATTTGCACCTATCATCATGTTTTGGGCCATGACATTGAGTAGTGTAGGGCCTTTCAGACCATCGTCCATGACCTTATTCAGGAAGATGATTTCCTCACTCAGGGGAACATCCTTCCCCATCCACAACAAATAAAACTCATCTTTCTACATCCTCATCCATTGGGTTTCCTAACACCCCCATCCACATCTACTTTGCCTTTACCTATCATACCATCTATTGATTCTCTCTCAGTTCCTCTTTCCACACTTCTAATCATGCCAAACACACCATCCTCTTCTTCCACATCATTTGAAGAATCTTGGAAAGCACCTCAACTTACAACAACTTCAAATAACCCTCTCATCTCATCTACAGATGCTTCCATAACAAACCAACCTTTGTTGGACATCACCATGAAAACACTAATCTTTTCACCCGTATCAACTATGACACAACCTTTAGACCTCTCGATTGAAATCAGTATCATCCCTTCCAAGAATGCTCCTTCGCCATCCAAATCCAAGATCCTTGGTACACTTCCACAATGATCTCTTGTGTATCCCCAAAAGAAGATAGACATTTGCCAACGAATACCAAATATGCATCATTTTTTTGGGGAAACATCAATCTCCATCTAAGGCATCACAATCACTCCACCAACCAAAATCAAAAACATCCAACATTCCTTCGAGATTTGAATCTTCCTCTAAATCTTCAAGTGTCACTAAAGTAGAATCAAAATTGTTTAATGACATGATGCAATCCTCCAAGAAATCTCATACAACCACATCCCAAGTAATTTCATCAAGATCTAAATCAAAGGATTCCCAAGAAAATACATATATTAATGTATCAATTGAATCGTATGCGGAAACCCTTCAACACTTATTACAAATTTCCGCCATTACGCTTCCACCTGTCAAGGCATTTAACCCAAATAGTAAGAAGTCATCGTGGTTTGATCCCCACCTCATTTGTACCTACCATCGTACCCCGGGTCATAACATTGAGTGTTGTAAGGCTCTTCAAACTATCATCCATGATCTCATTGAAAGAGATGACCTTTTTGAGGATTGTCACTCTACCATTTTATCTGCAACTAATTCCACATCTATCGAAGTCTCTAAGTCTTCTCCTCCATCCTCCATTAACATCTCTCCTTTACATGTTATTACTCATACAAAAGGTCCTCCCTTATTCATCAACATTATTTTCCTATAATTTGCACACACATCTACCTAATCCAAATCTAAGGTTATCATCATCCAATCTCTTTCACCTATCCACATCTAATTTGCCTACAATGATATAATCTCTTTCATTGGGGAGTAACCTCCCCTCATCCTTGAGCATATCATCTGTATTAACGCATTTCCTATCTAAACAACTCTCCTTTCACGCTAAGAGGATTTAATCCTTGACATTTTTTTATTTACCTCATTCAAATCCATCCAATCTAAACTAACCCCATCCAAATATTCATCTCATTTGAAGCCCACTTTTGTGGCCATATGTGTCTATCCCTTAGGGGACCATTTATTTTCATCTTAATCCCTTTGTGGTGGTTGTTAGTGTAAAATCATAGCACCCCCAAATGAGTCGTCAAATATGCTTGTCTAAGGTAGATTCATTTGGTGTGATTGCACAACAATGAGCTTTTCCCAAAGTGTGGGACTTTGCGGGGTGGAAAAGCTCTCCAGATTAAGGCTAGTTCCTACTCCTCTGTTTAGGTGTATGCATGAAATTTTAGAGGATTTGTCCTAAATCCTACTCTAATTTGCTAAGGATATAGAGTTAAAGAAGGGATGCAAAGAAAATAAAACTTAAGCTACAAGGTGATACACCAAAGGAGTGATGAACAATTATTTTGCTGGTAGACACAAACTAGAAGAATGCAACACAAAAACATGCACAAATAACCAAAGTTGTAATGAAGGATCAGGAGATAATAATGAACACGGAAAGGGATGAAGATCACCCACAGAACATGTATTATTACTCTCACGACTTGATACGATGCATTACAATAGTAACAAGGAAAATTTACATTTACAGTCTATATGGGAGGTCTGAAAATCCATGAATTCACTTCCAAGGGGAAGAGGGGAGCCTACAAAATAGAAGAATGTCCAACCCTTTACAATGAATCCCGACCTGTATTTATAGATTCAATCAGAGAGAAGAAAGAAAGAGAGAAAGCAAGAAAAGGTGTCGAAGCTCAACCACTGTTGTTAATGCCTCCTACAAAATCTACCCCTAAATCTATCTTGTTGTATCGATCTACGGTTGATTGCCTATAAAAAAGGAAAAATGTGGAGTAGATTTAATCGATCTGGTTGTTGAGGTAGATAGATCCTGCATTAATGGCCCTGAAGATGTTTTCTCCATTTTCCTTTACCTAACCTCCCCAAACTTAAAGTTTCAGATCTCCATGGCGTGGGGGCGAGATCTTTCCAATGGTGTCAAATTTGCAATATTTTGAGCCCTAAGTCGAAAGATATGCCCCTTTGAAGTTTGTATCGGGTCCGTACAAAAGGGCGGGAAAACTAGTTTGAAAAAATGGGCCCCCTTTTTTAATATGGGACACGTGGAGGGATAGCACTTGTCTAAAGGTGCCCTCTATATTTTGCTCTTGGAATGGTGCGGGGATGACATGTGGCTTCCTTCGTTTTCCTACTCAATTTCTTTGTTTCTCGGCTAAGTCCTTTGCTTGGCGGGGTCATATTTCTTGACCGGGGACACGCGGTGGTCGACACTTGTTTGAGAACCCTCTCTCTATTTGACCCTTGAGTTAGCACCATTTGGACACTTGGCACTCTTCGTCGGCCTGCCACTATGCATTGACTATTCAACTGACTTTGTCCCCTTTGAAGAGACTGGACGTGTGGAGGCTCCACACTCGTTTGAAAGCCCAATCAAGATTTTGATTTTGAAGGAGCGTCAAGTTGACACTTGGGAGTCTCTACGGGTCTTTTGGACTTTTCAACGATCTTTACCTTACCTTTTTGGACCCTAGGCTACATGGTAAGATGGTGCTTGTTTCAGCCTCCGCATTTGGATTCAAGTTTGGAGATGCACCGCTTGGACACGTGGCGAGTCTCCGCTGACCTACCACTATACTTGGCCCTTTTTGAGGCCCACCTTGTCTATCTTTTGACCTTTATTAACCATATTGCTACATGGAAGGCTAGCGCGAGTTTGAGTCTCCGCCTTTGGCTCCCATCTTAGATTTGCATGAGCCGACACCTGGCACCTTCCTATCTAGTGGAAGAATTTTTAACTGCCGCACAACTTTTGGGGCTCTGGATGCGTGGAAGCCTGGCGCTCATTTGAACTTCCTTTCTTGGATTCACCCTTAGAGAAGCGTTGTTTTGACACATGGCTATCTACGCATTATCCTCTATACTTAGTCAATTTTGGACTCGTCTAAACTGCTTTGAACTGAAGCCCTTGGATCTTCGCCATTTCCTCCTTTTCTTGCTCCTAGTTTCGACCTTGTTATTGTTTTGTTTCTAAGCCCACCTGTAACCCATTGAATATATTTAAGGCCGGATCCACTCGATAGAGTCATCTTTAGATTTCTCCCACGGGGTTATTTGACCTTCGCGAGGCCCGCCACTTCCCTTATAGAGTCCCTCTACAACTGTTTTGCAGGATCGAACGTGATTTCTCGGGTTCTTCGGTGCGGGTCGTTCGATCCAATATTCGCTTGGGGAAAAATATTGATAACAATTTGGCGACTCACAGAGGTGTTTGCTCTTTAGATGAAAATACCATTTGCCTTGTCACATTTGTTGGGCATGGAGTCGAGAACGATGGTCTGATATTGATTCTTCCTCTAATTCATGAGCCCAACTATTTACACTCTCAATCTTCATAAGAAATCTTGAAACGATGGTTTCTGAGAGTAGAAAATTGTTTTGACCGGGGCTTCATCTATTTCTGAATGAGTTGTGCAAGAGCAAAAAAAAGCACCACAACTATATACAAAATTTGAAATCATACATGTTCCAAGTAGAACATGTAGAGCGTGCAAAGCACTTAGGAGAAAAGCAACCTAAACTACAACAAGATAATGTGCACAAGCACTTAGAGGAATGAGAAACTAAACTAATATGTACAAGGTGAGAACTTCCCTTCTAGTAGTAATGTTTAAGATAAATTCCATTCACTGAAATGTGACTCTTCACCATCCAATGTAGACAATTGGAAAGCATTGCTACTTTTACATTTTGTGACCATGTAAGGGCCACTCCAAATAACATCAAACTTGGAATGCCTTCCTGGTTTTTCCCGATCTGCATCCCATTTCAAAACTAAGTCTCCTTCCTGGAAGGTCCTTATTCTTGCCTTCTTGTCAAAGCATCTCTTAATTAAGGCCTGATCCTTCTCTATTGTTTGAAGTGCATGCTCT
Organism: Taxus wallichiana var. yunnanensis; assembly: GCA_018340775.1. Classification (NCBI taxonomy): domain Eukaryota; kingdom Viridiplantae; phylum Streptophyta; class Pinopsida; order Cupressales; family Taxaceae; genus Taxus; species Taxus wallichiana. The sequence continues at coordinate 232,733,951 of CM031238.1, read as the reverse complement.
CTGGTTTCTTCCAATTCCATTAGTTCTGCATATCTTGCCTCCATAGATTCAAATTCAGATATCTCCAGCTGCTTCATGAGTTCCAATGTTGGCAGTTCAAGTGATATAGGCAACACTGCCTCTTTCCCATAGACAAGTTTGAATGGAGATCTGCCTGTAGACCTCTTAGGTGTTGTCCTATCAGCCCATAAGGCTGATTTGAGTTTCGTGTGCCAGGTTCTCTGATTTTCATCTAGATTTCTTTTGATAATCTTCAACAAGTTCTTGTTTATGGACTCTACTTGGCCATTACCCTGAGGGTAATAATTTGATGAAGTGCTCAAGTAAATCCCGTTCCTAACAACCCATCCTGTGATTTTAGAACCTATGAATGCCAATGCATTGTCTGATATAATGGTGGCTGGCACTCTGAATCTGGTCACTATCCCTTCATAGAAATCTAGTATGTTAGACTCATTAGCCTCTTTGAGTGCCACTGCCTCGGTCCACTTGGTGAAATAGTGCATTCTTATCGGGATCCACTTGTGGCCTTGGCTCGAATTTGGATTGATGATTCTAATGAAGTCCAATCCCCATTGCATGAATGGTTGGTCAACTAAAATCGGGTGTAATGGAAGTGTTGCTAGTTTTTCCTTACCTCTGAAGAATGCACAGTTCTTGCACTTTTTGATCCATGCATAGCAATCACTAAACACCCTAGGCCAATAATAACCCACCTTCATGATCTTAAGCATTGTCACTCATGGAGCAAAATGGCCTCCAACTGCTTCATCGTGGAATTCTTGTAACACTCTCTCAACTTGATTTGTCCCAATGCACCTTAATAGAATGCCATTGATGTCTCTTTTGAACAAAGTGCCATAAATGAGCACATAAGGGATGGCTTGTAGTCTAAAGTGTCTCCTTTTGTTTTACTCATTTCTAGAGGACACAGGCCTATTTGAAGGAAGTGCACCATGTTCTGAGTCCAACAAGGAGTGGGCACATCCTCATTTTCTTCCTCTTGACTATTTTTTTCAAGATAAAAACAGCCTCCTTTCCTCCACTTTCTTCTTCTTGTTGACTCGAGGCCAACTGTTCACATAATCCCTTCACATAGACCAACTTAGTGACCTTGATCTCAATGTCATACTCCATGACATGAGTCATCCATCCTGCACGTTTTTCATTCAGGTCATTGCTGAGGAGGAAGTCTTTAACTCCCGCATGGGAGACTATCAATTGGATTTTATTGTTTGAAACCAAATTCTTAAACTTCTTCAATCCTCTTATCACTATCAGGACCTACTTTTCGATGAAAGAGTATTTCACTTCATAATCTTCCAGACCCTAGGCTAAAGAAAGCAATTGGCTGCTTTGTATCCTCTTTGTTCTGTTGTACTAGGATTGTAGAAATTGTGTCACTGCCACCAAAGGCATATAATATGAAATCCTTAGAAAAATCTAGATTCACGAGAGTTGGGGCTTGTGATATAGCTTCTTTGATGGCCTCAAAACTTTTTTTCCTTTAGCTGTCCACCTAAACACTAAACTCTTCTTCAACATCAACGTTATTGGCTTGACAAGGGCGAGAAAAGTTTAGTATGAACTGCGAACAAAATTGATTTTTCCTAAGAAGCTTTGAAGCGCCTTCTTATGGCTTGGTAATGGCAATGCTCTTATAACTTCAACTCTTTCTGGGTCAATTTCCAAACCTTCCTTTGACACAATGTGGCCTAGAAGTCTACCCTCATGGGCCAAGAATATGCATTTTTAGGGTTCAATGATACCCCAAATCTCCTACACCTTTGAAACACCTGCCTTAGGTGAAAAAGGTGGTTTGTTGCATTTCTGGAGAACACAGTAATGTCGTCCAGGTAGATCAATATGATTTTGTTGATCATCCCTTTGAATGCCATATCCATTGCCCTATGAAAAGTGGCTCGACATTATACAATCCAAATGGCATTTTTTTGTAGGCATAGGTGCCCCATTTGGTGGTGAAAGTTGTTTTGAACTGATCATCTTCTTTCACCATGATCTGGTTGTACCCTAAGTAGCCATCTAGGAGAGAGAATCTCTCTGATCCAGACACCACTTGCAAGATCTACTCCATTAAGGGGAGTGGGTAGTGATCTTGAGGAAGCTTTGTTCAAGTCACAAAAGTCAACACACAACCTAATCTCTCCATTCTTCTTCCTGACTGGGACCAAGTTTGTGACCCATCTTGAGTGTTTGATTGGAAAAATGATACTTGCCTCTATCATCTTGTTCAACTCTTTCTTCATCAGAGGCTCAATATGTGGATTGACTGGTCTCTGCTTTTGCCTGATGGGCTTAGCAACTGGATCTAGCTCAATTGTGTGTTGGGATAACTTTGGATTGAACCCTCTTAGGTCTTCATAGCTCCAAGAAAATATATCTGGAAACTCTTGGAAAAGTTGTATGAATTCATACCTTTCTTGCTCGGTGGCCACCTTGCCAACTTGTAGTGTTTTGCCTTCTCCAACTAGAATTGGCTGAATCTTCCCCTTTGATCTATATGTTGGCCTTCTCTTTTTGAAATTGATCATTGGGATTGAAGATAGACTCCAATGTCACTAGGCCTTTGGGAAGCTGTTTGTATGTAGATGTACTACTTGATTTCCATAATGTTGCTCTAGTATGCTTTGATTTCTAGCTGAGAATTGAGATTCCTCTTATAAAAAATTAATGATCTCATTGATCATTCTCAAACACCCGGCATGTGTTATTATCGCCTGCATTGCTTGGCCTCACAATCACATGGATATGTGGTTGTTCTTTGTCCCTCTTGATGCTATCAACCACATCGAATGTTGTTCCAACTGCTGCAAGCCTATCAGCAGCTTCATTCTCCTTTCTGGGTATGGACACAATGTTGAAGGCTTTAAAATCCTCAATGAGATCCCATACCCTATTCTTGTAGTTTTTTAGCAGGTCATTCTTGATAGCATTTTGTCCTTTGACTTGATTGGCAACTAGTTCATTGTCACCAAACACCTACAAGTTCTTGATTCCTCGTCTTCTAGCCCAATGCAATCCATGAACCAAAGCCTCATATTTTGTAGTGTTATTTGAGCAAGGAAAACTGGAAACGGAAAGCTAAGTAATACTTCATACCTTGGGGGACACAATCATAGCTCCTCCTCTCGGCTCCTTGTTTGCTCCTCGAACCATCAAAGAACAGTTTCCATACTTCATTGTCATCTTTGTGTTCTGGCTTGATGATGTCAGAAGCGGATGATTCTCCTCATGTAGGTAGTAGACCCTAGTTCAGATTCTTCCATCTCTTTATAGGATCAAAAGCATGCCTTTTTACCGCCCATTCGTCGAGAGTCAGGTCTGGGATACACCCTACTTTGGTATCTACCTTAGAAGTGTTTAGGAGGTCTTCTGATCAAAAGCCAAATAATTTGCATTGATTGGGCTTGGCACATAAGACTCAATGTGATAATCTGCTATGGGCTTGGATCTAATTGTGGCCTTCACTCTATACCTTATTATAAATAGCATATGTGACCAGTCAGTAGAAAAATATCCTCCAATTTTAGCAGTGAAGTCCCTAGACAAACACAATGTAAAATGTGGTGGCAAGTCTATGAGTGATACGTTCTGTAATACTGATCACATTAGGGCAAGCATGCAGAGTGAGGCTCAGATCCTTGATGATGCCAACAAGTGGTCACTATTGTCCCATCCAATTGTACTACTCCTCTAGAGATGACTTCATCTTTGGAGGCCCAAGCCCGATTAGCTATTTGTTTGGGCATTCTGAGAACTACTTGCCCCAGAATCAATCATGTAATTATGCACCAATTTTTTCTCTAATTATTAGTGAAAAGTAAAATGGAGGAGGCTTCAGATTCTTACCTCGTTGTTCTCCATGGTTTCTCTCAGGTTGAGCCGTATTGGTAAGCACTTTCTCTTCTTTGGCTCGGGGTTGATTTGAGCTTGACCAATTTTTCATGGTAGTGTGCAATAAATCTCTCTACCCTGGAATGGCCAGTGACTCCCATAGTGAAATGTTCACACTTGTCCTCTTCATTTTCTCAATGATATTAAATGAATTATCCTTCTGTTGCCCCTTCCCTGACACATTTTTCTCTTGTACATGGGTTGTTACAACCGGTGCCTGAGTAGGTCTAGAAGGTGGCTTGGATTGACTCTGCACATTGGGAGTTGTATTTTGAATGCCAATACCTTGTGGAGCAATGGAGGGTTGAGGATCACTTGAGCTTGGTGAATGTCCTTCTCCAATATTTCTCTTCTTGGACCGTGTATTGGCAGCTATACTTTGAGAAGGAGTCTGATTCATTCCACATAAGTCTTGACTGCCAATTGATAAGCATAGTTTCACTGGGGGTCCCTCTCACGAGATCCTTGCTGCTGATTTTCTTTTGGCTAGGTTCTTGTGACACACCAACAGTTTACACCATCAGAGCTTGATTTAATGCACCATTGAAGCACATTGATTGATTATGTGGTTGATTGCATGGGAAACACCAATCATACTCTTGTGTCATGTTATTTTGTGTTGGAACCAATGCTCTTGATGTTGAAGTTGTGTTTGGATCATATGACCTGAAAGGTCTAGCAGCTTGAGGTTTCCCTTGGTGTTGAATTTGATTTGAAGCTTGGGCTGGTGGTCTATTTTTCACGTCACGGGGATCTAGCTTGATACCGAGCTTGAGGCTGATATGGCCTAGAACTCTGAGCCTACTATATTTTGATGGTTACTAGCTCATTCCCAGGTTTTGTAGTTGTTTCATAATTTCTGAAGCTCCTTTGAGGTGTTAGATGATGAAGTGGAGGCTTCACTAAACTTTGACTCTTGGGGGTGGGTATAAGAGCTAATGTGGGTGTTTGGCTAGTACTTGGGTTTCCTAACTCGGGGTATAGATGCATAGATGGCCTAGGGCAAGTTTTCCAGCTTGAATTAAATGATTCTTAGCTCCTATGGAAAGGTTATAGGCTGCAGGTAAGGTTGTGCCCCCCATTGACTGAATCATCAAAGAAATATCAGAATTTAAAGCTCTAAGGAAGTATAACAAGGCGCCTTCATTAGTGGGTTTTATTGTTGTTGGAATCCTATCCCGGGTCTGTTGAAATCTAAGGTTAAAATCTATCAGTTGCTCATTTAGAGATCTCTTAATTGTTGTCAGCTACTCCAACAAGGATAGGTTATCTCCTTTTTCTCCAAACTGGTTATGAAGAGCTATGCACAGATGGTCCCAAGATTGAATAGAGCCTACTTCTAGGCTCTGAACCATTATGAAGCTTTTCCCTTGAGTGAAGAGGCTAGCAACTTGACCGCAATGTCCATCTCAGCGATCTCATGGATTATACAAACATTTGTAATGTCTTGAACATGGTCATTGGGACAAGTTGGTTTTCTCCAGTGAAATATGGGATGCTCTTTAATGTTGCCACCGGATTGGGTTTTGTGCATTAGAGTAAGTGGGTTCTTTGCCAGTGAAATTGACATAAGGATTTGGTTGTTGGTGTGCCATCCTGATCCTCTTGAGCACCCTTTTTGATTGAAAGAATGACCTACTAGGAGGAGGTGTTGACAAGGCTCTGTTTGGTGGAGATAGAGACTTTTGGGCTCTTCAACCTCTTCTCCTTTTGTCTGGAGACAAGCGTATGTGTACAAACTATCTTTCTATTCTTGTTCTTGACCTAATTTGTATCCTTCTCATGAAATTGGGAAACTTGGAATGCTGAAACCAGTGGATTCTGTCCCTTTTGGAGTCGCTAGATGTGTAGTTCTTAAAAGCTTCTTAAAAGCTAGAATCACAAAGCAAGTGCACATCAATCTTATTATAATAAAGATGGAGACTTCTTGTCCCACCGAGCATGCCAAAACTGTTAGTGCAAAATCACAGCACCCCCAAATGAGTCATCAGATCTACTTTTCTAAGGCAGATTCATTTGGTGTGATTGCACAACAATGAGCTTTTCCCAAAGTGTGGGACTTTACAAAATTGGAAAAGCTCTCCAGATTAAGGTTGGTTCCTACTCTTCTATTTAGGTGTATGCATGAAATTACAAAGGATTTGTCCTAAATCCTACTCTAATTTGCCAAGGAGATAGAGTTAAAGAAGGGATGTAAAGTAAATAAAGTTTAAGCTACTAAGGTGATACACCAAAGGAGTGATGAACAATTGTTTTGTTGGTAGACACAAACCAGAAGAATGCAACACAAAAACATGCACAAATAACCAAAGTTGTAATGAAGGATCAGAAGACAATAATTAACACATAAAGGGATGAAGATCACCCATAGAACATGTATTATTGCTCTCACGACTTGATACGATGCATTACAATAGTAATAAGGAAAATTTGCGTTTACAGTCTATATGGGAGGTCTGAAACTCCACAAAGTCACTCGCAAAGGGGAAGAGGGGAGCCTACAAAATAGAAGAATGTCCAACCCTTTATAATGAGTCTCGACCCTGTATTTATAGATTCAATCAGAGAGAAGAAAGAAAGAGAGAAGCGGGAAAATCAGGTCGAAGCTCAACCACTGTTGTTAATGCCTCCTACAAAATCTGCCCCGAATCTATCTTGTGATATCGATCTCGGTTCGGCGCCTCAAAAAAGGGGGAAACGATAGAGTAGATTTAATCGATCGGTTGTTGAGGCAGATAGATCTGCATTAATGGCCCTGAAGACATTTTCTCCATTTTCCTTTACCTAACCTCCCCAAACTTAAAGTTTCAGATCTCCATGGCGTGGGCGGGGTGAGATCTTTCCAATGGTGTCATATTTGCAATATTTCGAGCCTTGAGTCGAAAGATATGCCCCTTGAAGTTTGTATCGGGTCCATACAAAAGGGTAGGAAAACTAGTTTGAAAAATGGGCCCCCTTTTTAATATGGGACACGTGGAGGGCTAGCACTTTTCTGAAGGTGGCCTCTATATTTTTCTCTTGGAATGGCATGGGGATGACACGTGGCTTCCTCCATTGGCCTACTCAATTTCTTTGTTTCTCGCTAATTCCTTTGTTTAACGGGGCCATATTTCTTGATTGGGGACACGCGGCGGTCTGGCGCTTGTTTGAGAACCCTCTCTCTATTCGACCCTTGAGTTAGTGTCGTTTGGACACTTGGCACTCTCCGTTGGCTGCCACTATGCATTGACTATTCAACCCAAATTTGTCCCCTTTGAAGAGATTAGACGCGTGGAGGCTCCACGCTCGTTTGAAAGCCCGATCAAGATTTTGCTTTTGAAGGAGCGTCGAGTTGACACTTGGGAGTCTCCGTGGGTCTTTTGGACTTTTCAATGATCTTTACCTTACCTTTCGAACCCTAGGCTATGTGGTGAGCTGGCACTTGTTTGAGCCTCTACATTTGGATTTAACTTTGGAGATGGACACGTGGTAGTCTCGTTGGCTCGCCACTATACTTAGCACTTTTTGAGGCCCGTCTTGTCTGCCTTTTTGACCTGCAGTGACCATATTGCTACGGAGGGTGGCGCGAGTTTGAGTCTCCGCCTTGGGCTCCCATCTTAGATTTACACCGAGCCGACACTTGACACCTTCCTATCTAGTCGAAGACTTTTCAATGGCCGCACAACTTTTGGGGCTCTAGACGTGTGGAATCATGGCACTCATTTGAACTTCCTTTCTTGGATTCACCCTTGGAGAAACATCTTTTCGACACATGGCTCTCTCCGCATTTTCCTCCATACTTAGCTGATTTTCATATTTGTCCTAAACTGTTTTGAGCCCGAAGCCCTAGATCTTCGTTGTTTCCTCCTTTTCTTGCTCCCGGCTTTTGACCTTGTTATAAATATGTTTCGAGCCCACCTGTAACCCATTAAATAGATTTAAGGCCCGGATCCGCTCGATAGAGCCGTCTTCTGGATTTCTCTCACATAGGGTTATTTGACCTTCGCAGGCCCCACCACTTCCATTATAGAGTCCCTCTGCAATATGTTTGTAGGATCTGAATGTGATTTCTCAGGTTCTTTCAGTGCGGGGTTGTTCTGATCCAATATTTTACCTAGGGGGAAAAATATGGATAATAGTGGCCATGTTTGTCTCTCCATTAAGAGACCATATTTCTATCTTTTTCATTAAAGTCCACCTTTGTGGCCATGATTGTGTCATCAAAGTCCTCCTTTGAGGCCATGTTTGTCCTTCTAATAAAGGACCATATTTTTTTACCAAAGTCCACCTTTGTGGCCATGATTGTGTGCCTCTTAAGCCCACCCTTTTGATCATTTGTTCGTCTCATTAGGGATGCATATTTTCACTTCCTGAAAGGATATCACATAGTTTTACCTTCACTCATCCTCCCAAAGTTCTTATCTTATCTCAGACGCAGCGTTAATCAAGGAGTTGGTGGGGAAAATTTACTCCCAATTGGATCGGACCATATATTATCACGCATAAGTATGGGTTTGGGGCTTATCACTTGGCTTCCCTTGATGGTAAACCAAAGATCAAACCCCTTAATGCATTGCACTTACAACCATTCTATTGTTAGAACATGCACCTATGAGCATAGTCCTATCTTTAGACCATGTCTCCACCATTAGCCCCTTCCATCTATCATTGTAATGATATGAACTATGTGGTCTACCGTCACTGCTTTGATATGACCTTGAATATGAGTACCATGGCTCTACTCATAGCATATTCATTATGGATAAGTTCTCCCATTTGGTGAGAACCCCATAATCATTACATCCATCACCCTCTCATTTTCCTATGACAGTCATGTAAAGGGTACAAGGGTGTCTCTTGTACATTCATCATCCCCTCCTAAGTGGTATACTTAGTTATTCCCAACTCTCCCCCATGTAAAGCTAAAATTCATGCATGCAAAAGCAAAATCAAATTTATCCAAAAATAGATTGATCCGTAGAAGGACATTTGTTCATAAAAAAAACAAAAGGAAAATAAAAGTAAAAGCATGCAAATCAAAGTCAAAAGAAACATCATAAGAAATAGATTGATCCTTGAAGGATGAATATCATGTATTTTATTCTCGCCATCCATATTATATATACAGTAGACCATACCCTCAAAGGATGGCTACTCTTTTGTTATGACATCCAAAAAGCTTCCGCATTGATCAACTTTCTTCTATTATTGTTCTTTCCCTTTCCCAAAGATGGGGCATAGACTTAAGGAACACCACCTTTGAAAACCTTTTTCCCACGTACAAGATACAACTCAAATCTCTTGTCATGAAAACATTAGGTTTATGAGAATATTTCATTCATATCTCCCTCAGGGTCTTTTGGTATAATCAAATCTCATTAGTTATGTACTAACACCTACTATCGGCTACAAGTGCAATGCTTTGAGTAGTGCCTTTTCTTGTTTACTTCTATCCAGTTAAAAGCATAACTTTCTTACATGGCCCTTGCTATGGTTATGTGATACTCATCTCATCAAAATCATCTTTTATCACAATTATATTTTTAGAAATCAAATTTCATATCATAAAATATGCATCTATATTTTTACTCTTAAGGATGTCCCCTATTAACATCATCCATAAATCCATGAAATCTGTTACTATTTCTACACACTCTCTTTGATACACTATTCAGTTTGGGAATTCTACTTGATCTCCGTTGCAGTTTGTGAATTCTACTTGAGAATATCTCTCAAGTAGCATTCATTATCCAACAACTTCTCATCCCCCACCATGACCAATGTGACCTTTCTCCATCCATCCTCTCACATCGTCCTTCTCTTCTCTCCAATCATCCACCCATTACCCTTCTCATCGCTCTTATTCTTGTCTATCATCTAGCGCATACATCATCTTCTTCACCATCACAGGCCTTTCATCCCCAGCTTGGCACGTCCACGTAACTCCCCACACAACATGGAAATCCTACTCAAAGTAGACCTGTCATTTGGGACAAGGTCTCATTCGTAATCGCGTCTGTTGACCATTCCTTCCTCCTAGTCTCCTTTTTCAACCCAATTTTTTCCTAAAATTCACCCCATCTCATTCTTCGTTGCTCTTCTCACCCACTTCATCCTTCTTCGTTGTTTCTTCGATACTTCACCCGTCCTCCACCCGGGAAATTATTTTGTGTTTTTCTCTTAATATCCTTTTACTGACATCTATTTTATCATTTTGTTTCCCTTTCATTCTTCTTTCGGCTTGACGATCTTACTTAACCACCCATTTCACGTAGGCTTCTTAATCACAATGCATCTCTTTCCTAAGATCCTGCCACTGTAGAAACTCCTCCACCATTTTCTATTCCATTGAACACTAGAAACGTCTTCCCCGCTCCATAAATTTTGCTTAACACTTTGGCATCATCACTCACACAATTAAGAATTCCCCTTACACTCTCCATCCTACACCGCATACATTCCTCCATCCACTCATGTCACACTCCTTTTTTTTCTTTGTTATCACCTCCTTTCATCTCTTGTTCCATTTTGGTATACATCGCTCGAGTCTTTTCATCATTCTTCTTCTTCGGCTTGGCGATCCTACTTAACCATTCTTATGGCATGGTGATCTTACTTAAGAGTCTCTCTTAAGAATGATTTGTCTCCTTGCCTTTCCCCTTCGCTCCACCTTCCCACCATCCGCATTTTCTCTTCATTCCCCATAAACACATCCTCTTCCCTCCTCTTTCTTCCTCGCACAAAATATCTCAAACTTCCTCAAATATCGTCCCCATCATCCCTCATTTGGAAATCTAACTTAACCACTTCATACCATTTCTTGCTATGTCTCGTTCCTTCATCTTTACTTCCTTCATCTTCATCCACATCCTCATCCATTACATCCTCTCCTCATCATCATCTCCACACCAATCATTATCCCTCCTTTCTTTACTCTTTCCATTTTCAGTACTCCCACATATCTACCACCATACTTACTCGTCATTATCATTGTTCATCTCCTAACATTATGTCATCATCATCTTCCATTTTCGTGCTAATAATTATCGGTGGACTTCTCCTAAAATTCATTTATCCCCATTCTACACGTCCATGTTCACTCCTTTTTACCTCCTCTATTTTCTCTTCCTTCCTTTTTCTTTTGTGCCCTCTAATCATTATCGGAGGATTTCTCCTAACATCCCTCCATTGGCATTTCCTTTCCATCTTCCCTTCACCTTCTTCAATATCTCTATTATCTTCATCATATATTGCCTTTGCATCATTTTCTCTATTGTCCTCTCCTCCTTTCTACCCCTGGTTTTCTTTCATTTCCTCTATATCATCTTCATCCCCTCTTCTCCTTACACTTTCGTCCTACTTCTCCATTGATAACCTGACTCACCAACATTGTCCCATATTTTTAATCATCCCACCATCCACATGCATTTCCATGCATTTTATTTCATATTCTTTACTTGGGTCTTACCCCTAACACTTGGATTCAATTCCCTTCTTGTTTCGGCTCTATCATCTCTTCTTTCCCTCTTATTTCCACTTCCCCATTACCGAACTTCTTTCTCTACCACCCCTATCTTATTCCATCTCTATACATCAGTTTCTTTTCCATTCTTTCATCTCCTCTCTGTAGTCTCCTAGCTCCTCATTATTCCTTTCTTTCTCTTTTCTATTCTACTTCCTCTCCCATCTTCTTTAACTTCTTCATCTTCTTCATCTCCTTCATCTTTCCATCCTTCTATTCCTATTCATCTCTCCTATCATCCTTCTCTAATATTCTTCACCTCTTCTCCTTCTCATCTCTATCGTCTCTTTCATGATCCATTCTTTCTCTCCCTTTGTTTTTGATCTCCATCTCCCTTTCACCCTCTCTTCTGTCATTTTCTTGTCTTCTTCTTCTTTTTCCTTCATCATTTCTTTCTTCCACCTCTCCTCTTTATTATATCTGCCTTTCTTTACTATGGTACATCTACGTACATTTGCCATCTCCTCTAATCTCGTTTCCCTTCTCATCTCATCTTCTTCTTGTTTGATCTTCCTCCTTCCCTTCTCATCTTCTCTTTCTCTATTTTCTTTTTCTCCAGGTCCATCACACCTTCCCTATTTCTTTCCCCCTTATCTTTTCCCACTACCTTCTTATTAACTATCATTCTCTCTCTTTTGTGCTTTCATCTATCTTCTCACCTCTCTTATCGTCCTTCTCTACTATTTGCTTCCTCTTCTTTCCATAATAATCAAGCACAGTTCACACTCCTCATTATCTCATGCGGTCGATGGTTTCTCTCTCCAACTACACCTCATCCTCTTTTATTTGCTTCCTCTCCTCCACCACGTCCGCTCTACTCTAACCATGTCCTTTCTCTTATCTCTATCATCTATCATCTACATCCTTCATCCCATCTTCCTGGGACATTTTTGTCTTGGAGGATACCATAACGGCCATCACCTATCTAATCTTGTTCTCTTCCACAAATGTTTGTTCCACTTTTTTGCAAAAGTAGCTTGACTCATTTTCCCATTTGTCAAATAAGTATGATTTTTTCCTTCTTCTTCACCCCATTATTCATCTGCCTTCAACTACAAACCTTTCTTAAGAAACATGTTTTCAACATCCTATTTAACACCCTCTTTAGGAATTTATCCAATATGTTCTTCATATCCACATTCGTGGCCATACTCGTTCCCCTAGGATATTTTATTTCAACATCCATCTCCCATTATGTCATCTTCATGTCCTATGTTGGGGCACCTTTTCATCCTTGTACTTGTCGACACATATAACTCACTTTTTGTCCTCTCGTGCCCTGTGTTAGGCATCATTATTTTCATCCTCGTCCCTTTTGCGGACGCATGATTTTTCACTCGATTCCTCACAGATAAAGGATTTTTCACATCTTTCGCATTTAGTTGTGCATATTTTTATGTTTTCCTATGACCCATTGGTCATCATGGTTTACATCCATACTGCAGTGGTCTTCACCCACTCACTGGTCTATAGAACGTTGTCGCTTGTCTCCGTTGAGACCACAATTGTCCTCTACCGATGTGATATTGGAGTCACCGCCATATTTTTCATTGATATTGCAATCCTTTTTTGCCTTGGGCATCTTGCCTTTGGTCATGTTTTTATTCATCCCCATCCCTTTTACGGACACATATTTCATCTAACCCTTTTTGTTTTTGTCTCATGGCTTGCTATTGCAAACCACTCAACAAAAAGGGGAAAATGTAGACACCAATTTTTGGTATAGCGCCCCTCTGTCATCTCACATTCATTCAACTTTCACTCTCACGTTTCTTTTTCTTAAATTTAAATAAATCTCATCCATTTACTCACCCAAATTTAATGAATTATTAAATGGGCTCCATATAAACCCATTTAATAATTGAATTTTGACATCTCTCACAAATTATTCAATCCATGGGCAATAATACACCCATCCGACACTCCACTCTTAATTTCAAAAATAGAATCTATTATTTCACCTAACCATGTCAATCATCCTCCCCACTCCATATCACATCCTTATCTTTTTAACCATAAGTCAAATTGTGAGCCCCATTGAATCACATCACCTCTTTTAATCAAGGTTACTTTACCCAACCATGATTATCTTTTAACCTACGAGTCTAACCTCACCATTAGGCTATAAATATGGGCTTTCCCCCTCAAAAAGTTAAGTTAGAAAATTTGGGAAAATGTTGTTTTGAATTTTAAGCTTCTTATTTATCATAATATCCTCATGATGTCCTTGTGATGACATTGTAATCCCCACAATACTCTACTCATGATTTGTTAGTTCACGTAGCATGGTTCTTGTTGCACATTGTGTTTGGATCAGATCAATAACACCATCTACATACCCGCAATGTCAGGTTCCTTTGTTCATCAACTTGCATGTTATTTGTTTATCTTGTATTTTATCATTATTCTTTATCACACGGGGGTTGACAACCACCGAGGAAGTTAACACTTCTTAGATATGCTTTGTTAGGAAACCCCGCATAAAATCTCTAAACAATCTTTCTCTAGTGTCTGTGAGCTACAGGTTTGCTAAGATCGCAACGAGGAGTTCAACATCGACTTTACACCCGTATCATCCATCACCATCTCCAAGGTACTAAGCCCTTGCATATTTGATGTTGTTTTGTGTTTAGTGATTTCTCGTACACTAATCTGGATAGGAAGTAAGAAACTCCAATCAACAACAAAAGCTCATGTTGTCATCTCTCTTCTTAGAGACGGAGTTGGAGTATAGTGGAGGACCGAGGAGCAAAATCTCCATGTGGATTAAGAGACAATTACTTGGGAGCTCTTTGAGGAGCATTTTAGGAGCAAATATATTTCCAGGAGGTTCATTTAGTAGCGGATTGATGAGTTCCACGATCTGCGACAGGCCTCCATGATGGTAGTAGAGTATGAGGGACGGTTTCTGGATCTACTTTAGTATGTAGACTACATGCAGGATGAGTAGGTTCAAGTTCACAAGTTCATTAAGGGATTGAACTTGGACTTAGGTGGGGAAATGCGCATTCACTATCCATAGACACTTTTAGAGGTCGTGGAGAAGGCCTATATTACAGAGGAAACCAGGGGGAAGACTCAACAATGATGTGATTGAGTGAGGAGTCACATACATCGATTGTAGGGATAGTAGATCGAGGGTATCAATGCCTCCTTCTCGTGGTGGACACACTACAACACAGTCTTCCTTCCGGCCTCCTCCACCTCCTCAACAATAGACTCGACCGCCCTTTCGACCTCCATAATGCCATGATGCTCAGAGAGGGCATAGTATGGGACCTTTAGCTAGGGGGCCCAACAGGACATAAGCTCCTCCTCGGCGCGGTTGGTAGGAGTACCTCCACCACAACACCCACATAGGTCTATGATAGGGTCATCAAGTCCTTCAGCATGTACTTCTTGGGCCACCTGGAGGACTATCTACATAGTGGAGAGGACCAAACACTTGTTATGGTTGCGGCGTACATGGACATCATTGGAGAGAGTGCCCTCAGAACCCTGTTAATCAGGGTAAGGCACCTATTTTTGAGCCTATTGTTGGTGACATGGTTAGGAGCCATAAGATATATGAAATAATCAAGAATCGCCATGCAGAGCACTAGAGCACGGTGATAAAGACCATAGGTAATATTGGTGGTATATATATCCCTATTTTATTTGACTCAGACTCATCAGATTCTTTCATTTTGCCATCTTTAGTAGAGTGTTGCAGGATGGTGGCAGTTAGGCAGGGCCTTATTTGGGACATTGAGATGGCTTCTAGAGCCAAGATCTCAGTTGACTCCTTAGTCAAGGAGTGCCTAGTGGATGTAGGTCCCTTTACCACTACTCGGATCTTCGTATCCTTCCCTTGGGTTCTTATGGAGTGATTTTGGGCATAAATTAGTTGTCTACACATAGATCCAGAGTTGATTGCTATAGTAAGATTATATCTTGTGTAGATTATTTGGGTGTACATTATGTAATAGTTGGTGTTAGGAGACCCATCTCTATCCACACTATTTCCACTATGTAGCTAAAGTGGTGTGCGCAACGAGGTTGTCAGCTATATGCTATCATAGTTAGTGATAGGTCAGAGGATGAGGTTAGTGGACCTTCACTTGATGATCACCCCATTTTATAGGAGTTCTCAGATGTGTTTCCTAGTGAGCTATCAGGGATGCCTCCCCACATGAGATAGATTTTCACATTGACTTGGTTCCAGGAGAGCGGAACCTATCTTACACACTCCTTATAAGATGACCACACCGAGCTATGTGAGCTCAAGTTGCAGCTTAAGGGCCTTCTCGAGAAAGGCCTAATCCCTCTTAGTGTATCCCCTTGGGGTGCACCAGTGATTTTTGTGAAGAAGAAGGATGAATCTTTGCGGTTGTGTGTGGACTATTGTCAGCTAAACAAAGTAATGATCAAGAATCGTTACCCCCTTCCTCGCATCAATGATTTGTTTGATCAGATGAAGGGGGCCATAGTATTTCTAAGATAGATCTTAAGTCAGGATACCATCAGTTGAGGATCGCAGAGGAAGATATTCACAAGTCGGCGTTTGCATCACGAGATATGGCTACTTATGAGTTCACAATGGTGTCATTCTATTTGATGAATGCCCCTATAGGTGCTCATGAGTTTGATGAATGGGGTGTTTAGGAATTTTTAGATCATTTTGTACTCGTATTCCTTGATGACATCTTGATCTTCTCACGTACGCATGAGGAACACGAGGAGCACCTTCATCAAGTTCCCACGGTGTCTTCGTGAGCAAAGCGGCTTTATGAGATCCTGGAGAAGTGTGTGTTCTTTCAATTTGAGGTGTAATATTTAGGTCACAAGATTTACGGGAAGGTATCATAGTTGATCCTTCTAATATTAGAGCCATTATGGATTGGCCAACACCTACTAGTGTGACCGAGGTGCACAGTTTCATGGGGTTGGCAGGATACTATAGGAGATTTGTTCAAGACTTCTCTCGGGTTACGCACCCCATCACTTCCCTTCAACGAAAAGGGAATAAGTTCATTTGGTCAGATAGATGTGAGTAGACCTTCAAGACACTGAAGGAATGCCTTATGACATCACCTATTCTTATAGTGCCATATCCTCAAGGTAAATTCTTCATTTGCACAGATGCTTCTTTGGCAAGGTTAGGAGGTGTGTTGATGTAGGAGGGTTGTGTTGTAGCTTTTGAGTCTGCAAACTCAAGGATTATAAGCTCAATTATCCAACTGATGACCTTGAGCTTGCAACAGGTTGTTCATGCCTTGGTTTAATGGAGACACTTCCTTCTTGGCCGAAGATTTATACTCAAGACTGATCACTTGAGTCTTCGTCACCTCTTCATGCAACCCAATCTCAACGCTCGTCAGTGGCGTTGGATGGAGTTGCTTTATGAGTATGATATGGAGATAGAGCATGTGAAGGGGAAGGATAATGTGGTTGCAAATGCCCTGAGTAGATGGAGACATTTGGCTATGGCTACCTTAGTGAGTACAAATTTACGGAGCAGGATTTTGCAAGTAACTTCCTCACGATAGCTTCTACCTTACAGCCAGATAAGAGATTGAGTCTCAGAGATCCCTTGAGGGGAAGTTTGATGGATTCTCATTAGAGGCAGATGGTCTTCTCAGACACAAAGGTCGGATATATGTATCGAGAGATGGAGGCTTGAGATAAGATATCTTAGTAGAGGCACATTGTGCACCTTATTCAGCCCATCCAGGGGTGAAGACGATGCACGCCATGTTGAGACAATTTTATCATTGGAGGGGTATTGAAGAGATGTAGCTCAGTTTGTGTCATGTTGTTTAGAGTGTCAGAGGGTAAAGGCCAAGCATCAACATTCAATGGCCTTCTCTACCCGCATGCCATACTAGAGTGGAAATGGGACACCATTTCCATGGATTTCATTGTAGGGCTACTGACATCGAGATACCACCACGACACCATCATGGTCACGGTGGATAAATTGATGAAAGTGGCTCATTTTTCTCCAGTGAAGACCACCTATATAGCTAGTGCAGTAGCGTGAGTATACCTTGATGAGATTGTCGGGATTGCACAGGATTCCGCAGAAGATCATTTGTGACCGCGATCCCTTATACACTTCTCACTTACGGACTCCCATACGCGGGGGTTATTGTATTTATTATTATTATTAATAATAAATGTTATTAGTATTAATATTAAATATATTTTAAATTTTGTAATGAATAAAGTTTATTGTTAAAAGAAAACTTATATTAAAAAAGCATTTTAATGAAAGGTATATATTGGGTTTAAATTGTTTTTTGTGGAGTTGGGGGGGTTTGATCCTACCCCAACCCACATTTCTTTTATTAATGTGGGGTGGGTGGGATCAGACTTCCCCATTCTTTTTTTTTTTCTTTGTAAGATAATACAAGTGGGGGCCGAGCCCCCACCAACCAACCAACTTTCCATTAAACCCCCTCGCATTTAAAATTTTATTACGGTTCATGTTGATTTTTTTGAGCAACGACCTCCACATTTTTGGTTTATACGCATACTCTTCTTATGTGTGTGTGTGTATACATTTCTTTGTTTATATATATATATATATATATATATATATATATATATATATATATATATATATATATATATATTATAATTTGGAATTTGGGTTTATTCTTTTTACTATCCTAAAATGTATAAATATACATATATGTATATATACATTTACAAGTGTGTGTATATGTGTGTGTGTGTGTATTTATATATATTTAAAGATGTTTTTACACATGTTTTTTTATATATCTAGGAAGGTATATATTCATTATAAAACTATATTTATTAATTGGGTAAAATACCCAAATGCCCAAGAAGGGCAAATATATTTCAATGAGTTTTCAACAAACAAACAAAAAGGGGAAGAAATTATAGATCTATTGGGCAAATGAAGAATACCCAAATGGGTATTTTTGGTTAAATCATTCTTACAACAAATGAATAATAGAAATTACAAACAAACCCTTGAATAGGGTAGATTGGAAATAGAAAAATAAATAAAATAGGATGGAGTTGGGTTGTGAATATCCATCCCAAGCTTGCCCCTTCTCATCCATGGCTTCCTCCTCTTCCATCTTCCCTTAACCTACAAAACCAAAAATGAATGAAATGAGAAAAGAGATGAATAAAAGTCTTCCTTAAGAGATTTTAGGGTTGATTTGAAATTTTTCCCATCCAATGGTCAATATTAGATTCATCCAATGGCCCAAAATGTCTCCTACAAATGTTAGGTGAAAGTAGGTGAGATAATCATTTGATCACATGGGTCTTTTGAATGGGGCCACTTGTGTGGTTTGAAAGCTAATTTAATTATTGTTTTTCTTTTGATTTATTTTTAGTAAACTTTTTCCCTTAATAGTATATACAACATTGATATTTTAGATTTGAATTAAATAGCTTGTGGAAATGGAAGGACTTTTAGACTTGGACTTTAATTTTGCTTGACCTTAGGAACCACGCATTAAAATTAATTTATGATTAACTAAATGAAATATTTTAAACCTAACCATACATTAAATCAATTCTTTTATTTAAATATTATTATTTAATTAATTTTGTGACTATCATTTATTAACCTAGGGATTAGCTAAACGTTGCATTCGTCCTTTAACAAAAAAATTCTAGTATAACCTTTGTTTGGTTTTGGGTTTCGTGTGCAAAAATTTTGTGGGCGTTACAACACATTTACTATTCAACCTTTCATCATGTGACATTTCTAGGTTAGTGACATACACTTTAGGCTAAATGGTCACCCATTCTATCATTTTGTAGTGGTATACACCTTAGGTTACATCACCACTCCCTCCATTCATATTGTAGTGATATACGCTTAAGGCTAAATCATCACTCATCCATTCATCTTATAGTGATATATGTTTAGGATAAATCATCACTCCTACATTCATCTTGTCATGATATATGCTTGCTATAGGGTTCATGCACATATCATCTTTTCTAGGTCGCATCTCATCAATACATATACACATTCATCACAACATGTTAGACACAACACACACTTCGACCATTTCCTGATGATGCACTCTCGTTTATAGGTTCATTTCGATTTGTTGAGGGGGAAAACAAAATGAACCTCATTGCATACACTTCCATTCACTCGGGAGGTGTGTGGCTCATATCATTCCATCTTACATTCCATCCCATCCATCCACAACATATTGCATTGTCTTGGGGGAATTTACTCCCGCTTACTAGTGTTTTATATGATCACTTTGGTACACATATACATGTCTCTTACACGCAACATGTATGCTCACCTTCTACCCTTCCTACATGTCTTTGTTTAGTTGTGATCGCAGCATGTCTCTTACAGGGCATCCAAATGCTCACCTTTACCCTTTCCGAGGGCATCCAATTCATTTTTTTGTTTTATTTTGTACTTAACACTTTACATTACTTGGTTATTCATGCTTTGACATATTGGTTATTTCTCTAACATGCTAATAGGTGTTCCATGTGCAACACTTGTTTTGCAGGATTACATGTTTCCATGACTACTTCTTTTGTTTGTCTTGTTTGTCATTGTTTTTTTCTTGTATGCGGGCCTTGCCCTATGTTTGGTGTGCACACTTGTTTTTTTTGTTTACAACCATGATGGCCTTGGCTTGTCTTGCAACATTGTGAGTGATGTCCCATGTTTGCAACTGCTTTGTGTGGCTTACTTGTCTTCTTGTGTGTTTACACTACTTTGTGTTTGGTAGTTTTTACATTGTCTATGTACTTTACACTTATTTTCTACATGCATGTGTTTTTGTACTAACACTTGTCTTTGGCTAGCCATCCTTTTTGTGTGCCTTGGTTTTTACCAAGCACATTCCCTTCCCCTACAGGGCAGAGTTACAGAGTACATGCGGTTGGTCCTCTTTTGAGGTTGCATTCTCTTATCAATGGCGTCGCATGCACCCCAAAGAAGGGGACATCATTTGGGGTTTTTATACATACTAACACGAGAGATTCTTCATAGGTTCGGTTTAGTTACATGCAGCAAGTGGGTTCAGACTAGACTATGAACCCCATACATGACGGCTTTTACAAGACATGGCGTCCTTAACATTCTGGGAAGCAATTACAAGCTTGGAGGTTATAGTGGGTATGCCTCTCTACACTACTTCGGGATCGGTGGTGTCGGATCACCCAAAAAAATAGGATGATACATAGATCTCTTCACATTTAGGGAAGCGATTAGAGCTTGGAAAACACAAAGCATTTCCTCCCTACACTTCCCTGGTCATGGTAACATGAGATTGCCCCAAAAAATTATAGTACATGATATCCTTCTACACTCTCTTTCTCGACATGGATCATGTACACATGTTCCATTTACATTTACATATTTTACATATACATGCATCTTTTACATTGCATTTTTACACATACATATATACATATTTGACTACTTGATTATTTTCTCCTTGCAAGTCCGATCGTATGAGAAACAAGTAGTCAAATTGGGGCAACAACAACAATAACGTCAACAACAACACTTTGCGACATCACACACTTTACTAACCATGTAGGTACATTACACACCGCAATAACTACACATGTGTTCGCCCTAGGTTCACTCTCATCACTTTTTCTTTGCACATTTTTCATCTTTAGTTTCCATGCTTCTCCATCTTTTTGTCATTCCATGCTTTTATCTAGTCCTTTGTGTTTCTATTACACTCTTCATGGACATCAGGTACACATCTCTATCTACTTTATGTTATCGAGCTTTCCGCTCACCAACATAAAGTGGGGGCAAAATGTAGTCACAAAATCATGCACTTTAGACATTATTTATCTCGGTCTCATACTATTATTTAGAAGGTTCTTTGAGTGAATAAAGTACTAATTAACCCTCGTATTTTGGCCATCTTGTTTTATTTTATTTTGTCATTACCGACCCTTTTCATCCACATGCCCAGTTTGTTTTGGTCATTTCCCATCATTTTAGCCTTGATTGGGGCACCCATGGGTGCCTTGGTCCTACCAAGGACACCCCGGTCCTTTTTGCACTTTCCTACCACTTTTTGGGCTCTTTCTAACCGTTTGACATCTTTATCTTTCTTGTGGTCAGCCTTTTCGGGGTTAATTATGAAATTAGATCAAGAGAACCCTATAAATATAAAGTTATGAGACCATAATGAGGGACCTAACATCACTTACTACTATCACTCCATCTAGAGTTACATCCATCTATTGCATTAGATATCACTTACATCCACATAGCTCCATCATCAAGGCTAGGACATCTACATCACACTTCATATGGGGAGGGATTCTATTCTATTCTATGCACACATTCTACTACATTTTCTACACATAGTTATTGTTCGCTACTTCACAAAGTGTGATTGACACAAGAGCAACCTAGGGCATGTTCACACACACTTGTACATAGAACTACATCGGGTTTGAGATGTAGTGTAGTGCTCGATAAGTCCACCATTATGGCAACTAAGGTTAGTCTGACCCCTTCATATGCATTATTTATTTTTAGGGTTTGATGCTTGTTTTGGGGTCTTGCAGGTCTTTCTTTCATCTTTAAGTGTTGACAACATCTAACGCAGGACAACGAAGTTGATGCTACACACAATGAAGGCTCCGGTCATCTTCCAGCTCTTTGAAAATTAGTTTTAGAGCTTTTGCACAGACCAGGGTGCCCATATTACGCATAAGGGTGCCTAGATTGCGAGCACCAAAGCACCCACAGGTGCCCCGGTCCTCCTCCAGGTGCTCCAAGTCCGGAGAAATAGTCAGATCCATACTTTTTGGGACTTTTGCATAGTCGTTCATGGTCTTGATTTTTCTAGTCACCTCTGTCACACTCTTCAACAGGCATCTATTATCAGTTAAGTTCTTTCCTTACTCTCTTTTACATATCAAGGTTAACATTTCCTTTTGCATAGTTATTTAGCTCATTTACATTCTTATTTATTATATTTATCTACTTTTTACAATTATTCATGGCTTAGATGAACTATCCATACACTACATAATTAGTCCATTTTTAGTTAATCACTTCTCATATACATACAACACAACTTACTATAAGCTCGATGTGTTCACAATACATATCTCTCACACAATCAACATGACACACCACCCTATGATGCACTCTAGTTCTGTGGTTCATACTCGACTGTTGAGGGTCTACTTCTCAAATGGACCTCACCACACTCAAACATTCACTCACACACTCATGCATTCACTTCCTCACGCGTTCTTCACACTCTACACTTTGACAATCATATCTTTCTACTACACACTATCAAACCATTTCTCGATGACATACTATTGTTATACGGTTCATTCTTGACTACCGAGGGGGCATGTATAAATGAACATCATGTCATATATACACATCTACTTGGGGGTATGACGCTCCTATCATTCACTCTGCATTCTATTTCATTTCATCCACAAAATCTTGCATATCTTGGTCGCATTTACTCTTTCTTCACTCCAAACTTGCTTATACTTACATGTAAACTTTATTACACGTGTTAGATCAATATCTTGTATGTCATTATCTTTATCATATACACATGCGTGTTCATTTGCTTTCTAGTTGTGACCATAGATTCTATAAATCCACACACACATCATGGATTCGACATGGTACCTATTACCAATCCCATAATGGCTCTTGGGAAATTCACTTTCGTATAAAGTACAGTCTTTATTGTTTCATTTTTCATATCACATTACTATATCAGATTATACACATTTTGGTATACGTTATATCTTTCTAACATGCTAACGAGGTGCTTCATGTGCAACATTTGTCTTGCAAGTCTATTTGCCATTGTGATTGTTTGTTACATTGTTTGCTCTTTATCTGTCATTATTTCGGGCTTTGCCCTATCTCTTGCTTGTTCTCTGTATGTTTGTAGTCACTATAACCTTGATTATCTTGCAACATCGTGAGTGATTTCCCATGTTTGAAACCCACTTTGCGGTCTACTTTTGCATGTTTGTCTTTGCTTACACTAACACTTGTCTCTAGCCACTTTGTTTACGTGTGCCTTGGTTTCTACCAAGCACACTCCTCCCTGCAAGGCATCGATTTCAACACAATGGTCGGTCCTCCTTTGGGCCACATACTCCTCAGTGACATCGCATGCACCCCAAACGAGGGGGCATCATTTGGGTGAATCAGTCACCCCATACAATAGTCTCTGAGTCATCACACACAACACGGTTTAGTAATGGTACAATACATTTATCAATCTTAGATAGGGCTCATAATCTGACTTGGGTCCTCAACACAACACAAACATTAGTGTCAGGACCGAGATAATAGCTCCTAGGCACCCCTGACCCTTCATGGATGCCTATGACCAGGGGGTAGTTACATAGCAATCTTCAGTGCAACACAGTCTACAACGCTTTTATAAGGCATACAATCCTTAACACTCAACATACATGCACCATACAACATTTCTACTTTCACATTGGATCGGAATTGATCGAACCATATTGGATTTTACACACCATATGTAGTGGTGTTCTAATTTTCATGAAGCAGTTAAAGGTTGGAGGATGACACCAATTTTTTCTCCCTACACTTCTTCTGTTCTTGGTGTGAGATCACCCAAAAACTCACAGTCAACACAACTGGCATGAGATCGCCCAAAAACTCGTTCTTCTACATCATCTACATGATCCTTTCTACACTATTTTCCTCATCATGGATTAGGTGCACATGTTCCTTTTTCACATTTTCACATTTTACATGCTTTCTTACATACTTTTTACACATTTTGATCATATACACGCGTATTTGACTACTTGTTCATTCTTCTCTTTTGTAGGTTTGTCTTTATGGGAAGCAGTAGTCACATCATCAACACATCATTACATCATAACTACAATCAACAACCGAAAACACCAATAGGTAC
Organism: Taxus wallichiana var. yunnanensis; assembly: GCA_018340775.1. Classification (NCBI taxonomy): domain Eukaryota; kingdom Viridiplantae; phylum Streptophyta; class Pinopsida; order Cupressales; family Taxaceae; genus Taxus; species Taxus wallichiana. The sequence continues at coordinate 232,709,609 of CM031238.1, read as the reverse complement.
AATCACAACATCGACACATACGCTCTCACCCTAGGGTCATTATCTTCATCACTTTTTGCACTTCCTCTTCTTTAGTTTCCACACTTCACATTTTTATCACTCCACGCTTTTTTTCTTGTCTCTTGGCACACTTTTCTCCATCAATCTACATGGTTATTAGGTATGCATATCTTATCTACTTTATGTTATCAAACATTCTATCAACAACATAAAGTGGGGGCAAATGTAGACACAAAATCACGTGCTTTGGGTATTTATCTAGTCCTGATCACATACTACTATTCATACGATTCACAAATAAGAAAAGTACTAATCAACCTATGTCCTTGAAAGTACTAATCAACCCATGTCCTTGACCATGTTTATTTTCTTTTCATTGCCACTTTTGGTGTTACACTCTTTCTAGCCCAGTCTGTCTTTTCACACTTCAACATTTCTCATCCAAACACCAACGCCCGGCTAGGACACTAGTGCCTAACACCCCTGTCCCCTCTGGGCACCCCTAACCTCTTTGTACTTTACTCACATCTTTTAGGTCCTTTCTAGCCGTTTGAACATTTTATCTTTTTGGTAGTTGACTTTTTGGGGTTAATTATGAAATTCAAGAAAGGGAATCATATAAATATAAAGTTATGTGACCATAATGAAGGACCAAACACTAAACATTATCTATCATCACCTAAGGTTGCATCCAAAGGTTATTCAAGAGAGCATTCATTCTAGCATTCATTAAAGGGAAAGGGACTCGCATTCTTTTCGCATACACATCATAGAGGGGAATTTCATTCTATTCCATGCACACATATACTTACATCTTCTACATCTAGCTATTTTCTCGTTATCAAGTGCGACACACACAAGAGCCACCTAGGGCACAATTCCATGCACACACACACACACACACACACCTAGAACTACATTGGGTCTGAAATGTAGTGCAACGCTCATTCATAAGTTCACTCATTTGACAATTGAGGATAGTCTAAACCCTCATTTGCATTATTTTATTTTTGGGATTTGATGCACTCTTGAGGGTTTTATAGGTTATTCTTTATTCAGAGGTTCTAGCGACATCAATGATCATTGTGCGACATACTAGTGACAAGAAGCGAAGGACAACAAACATCTCGCGACCTTGCGAAGGAGGTTTCTAAGGTTTGAGTAGTTACATGTGCCCATAGTAGGTCCGTGGCGCTCGTGGCGCCCGACCCATTCTAGATGCCCCGGTTGAGGTAGATCTTCTAGTCGCACAATTTTTTGAGGTTCTGTGCGACACTTATCTTCTCTATTCATCAGTTCATCACTACGACACAATCCGGATATGATTGCGAATCAGGTAAGTATTCTTATCCCCTTTTTGCAACTAGGGTTTCATATTTTGTAGCTTAATTTGCTTGGGTCTAATTCTGTACTTATTTGCATACTCATTTACTACTACATTGCATTAGATTTAGGCATCTATTTATTTCAATATTTGCTTAATCAACTCGACGTCTTGTCCACCTCACGTGGTTAGTCATCTCACTTAGTGAGAATATGTCATTAGGGTTAGTTAGGGTTGTGTTCACGTGTCATGCACAAGAATTACACAATACTTTTATATGTACCTCTATTTTTTTTTTTTTATCTATGAGCATGTCGGACACCATGTGTTTTTCTTTACTTGATTTTCCTTTGTGATTTATCCTCTTGCTAATTACGTGAAGCGTTCTCATCACACCATTCGAAGTGTAACACTCTTCGATGTGTACGAGATTTCGTATTGATCATCGTGAGAACATTAGATAAGACTAACCAACCTTATATCTTTCTTTAAGGAGAAAAGATTGGTCAAAACAACATATCTTCTAGTGAAGATCTAGAACAAGAAATCCAAAATAAAAAGACAAGATTCTAAACAAAATTATTAGGGCTGCTTTTAGAGGGGGCTTTGTTCATTACAATTGTGACTTTGAGCCTTAATAGTCTTTAGTCTAATGGACATAATTAAAAAAATGTTAATTGTGTTGGTGAAGCCAATATACTTGCCTTAAGCAATGTAATAAATCATTCATTCATCCCATTCTCATCGTCCTTCCTCCAATATATTGCACCGCTCCTCTCCAATTACTTCTTATAAGGAAATGATCGTGAATAGAAATAGTTCGTTTTTGATAGTACATATCCATATCATTGTATTGCATTTAAACAAGCAGTCTAAAACAAACCCATGGATCATTGGGTTTTAAGGTTTATCTCATTTATGGCAAACTAAATTAACAGCTGAAGAAATCTTCTATAAATCCATTTAAGGTACATTGAAACCACTGCAGCTGTAAAATCGCTTAATAAATCTAGCATTTTGAACGAAAATTTGAAAATTTTGGTGTGCTTTTGAAGTTGTAATGAAGTTTATGAAAATATGGAGGGTTTTGAAATGTCTTGGTCAGATAATCTTGTTGGCAAATTGTGCAGAGTCCGCGCCTAAATGGAAAAGAAGAGGAAAACTCGGGGTATTGGTGTGTAAATGGGCTCATTTTGCGATGCAGTAGTTGAGTACATTCCCAAATCCGTCCCTATGCTGAAATTTAAAGGTAGAATTTAGGGTTTCCAGGGCATATCATTTTCTCGAAGCAGGGATTATATCACGTAATTGTGGTTATTAAGAATGTAGGGTTTCCATGTCCATCTAATGGTTGAGTAAATTCACAAATTTGTTTCGAAATGGTGAATTTAGCTGGAAATTTGGGGTTTGTAGCGTAGATTTTAGGGTTTTTATAGGGCTGATTTTTGCGATGTAATGGAGGAAGAGGAAGCAGGCAATAGCACGGCAGCCATGCCGCCGCATGATAATAGCCAGGTGGGCATTTTTAACGACTTTTAATTTTTGGCAAGAGACTAGTTTTTGTAGAATGTTTAAAAACGGATTTAGCCAAACAACGAATTTTCATAAACATAGTCACCATACTTTTACAAGAGATACATGTCTTAATAGTCAGTCCTATTTGTGAAAGAAGTCCTGGGGAGAAATTACGTATCTTAAACTCTTTCTGCTCAATTTCTTACTGAAGGTTGTTTCATAAAAATATGCATTGCGGAAGCATGAAGTTTGTATTACAATGTTGCTTATAATACGTGTTTTTAATGATAGTATTTTGCCAAATATTGTATAAAGATTCACCAACCATTTTATATTTAGTAAAACAATTTTCTTCTGTTGAATGTTTTTGGCCAGCTTGTCATGACGAAGAAACAGATGGACACCCTCTGCGAAGGCAAATTAGCGTTTTTTCGACTATTTGTAGTCAGTTGGTTGAAATGCATAAGGCTATGTCAGAGCAGGCCTCTGCTTCTTCCCGTGAGTACTTCAATTATAGCATAAAATTTTTGTCATATTGAAGTCTTTACCTTTGATTAGTATTTTGCTAGACTGTTTTGGTACGGGTACGTGTATGGTATGCTGAAACGACAAATTTTTATAAACTTTGGGTACGGTATTCTGTGGGTACGTGTGTGTGTGTGTGTGTGTGTGTGTGCATAAATTTAAAGAAGCATTTGCATACTTATTGAAATTTAATACTCATACAATCATTCATGGAACATGAAAACAGATTTCAAATACTTTGAGAATTGAGACTTGAGTTTGTATTGATTCATAAAGTTCAAAACATAATAGTTAATAACTTAATACATTCAAGTTCTCAACTTGCTTCACTTTCAGTTTCCTGAAACTGATCCTCCTTGTTGTTTGTTGGCTTGTAGTTGATCCTTCTCCTTCTCTCTCTCCTTCAAGCTCTCCCTCTCTCTCTCTCTCCTTCAAGCTCTCTTTCTCTCCTTCAAGCTCAAAATTAGCAAAATGCCAAAATATGAGTGTGTGAATTAACAAGAGGGGCTGGGTGTATAAATAGGTTTTTGGGGGTGTCTTTTAGGGTGAAATTAGGGTTAGGTTGTTTTTTTAAAAGTTAGGGGCTTTTATTTTTTATTTTTAATGATTTTAAGTTGAACTTGAAAATGGTGGAATTTTGCAGTGGGTATGCTGTAGGTACATACCTGCAGGCCCCGGATACAGATTTGCGGGGCCTGCGGGTACAGGGTACATACCTGCAGCATACCTAGACCGTACCCATACCTGTACCAGGTACGTATCAGGCCTGGTACGGGGGGTACCAGGCGTTTCCGGGCAGTCTCGGTATTTTGTTTCACCTTTAGACCTCTTTATTTTGGGTTTTAATCCCACAGTTGGATGCAAAGAAATCCATGGTTTGTATTTATTTTTGGTTTAGTAAATCTTTGGTGTTTTTTTCCTCTGTACTTGGTGAATGTTTGGTGAGGTTATATAGTGCCTTCAATGCAGTGTTGGACTGCCTCTTGTGCAATAATATGTTTGAATTGCATCATTCATTTCTTCGCATCATCCACTAAACCCTTTACAATTTTATTGATTTAGTGAGAATTACATCATTTGTTTTGGTGTGTATTTAGCTTGGTAAATCTAAATGCCTAATTTCTTGTCATTTGATTTACTTTAAAGTTTTCTTTGGTAAATCTTGGGTAAGGTTGTGGACCTCTTTCAATGCGATTTATGGTAAGTCTGGAACAGATTCATAAGATTTCAAATGTATTTCATACTCATTACACCACAAACTCGCCACATGTCAAGCAGAGTTATAGGTTACCACACTGCGGTGGGGGTATTTGAACCTGGGTCGAGCTCTTGCAACTGTGTCCACATTACAACTCCTCGGACATTTGTTTTTCTTTTCGCTTGTCAAATCTCGAGTCTGATTTTTTTATTTTTGGCTTGGAAATATCAAGGGTGATTGTTTTGATTTGTTCTAGGAAAAACTTGTGTAAGATTATAGGCTGCCTTTAAGAAAGTGCAGAATAAGCATGGATCACATTTTTGTGGGGTAATCCTGGATTAAACTCTGGAATGTTCCCTGTTAAACCTCTGTCACACTTGTATGTACCGGAATTATGATACAACCTTACTGCAATTATGCTACAATCTCGCACTTGTTGGCTGGGATTATAGGTCACCTTACCAAGGGGGTCTTCCTGGATTTTTTTCCATGGGCACTGCATTGAGAATTCAGGAGTCTTTTGTATAAAATTGGTCCTATCCATTTCTTCAGTCTTCTCTTTTGGTTTTCATATGCACAAGCCAGAGAATCTTCACACATTAAGAAGAAATTGTAAATAAAGACATTAACACTGAAAAACTGCTACTTGGCAATAGAGGTGTATAGTGTGTGACACAAATATCCAGTTCCTCCCTCCTGCACTAGTGCTTGATGAATGTCTCCTGTGAGAAATATGGCTGTTCCAATTTTCTAACAAATCTGGATATTTTATCAAACCCTAGGGCAGCAGTATAAAAATTGAACTTTTATGACAGCAGCAATAAACTAATATTTTTATAAAAACAGCAAACCCCAATTGCAAACAAAATAGAATTTATTTATTACGCTGAAGGCTTGTTTTATAGTTAACATATATATGGACCAAACCCACCCCATTCTGACAGAATGCAGTGTCAACGTTATATAATTTTTTATTGGCTGAGAGGACACACATCAGACGACAACAACACAACATGATGTGTACACAGAAACATGAAGATAGCCTTGGCTGAACTACATACCGATTGTAATTGAAACGCAAGAAATTTGTCATGTAACATCAGAATTGACAAATGTTTATTTTATTGAAAACTGGCGCTGCACTCAAATCTACTCAAATACTGTGAGAGAGGTTGGCTGGCGTATCAAATGTGGTGTTGGATAAAATTGTAATATGACATCAGCTGCAAATTTGTATTTAAAAAGATTACTCAATACTTATTTGATCATATCCGCCCTGAAAGATTCTCCTTATTTTCTCCTCGATATGGAATGTATTTTAAGAAGACCTACATATATGTCAAAATATCTTCCCAAATTTGTCACCTCTCAAAAAAATAAAATTACTCGAGCTTAAATTGGAGGGGCGCAATTAACGATGATTGCTCATGTATCGCCTATTCTCCCACAATTACTTGATCTTAAAACTGAAAAGGGGGCTACAAAATGCTACAAGAATCAAGCATTTCAGTTGGCTTCAAACATAGAAACTATTGGATTTTTGGCATTTTTATTTTGCCCCATTTAAGCACAAATTGCATACGTGAATTATGTGAGCGAGATTGAAACGATACAATGGACCACAAATAGCAGATGTTATTTAGGTCGGAACAATCTGAGCTGTGGAATAGGTGCATGACATGTTGGGTTTTAATTCCCACCTTTTTATTTCCATCATTTTTTTCACATCTCTACCTTATCTAGCAAATTAAATGTCGTCCAATCAAAACCTTGATGCCGTAAAAAAGTAAAACAAAAAATAGCAAAGCTCTATTGGCAAATAAAATCTTCTTGTTGCTCATATGTCCATCCACTAGAGGGGCTCAATTATCAATGATTGTTCCTGCATTGCTTGCTTTTCTGCAATTACTTGAGCTTAAAACTGAAAAGCGGGCCTACATGCGCTACAAGAAACAAGGAGTGTGGTTGGGTTTTGAACTTGGAACCTATTGAATTTTCATCATTTTTATTTTGGTCCCTTTAAGCTCAAATTGCACTCACATGAATAATGCACGCGAGATTGAGATGATTAAGTCAAACATAGATAGCAAATATTTTTTTGGTAGGAACAATCTGATCCGTGGAATAAGTGTGGGACATGCAAGTATTCAATTCCCACCTTTTTATTTCCAACATTCCTTTCATGTCTACGTCTTGTCTATCAAATTAAATGTCATCCAATTGAAAACCTTGATGCCATGAAATAAAAAATTAGCAAAGCTTGATTGGTAGATAAAATCTACCGGGGCTCATATGACCAGTCGATTGAGGGGCTCAATTATCGATGATTGTTTGTGCACCACCTATTTTCCTACAATTACTTAAGCTTACAACTAGAAAGGGAGGCTACAAAGTGCTACAAGAAGCAAGCATTCCAATTGGGTTTTGCACTCGAAACCTTTTGGATTTTCCCCTTTTAATTTTGTCCTCTTTTTGAGATTGAGTCGATAAAGTGGAGCACAGATAGCAAATATTTTTGGTAGAACAATATCATCCATGGAATAGGTGTGAAACATGTAGGCATTTAATTCCCACCTATTTGTTTTTAACTTCCCATTCATGTCTATGTGTTATCTATCAAATTAAACGTCGTCAATCAAAACCTTGATGCCATGAAATACAAAATTACCAAAGCTCTATTGGTTGATAAAATCTACCTATTGCTGATATGCCCAACCGGTTGAAGGGCTCAATTATCGATGATTGTTCGCACATTGCCTATTTTCCCATAATTACTTACACTTACCACTGGAAAGGGAGGCTACAAAGTGCTACAAGAATCAAGCATTCCGGTTGGGTTTTGAACTTGAAAGCTTTTGAATTTTCCCCATTCTTATTTTGGCCTCTTTAGGTGCAAAAGCCCATTTTATTGTGGTCGTTGTGCTGCCTCGAAGCCGGAACCTATTGGATTTTCCCCATTTTTATTTTGACCCCTTTAAACGCAAATTGCACTCACGTGAAAAATGCAAGTGAGATGGAGACAATGGGGCATGTAGGTATTTAATTCCCGCCTTTTCATTTTCAAGTTTACACTCATGTCTTCATCTTATTGAACATACTAAATGCCGCCCAAACAAAAGCCTCAAACCGTATTTTTTTATAAACAATAGCTACTGATTGACAAAAATGACCCATGGTTGTAGGAAAGAAAAGTTTTGCATAGGTTCCCTACATCATTTTCCCGCCCTTCGACTATTCCTCACTCAAACCCCTTCTTCTTCGTCCTTCATCCTCTGTCGATGTCTCTTCTTGTCCAGTTTCACTTCTTTTGATGCATACCCTTGGCGTTTCCATCGCACATTTCGCGTGCGATTGCTAGGTTATTTTCAAATCAGCTTTAGGTAAATACCGTGAATATTTGTATACAACCACTAGCTCAATTTTAATGTTCCAAATACGTAGAAGGCTGCAAGAAATAAACATGCAAGTTGAAACCCTCTAGATGTGGCGCCCAACATATAATCAATCACCCAATGGTGTGGCGTCCAATTCTGAAGTGTCAAAGTATGCCTTGTAGATGTTTTCTGAAGAAATCCTTGAGTGTACTTTGCTGTTCTGGATGCTAAAACAGCCCTGAATATGATGCCCTAGTTGAATTGGATGAATATTAGTACTTTGAATGATCACTGCAACCCTTGGAAGGAATTGCCAAGCTTAGATATGAGGGTTTCCGTCCTGAGATCTATGTGTAAATGAGGGTTTTCATCCTCTATCATTGATGTAGAAGCAAAAGCTACTTGCAGACAATGAAGTAGTTGATAAATTTCCAAGATGATGCAATAATGAACCCCAAAATCTGCTTTTATAATCTTTAATGTCTTCTCCCAAAGGGTGGCGCCACCTTTAGAGTTTCATGCATGCTAAATAAACAATTAAAAATTATTTAATTGGCATATCCAAGGTTGGCGCTCCATCTAAAAATAAAAACTTGATGTTCATGCAAACACTTCTATCTTTGGCGCCCATAATGGAAATTCCTTATTTTATTATTATTTTATTCCTCATGCACTCACTTCTCCTTTTGGCACCCCATATTAGAAATATAATATTTTATTCCACTTTTGCTTTTTGGCCCCACTTATTAAAATATGATTTAAGTGTCCTTTTTCCAATTAAAATATAAAAGTACGCTTGGATCACTTAAATTAATTTATTTTCTTGATTAATTCCTCTTAGCCTACGGGAAATTAAAAAAATAGGCTTCGAGTATCCAAAATCAATTAATTATGAAAAAGTGACATTATGATCCATCCTTCCAAAATTGTTTTCCCTCAAGTAATTGCAAGTCAAGATGCTTAAGATTTTCTCACCCTCCTAAGTAGCGTTCTTTGTAGGTACATCCTTCAAACGTATGAGATATTTTGTGGTAATATTGTTCCTTAACTTCCTTTTCTGAAATCCAAAATTACTTTAGGAACCAAAACAAGTTTGCCTTCATCATCTAAAGGAGGCAACTCAATAGAAGGAATAATATGTTGTCCCAAAGCCTTTTCAGGCATGAGACATGGAAGACATGTACTCTACTCTGCTATGACAAATCCAACTCATAGGCAACCTCTCCTATCCTCTGCTTAATCTTGTATGGTCCATAAAAACGAGGTTTGAGCTTTTCAGCTCCACTCTTCTTTAGAAAAGACTGTCTATAGGGCTACAACCTCAAAAAAACCATGTCACCAACCTCAAAAGACCTCTCAATGCGGTGTTGGTCTACATAAAATTTATGTTGGTTTTGTGCATGTTGGATATTTTCTTTGAGTATCACCAATATATCTTGGCTCTGTGTAACCAAGTCTCTTGCCCCGACACTATACTATATACAAATACCAAATCCACAAAAAAACATCATAACCATACAAAACTTTGAAAGGTGTCATACCAATAGACTTATGATGAGTGGTGTTGTAGCAATGCTCTCCCATGTAGAGCCACTTGACCCAAGCTGATTGCTGCCCCGCCACATAATTTCTCAAATATCCCTCAATCCACTTATTCACAATCTTTGTTTGCCCATCTGTCTGTGGATAATAGCTAGTACTTGGAGTTAACTCCGTCTTTATCAATCAAAAGAACTCTTGCCGAAACAAACTAAGGAACCTGCTATCCCTGACAATCCATGTACCCTAAAAACCTCTTTAAAAAATAAATCAGCAACCTGCAGAGCCTTAATTAAACTCACTAGGAATAGCAAAGAAGTGAGCATATCTAGTGAGTCTACCAACCATTGCAAAAATACAATACCTACTCTAAATGTTGAGAAGACTTGTGATGAAATCCATTGATATATTTCCCATTTTTGGTTTGGAATAGTTAAGGGCTGCAACAAATCCGCAGCAAAAACATGCTCTGCCTTGTTTTGTTGGCACACAATACACTCTCTAAAGTATTGAAGGGCCTCTTCTTTGAGTCCTTTCCAAAAGAATCTGTCTCTAATCTGCTTCAGTAGGTCTTGAAATATCCTGGGTGACTACCAAGGGTGTATCATGGACAACCCTTAAGATTTTGCTTTTTTTACCTTTGATTCAGTACCAAATAGATTTTATCCTTGTAGAGGATAAGATCATCAACGGCCCTTGTACTTGTTATCCCGTATTTTCCTTCAAGCATCTCATTAGTGCAACCATTCTTTACATACTCTGCTATTATTAATACTTTCCAATCAACAAAGATTTCAGATATAGAGCATAGAAAAGGTTTTCTAGATAAAACATCAGCTACAATGTTATTCTTCCCTCTAACATACTCTATGTCTAAATTATAAGCTTGGAGCTTACTCACGCACTTTTGTTACTCTGTCATTCAAGTCTTTCTAGCCAAGAAAAACTTTAAACTATTGTGATCAGTTTTGACCACAAACCAAATATTTACGGAATTTTGCATATGTATGCATGATGGCCAACATCTCTTTGTCATAAATAGAGAGTCCATGCTCTACTAAGCTTGATACATCAAAACAACCCCTATTCCTTCCCTTGACGCATCACATTCTAACACAAAAAGAATAGAAAAATAAAAAAACCAATACTGGGAAAGTTTATCAAAGGCTGTTTGGGCTGTTTCGATCTAGCTGAAAGCTCCTTTTTCAAATCAGTCAATAAGACAAGTTGTGAAAACCCTATCACAAACCACCTATAGTATCTAGCAAGACCAAAGAACCCCTCAATTGTGTCAAAGTGGTGGGTGGAGGCTAATATGATAATGTTTGGATCTTCTCTTTATCACCATGTACTCCTTGGGCATCAATGACATGTCCCAAGAATAAAATGTCAGTCATTCCAAACTTACACTTGGATTATTTTGCAAAGAGAGCTTGCTGTTCCAAAATTTCCAGCATCAGTATCCAAGTGTTTTAAGTGCTCTTCCCAAGTCTTACTTTGTACACCAAAATGTCATCAAAGAATACTAGAGCAAATTTCCTCAAGTGTTCACTAAAAACATGGTTCATGCATGAGTGGAAAGTAGCATTTTGGAGCATTGGTTGAACCAAAAGGCATTACCAACAATTCAAAATGCCCAAAATGACAATGAAAAGTTGTTTTGTGTACATCTTCATCTCTTACCTTGATTTGGTGATAAGGATCTCAAATCAATTTTTGAAAAATACACCGCTCCATGCAATTCATCTATCAATTCATCGATCCTGGTATTAGATCTTGTTATCCAATTTTACCCCCAGGTGAAATTGGACAACTCAAGCAGGCTTGCACTAAGGGACTCTCATAGCCAATTCAAAGCCTACGGACATATTTTAGTGTTCGGAGAATCCTCATGGTCTTTGGGAAGGTTGAAAATCACAAGAGGAATTTTTCCTCTTCTTGGTCTTTACAAAGCTCAAATTTTGCCAAATGAGAGAGTAAAAGGGCATGAGGGGTCACTTGCAACAATATGGCAAAATTAGGTACATTGCTTGGAGCAACCCCAAACATCTCCATGTAGGCCTCCTTGAGAATCCAAAAGGTTCATAGAATGTCTAAAGAAGTGAAGGAACTCGAAGGGTAACCCTAGCTCAAACGAGCTCGCCGAGTTAGTTCCTATAGCTCGGCGAGCTAAGGTCCAAATCGAGCTCCTCGGGTTTTCTTCATCTAGACCGAGTTGTTTGGGAGAACATAATCAATCTGTAGGTTATAATGCAACCAAGTTATTGTGGAAGAGACTGAGTTGTGTGAGACCCATTGAATACATGTATGCAGAAACCGAAGCTAGTAAAAGGCCCCAAGCGAGCTGTTTATGGAGTGAGTGGTGTTGAGCTCATCGAGTTACCGAGCTCACAAGTGAGCTATTTCAAGATGAAAGTTGGTGTCGAAGGGCTAAGTAAAATGGCCGAGCTCTTTTACAAAAAGACCGAGTTGCATTCCCCTAAAGCGAGTATTGTTTTGAGAACGGAGCAACACCGAAGTTGCAGGTCCAGTGAGCCGAGCCACGAAGACATTGGAAACGGGTTGATCGTTAATCAGCCGAGCTATCGTGGTGGGTTCGAAAGTGACCGCTTCAAGGGCGGGAAAGTTATAAAACCGCAATGATCTCATCGACGCAGCCATCGAACTTTCAAGATCCAACCTATTCACAAGGCGAATTGTGTCACTTCGTGACATGGCGGCCTAAGGTTGGAAAGTTCAATGCGAGCAAGCGATACAATGAAGTAGAGTTGGACGTAGACTTGGCTCGAACGGGGGAGAGAATTCAATGAAGGAATGAGGCGAGTCTGGGTTTGCGAGGATACCGCAAAGCTCAAACTAAATGCGGGGAGCCGAGCTATTAAGTACAGAGCTGGCACTGATCCACCCGAGCGAGTCGTAATACCTAGGCGACTCGATCCAGTCGGGCTTAGGCAAATATGAGGGGCAAAGCATGGAGATTGGCTCGCCGAGCCAACTCGGTGAGCCCCGACGAGTTCATAGCAGCGAATGCAACTTTTGGGTGCACAAATGTCCCACTCAAACCTTGGGACGGGAGTGCACAAAAGGCTCGAGATCACCACACAACAAGAAGCTTTGCGGCAAGGGTGGGGAATCGGGTCCCAGGTAGTCCGAGTGAACTAGGGCCTCGTGGGACGTAGGAGCCTCGAAACACTCGACTCTCATTCATTGTGGAGAAGTCGGGGTTGGACAACCAAGTGGCCCAGGCAAGTTGTGCGGCGGAGGCCCGAGAAACCCGAACTCGCGGACTTACACGAAGTATGCGGGCGCGACGTCCACCGATGCGGAGGATGGCGAAACAAGCAACACGGGCCTGGATGAATGGTGTTCCCGCATAGGGTTAATGCCGCAATACATTGGCGGGGTAACCAATGCAAGGGCGAGTCGCTTTTAATGCCGAGCTAGCACGAAGGCACGTGGAAATGCATTTGCCGACACATTCAACAAGGGGCTTGAGAAAGATATGGATTAGGAACTCGGTAAGGATTGATGCGATGTGGGGACTTCTGCAGATTTGTAGGTCGCCGTGAACTTGAGCTAGTCAAATCAACGTGGCGCTATGCAATGTTGAGGTGGATATTCAAAGCAATAGCCGACGATGCAACTACGAAGTGCCAAGTCGACAATTAACAAAAAATTGCAAATATGGAGACCCAAGGCATTAGGCGGTTGATGAGTACCCTATGGGAGCCGAGGTGGAGTATGGGGAGTAACTTTGATGCACAAAAAAATCCGAAAACAACTTTGTGCATTGTGAAAGAGGAGCTCGACTTGGAATGGGTCGGTAATGCAAGGGACGAGCAACTCAGCCTAAGGCCAAGCCAAAGCTATTGCTTTAAATGCCAACATGAAACACCTAACCCCCTTCTTTTAACATGAAATGAATGAATAATGGGTCCCACCTTAGAATTTTAATGCCTCGAGCATTTTAAATGATGTAGAAACATTGGAAAAGAGAGAAAATATTTTAAATGATGATTTCTAGCCAAAATTAAATACATAGTCCCGTGAATACCAAGCTAAGATTGGTAAAATCCCAAAATAATTGCCTCTCGCTCGTAAGCTCATAACTTGAGCATTTCTCAACGGAATTGCACAAAATTGGTCTCGTTGGAATCGTGGCTCTGAGACCTACGCACAAAAATTAAGAAATTCAGAGATTGATGAAGATTTGATGGTGAATTTCATGGAAAACAGACCTAGTTTCGAACAATGATTTCAAGTGGTTGAGAGAGTTTCATTTGGGCATGGGCATCATTTTCTTCAACTACAGGTTATGGGACAACATGAGGGAGATTTTGCAAATCAAATATCATCATTTTCCTCATTTATTGCAACTTGCAAGTGGTTGGAAAGTGGATTTCGGGATTGCACTTCTCTCTCTCTTTCTCATTCTATAAATTGTAATGAGGGGCTCATTTGTAAAAGGAGTTAGTCATTTTCCTTTCTGCCCCCTCTCCCTTTCTCTCTGCTGGGTTGAATGTGGAGTTTTAAGCCTCCTCTCCAAGCATTGTAATGGCATTTTCTTGCCTCTTTCCCGCCAATGATGTATTGTGCATACTTTAATGGAGCATTGACTTATGTTTTGTGATGCATTTTGTCCATCCTCTGCATGATTTTGTTGTCTCTACTTGCCTCTCCTCATTATAGGGTATATTGTGCATATTTTTGATGTTTATTGCAGGTTTGTGGGAGCTGTGTTTAATGGGAAACAAATGGTGTTTTGTGTGAATTCATCTTTGGTTTGTGGTGCATCTTGTCCACCCTCTCCATTGCTCACCTCTCTCCATTTTGCACATTGAGATTTTGTCTAACAACCTCCTTTTCTTGGTGTATCACCGCTTCTAGTGTAGGTTTATTTTCATGCATCTTTCTCCCTGTTTCCTTGAAATATTAGAATAGGATTACGTGGTTTGCTTGCTTGCATTAGGAGTAGCTGTGGCATGTAGGATTAGGTAGAGGAGTTGGCCTTCTCTGGAGGATTATCTCAAGTTTGCAAGTCCCACAGCTTGAGAGGTAATCCCATGTTACCCAATTACACCGAATGCCTCATCCACACTTGGCCATTCGGGGGTTTTGTGATTCGAGTGATAACATGTACCTAGATAGTCTTTTTATTCAAAGCATGATGATCAATGCACATCCTCAATGTCTGTCCTTTTCACCAAAACAATCAAGAAACAAAATGGCTAGAACTAGAATCTGGATGTATTTCATCTTCAATAACTCTTTGATTGTCTTCTCAATCTCCTCTTTGTAAACTCTAGGATGGCGGTAAGGAGTAATCATGATAGGTTTAGAACCTGTTTCTAGCTCTATGATGTGTTGGAATCCTCTATCTGGTGGTAATCCTAATGGTAAATCACTGAATATTGTACCATGCTTGTCCAAAATAGATTGTATATCCACATGATAAGACCTATCATTAGTATTAGAAGTGGAAATACTCACCAAACAATGGGATGCTCACGCTACTTGTCCCTTACGGAAAGCTCTCTCCAGCCACTTTGTTGTGATAACCTTAGGTGCTCCATTGGCCATACCATGAAGTACAACCTCTTCTCCATCGGCTTTGAAATTTAGCTCCATAGTTTGGTAATTCTGTGTGAATTCTCCAAGTGAATGCAACCATTGCACTCCCAAAACCACATTGGTTTCTCCTATGCCTACCACTTAGAAATCATCACAAACCTTGTGTTTACCAAGAGTAATCTCTAATCCCTTCACCCTCTTGGTGCTTGGAATAGTGAAGCGATCAACTACAATAACATTAAAACCCTGGAAATCCTTTATTTTCAAACTTCTTTGGGCAACCAAACCCTCATCAATAAAGTTGTGAGCTGCCCCATTATCAATCAAAATAGATACCTTATGCCTATAAAGTACTTGATGAACTCGAAAGGCTGATATCCTGGGAGCACTTTGAAAGTGTAGCAAGAGTATCGTCTAGAGTCTTTTCTTCTCCTTTATTTTCAATTATTGGTTCTTCCTCTTCTTTTTCCACTTCTGGGTCCTCTTCTTCCATCTCATCATTTGATATCACCTCTATATAGTGCACTTGTCCTTTGGGAAAACATCTATGACCCGGTCCCCATGGATCTCTGCAAGTGAAACACAATTTCTTCCTCTTGAACTCATTTCTTATTTCTATCGCCTTGCTGGTTTTAGGCAGCTCTTTTTATTGAAAACTACCGTACTGAAATGACATATTCTATTGCCCATAAGGTGCTGGTTTTCGCTGAGTTGTAGGCTGTTCTATAGGCCGATATCTCCCTTTTGAGACTAAAGTCTCCAAAGACAAAGCCTTTTGATGGCTTCTTGAAGAGAGGTAGGACTGAAAGCTTTCACTAAACCCTTAAGAAATTCAGTTAAACCTTCCATGAACAAAACAACCAATCTCCTCTTTGTTACATCAAGTACCATCACAGAAAGCTTTTGAAATTCAGCCACATAATCACTTGCTGAATATAGTTGTTTGAGTTGAGCTAATTTCTGGAAATGAATTTCTAGATCAACTCTCTCAAATCTCTCTATCAACCTGTCAATGAACTCACCATATGAGTGGATGTAATTGTGTCCTTGTGTGATTAGCCCATGATCCAGGTGAAGGGTTGCAAATTTGATGGCTTTCTCCTCCATCATTGGCCTGAGTGAGAAGAAGGTATCTAACTTTTGTATCCATGCATGAGTTGTACTTTTACAGAGCCATCAAAAGTAGGAAGAGACAACTTCCCTAATGCTTGTTGTAGGTCTCTTTGATTAGTTTGTGGCCTAGGTTCAACTCTTGGTCCACCTTGCTTTTCTTCAAATTTATGAAATTGGTAAGTGATATAGCCTCTCTAATTTCACCTAGAAATACGCAATACTCCTCATAGCTGATATCAATATCATCGCTATTGATGGCTGAATTTCCACCTTTAGAATTGCTTCCTCCCTATGAAGGATTAGGCTGGAAGCGCATAACAACAAAGCCTATAATTGTCTTTTGAGTGTGCTAGTTATTGTTCACCCCTTAAGAACTTCCCTCACCATTTGGAGCTCTTTGCATATTCGTGTTTTACATGGCGTGGACTAATTGAGCCATCATATCTGCTAAACGTTTCCAACCTTGCACAAGCCTGTCGAAATGCACATCTTTTGGGTCTCTATTACCCGTAACTTCCCGCTTTTTCCCAGCAACAAATTCTAGATCTTGCTGCCTCAGTCCTTCCTTTGGCTATTTTAAACCCTTGTTTCTCTTCCTATGATGAGACCTGATTTCTTTGTTACCACTTTGCATGAAGTTTATTGCTGTAATTTTATTTTATTTTGTTCCTCTCCCACAATTGGTGAGAAAACAAGCTTTGATACCAATGTAATATCCACGATAAATAATTTCTAACAAATTTGGATATTTTATCAAACCCTAGGGCAATAGTATAAAAATTGAACTTTTATGGCAACAACAATAAACAGTTTTTATAAAAACAACAAACCCCAATTGCAGACAAAATAGAATTTATTTATTTATTTTCAAATCAACTTCAGGGTAAATATGAGGATATTTGTACACAATTACTGGCTCAATTTTAATGATCCAGATACGTAGAAGGCTGCAAGAAATAAACATGCAAGCCGAGACCTTTGCAAAAACTCTCCGAGATGTGGCACCTAACGTAGAACCAATCTCCCAAGGGCGGCGTCCAACTATGGAAGTGTCCAGTATGCCTTGTAGATGTTTGTCTAAAGACATCCTTGACTGTACTTTGTTGATTTGGATGCTAAAACAACCCTGAATATGATGCCCTAGTTGAACTAGATGAATATTTATCTTTGAATGATCATTGCAACCCCTGGATGTAATTTCCAAGCGTAGATATGATGGTTTCCGTCCGCATATCTATGTGTAAATGAGGGTTTTTCTCCTCTATTACTGGTACAAAAATAAAAGCTACTTGTAGACAATGAAGCAACTGATAAATTTCCAAGATGATGCAATAATGAACCCCAAAATTTGCTTTTATAATCTTTAATGTCTTCTCCCAAAGGGTGGTGCCACCTTTAGAGTTTCATGCATGCTAAATAAACAATTAAAAATTATTTAATTGGCATATCCAAGGTTGGCACTCCCTCTAAAAATAAACACTTGATTTTCATGCAAACACTTCTATCTTTGGCACCCCATAATAGAAGTTCATTATTTTATTATTATTTTATTCCTCATGCACTCACTTTTCCTTTTGGCGCCCCATATTGGAAATATAATATTTTATTCCACTTCTGCTTTTTGGCCCCACTTATTAAAATATAATTTAAGTGTCTTTTTCCAATTAAAATATAAAAGTACCCTTGGATCACTTAAATTAATTTATTTCCCTTAGCCTATGGGAAATAAAAAGAATAGGCTTCGGGTATCTAGAATCAATTAATTTTGAAAAGGGGACATTACAAGGTGTATAGCATGTGACACATATCCGGTTCCTCCTTCCTGCACTAGTGCTTTCTGAATGTCTCCTGTGAGAAATATGGTTGCTCCAATATCTTGGCAAGCACTCCACTAAGCAGTTTCTATGGGGCAGCTCGAATGGTAAAACTAGGAGTAGCAGCTCCCTTCACTGCATCCTTATAACAGTGGAGGATTTGAACCCAGTTCATGCTCTTACGGTTGTCCTAATTACTATTACACTACAACCCCTCGAATACATGCTTGTTTTGTTTGCTGGAGAGTCTACTTTTGAATGTTTAGTTACAGTTAGACCGTTTTGTCCTGGCCAATATCTGCAAGTGAATTAAATAACTTTTTGTATGTTCAACTTCTAGGTATCCCCTTTTCACTTTGTTGTGGCCCTCGCCCCCCAAGGAACAAAGGGTAAACCATATTCATCCTTACCATTTATCAAGAAGAACTTATTGCACGTTCTACTATTGTATGTGTATTGTAACTCCAGGTATTACAGCATAAATGAAGAAACAGGAACAGATTGATTATTCGTATCACACTGATCTTGATATAAAATCCCGGAAACACTGATGTTTTCAGATTCACTGCAAATTCTACATTTTGCAACTACATTTATGGTCACATTGACTCTCCAATTCATCTGAGTGAATTATTTTATTTAGCTAGCGAAGTGGTGGTATGATCTACTTTGTGCTATCCTTAAACCCTGTTGCGAGAAACACAATGACTTTAAGCCTTTTTGAGTTAAAACATGGGAAAAACCACCTTAAGTAACAGTGCTTCCCACTGTTTTATTGGATTTTTTGTACTTTGTGATTTTTAAAAGTTTGAGTATTTATTATATTAAAATAGTAAGTAAAAAGTTAAAAACATTAAAATGCAAATATGAATACTTAATATTTAGTGTTGCGCAGGGACATGTCCCTAGATTTTGGTGTCATTTTGGATGTCCTGAATGTTGCGGGGACTCAGGGACTTGAAGGGACACTTCCAATTTTTGTTAATTTTAAATTTTAATTTTGATGCTTTTACTGTGTTTTACTTCTAAAAGCTGTTATTTTTAGGAAACACGTTGAATTCTAATGTCGAAAGTACCCTAAAAACAATTAAATACAGTTTAAACCCCTAAATTTCATAAAATAAATTTAAAACTTTAAAATATTAATTTATATATATTATTTTAAATTTTAATAGCCAACCACTGGCCATCCCCAAAATCTGGGAAATATTTTGCCATCTTGGAAACTGTTTACCCATCCTCCCATCCTCGAGACTACGGTGACTTTGTAAATATTTAATAAAAGTTTAAAGTTAAATATTAAAAAACTGAATAAGACTGAATTTATGGATTTTAGTCCAAAAAAAAGCATATAGAAATGCCATTTCTCATTTGCAACCTCCTCCACTAAAAATATATCGAAATTCTGTTTCTCATTCGCAACCTCCTCCATTCTCATTATCCTTCACGTTTCCTGTTTATGACAGGTTCCTTCATTTCTCATTTTGTGCAACATATTTCTTAATAACTTATATTAAAAGAATGTTTTAAGAAGTTAATGAGCTTTATTCATGGCTTAGGTTTATTTATAGGCTTGCCCAAAGTGGCCCTTTGAAGGTTCTTGGGGCAGAGGATGAAAAAGAAGGGTTCTACTTCTCAGTTTTGGGTGGGCTCACTATCCAGAGCGAATTAATCTTGTCACGTGCAAGTCATCTGTTTAGTTGCATTCATTTGTCTTGTTCAAGGCAAACAAAATTATGTTAATCAGAAAATACCGATATCATAGAAGAAGCAGATATGCACTATTATTGTACCTTCCACACCAAATTCCAATATTATACTATAACCATCACTAGCACTAAAGGGAAGTCTTCTACATATTAGAACTAATTCAAACCAAAAGAACAAGATTATAAAAACAGGATTGTAGTGTTGAGTATAAATGCTCCACATCATGATATCAAAATCAAAATTCAGGTAACTAACAGGGAGGAATAATCTCCACACGTAGCCATAATAAACATCATATCTCCAAATCAGCAACACATGAACTAGCCCCATGCAAGGCCCCATATGGTAGCAGGCATGATATAGTGAGGAGGAGGGTGACACCTGCACAACACCTTGGCATCGATTTCCATTAACTCCCGGAGGTGGCAAGCCACTAACCTAATTAATTCAAGGATCATTGTCAAAGAGGAGTTGCTCAACAATGGAATTATCAAGCAGCCTTGCTATATATCATCCACTGTTTTATACGATCCAGCTTCTTTGCAGATATTGTCTTAAGATGCTTGGGTACAATTTGGTAATGGATGAGAGAAGCTCGTCTTTGAAAGAACCAAGGCCCAATTCTTTGAAGGGCTAAGCCATGTCAATAATCGTATGCAGAGCATCAACAACAATATCAATTGTATCATTATGTGACCTTCGCCCTAGAACTGGTAAGCATAGCACAGTAATTGCATATAACCTCTCCCTTTTTTAGATTTCTTCAATTGGGTTGGAGTGACATGGGACCACGTCATATCTCTTTTTATTGTGGCATTTTGTATGCCTAGGGCAGTTGAGGAATATCTATGGTAAGAAATGGAAGAATAGAAGATAAACGACACTATGGCGTGCCAGCTGCTTTAGATAGTTTTTGAAAGTAACTTGTGTGAGTGTCAAAATGACACATGGTTGAGCCCAAACTTGGCTCTATCACCAGCAACTGCAAATGGGTAGAGTTACTAGGAAACCATCTTGTACTACTCACAAATTGGTGCTTGAAAATTGTAGTTGCATTATTTCTATTACTTTATGTGTGGAGGCCACTCCAACTGGGAAATCAAGACAATAATATTCATAGTTACCAGGAGATGGGTCAAGGTACCAGTACGAGAAGATGGGGACTGGTATGCATTTTTCAGAAAAATAGGAGACGGGTGCTCGGACACAGGATTTTTTTTTTAAAGAGAAAACAATATTATACAGCCTAAGAAAAACATTACTTCCTTTTTAAAGTTAAGAGATTAGATGTCAACAAAAGATAAAAGTAGTTATATTGATATTTATCTTTGATATCTCATCATATCTTAAGCTCAAGAGTGCAAAATACAATTTTTTTTTTTAAACACTAAAATGCAGTCTTTGAGACAAGTACCAGTCTTTGAGATGAGTACTAGTCTCTGAGACACTTTTTTTTGGTAGGAGACGAGTCTCTGTGCAACACTGATATTAATATTCCTAAAATCCATTATGTATATTTTGGACATGGGCAATTTACTGAGCTTCCTTCCACTCATTTGGTCTCCATCATTTTTTCACAAGCCATAGAATAGTGAACCAAGATTGCATATAATTTCTAGTTGCATTATTTCCTTAACACTTAATGCTTGCAGGCCACTCCAACTGGAAAAATAAATCAGTAATGCTTTGTTTTGACCAATTGTTATCTTAAAAGGATCTCAAGTCTTGGCAAAAATTGCAAAGTCTGGATTGACTTGCTGCATTGAGGCTATTTAGTATTTAGTTCTAAGCAAGGACTCGGTGATGAGAGTTTTCAAAAAAATTGCTGCATCTTAGTTTGTTGATTGCTTTCATTTTCTTCTCCTTCAAAGTTTAATCCATTGTGGTATAGAGGGCCTTGGTGCTCAGTAGATAAATCTACACTATAGAGTGCCACCTATTTAAATGTTAAATATTTTAAATGTTTGTACACATGCATTTGGCAAGTGATGTGTTTAGGTGTCAATATGACACATGGTTGAACTCAAACTCAGATCAGTCTCCAGTAATTTCAAATTGGCTATTTATGCAACCATATTGTGGTACTCACAAATTGGTGCATAAAAATTCTGGTTGCATGATTTCCATCAACTCCATTCCTAGAGGCCACTCGAACAGGAAAATAAATAAATAATATTGCTAAAATCCATTTTGTAATATTCTAGACATGGACAATTTGCTGCTCTTCATTCCTCCATGCATTTGGCATCCATCATTTTTCCACAAGCCATGGAATAGCTATGCAAGATTGTGTAAAAGTTTTAGTTGCTTTATTTGCTTACAACTTTATTCTGCCAAATGGAAGAATAAATCAATAATGCCCATAAAATCCATTATGTAATATTCCACCATGCATTTAGCCTTCATCATTGTTTCACAAGCTATCCGAGGTTGCATATTCAACTACATTGCACCAAGACTACTCTGATAACCGGGGCTATTATTCACTATTTTCCAAAACATTGAAAATTTGATATTATTATGCTGGCAGGCGTTCTACAATGACAGCAGTGGTGGTGTGTAATTTCATTAGTTAGTCACAATTATGTCCAAACCCAAATTTGACATCCATTTGACCATCATAGAAGTTTTATCTTTTTGCTTGGAGAAATCAATAAAAATTTTGTAATATCTTGGCCATATGGTGGAGTATGGAGCCCATTTTTTCCGGGAAGGATTTTCTCAAGCCTAACACAGTGGTGCAGCTAGATTGATGCTATTGTCACCAATCAGCGGTAAACTGATGGAGAAGGTATGGAGCTATCAATTGGTGTGGTATGTGAAAAATCCAAGAAAAGAACCTTGAGAATTTGATCTCTTGGTATCTTTCAGATGGATATATTTTAGATATCTGTACTAGTGAATAGCATAATCTACTCTGTTAATCTTAAAGCAGCCATTAATCAAATTAACAGTTCAATTTTTCAGATTTCAAGAGTTAAGCGGAGATTTCAGCAGTTATATGAAACCATTAAATTTCTGGTCATTGTAAATGGGAAAATAAGATCATTCTTAAGCGGAGATGTTTAACAAAAGAATACATCACAGGCATGATGTTTTTCTTTGCTATATGTACTCAGCTGTAAATTTCATCGACTTTCTATATTCAAAGGCAATCACTATAGTGGTGATTCAAATAGGAAAAGAGGAATTATAGATTTCCTAAATTCATTGTGGAATGTTTATACTTATATTTACAAAACGACATTTTTTCCAATAGCATATAGGATGGAAAGACTCAGTTTTCGATTGGCAGTTGGTGTTATTTGGGGTTGTGGAACCTGAAATGCAAATTGGTTTCGATGCGTGTGCTCACCTAAGGTTATCATGAAATTCGACTAAATGTGAAAAGTACTAGGGAAGATTATATAGAATCTAGATGAGTGACAAATATAGTATGTCTATTGGCCATCCAGTTCATGTAACTTCCGAGTGAAGGCTCCATTTTATGAAGTTCATAGAACTCCAAACTGGGAAGATGTCACTCGGCTCCTCAAAGGATGATTTCTGTTCTGTTTTGCTAGTTACTGATATGTATATTATGCATGAATTTATGTCCTTGGAAGTTTTGTGTGTCCATTGGAATGATTGCAAATCTATGCAAGTGATTTGTTTCATGTTTTCTATTTTATAATTATTTCAAAACAAAAAATATTTCCTAATCGTACATAGCAATTTTTTTGAAATATAGAAGTCAAACATATTTTTGAAGGAGTTGCCCAATATGAAGTAGTAGAAGATTATGTCTCATTGATTTGTGCTTATTTAGGTTGAGTTCAAGAAATTATTTTTGGGTACAAAGATAAACGACAATAGGGGCCACACATTGTAATTTCCAAGCAGCATGACACTAAATGACCTTTGATGTATGCTGATAGTTTAAATTGATTCATTATTGTTTATGTATAAAAACGACCAAAATATTTTGTCTTCAATATCATCAAAACCCTGTTTGAGTTCAAACCTGTTTCCTTGTTATTCCTTGTTTTCCATTTCTGGTAGCATAGCTGACAGAGAAAATATTTCCATCAGAAAGATCTTCAATCAGCTTGCATAAGCACACAAGTGGAAGGGGTAACCATATCAAAGCAAGAGCTGAAAAACCAAGAAAAATTAGTCCAAACTAAGATTACATATCAAAGGTATTTGTTGCCATGCAGAAGGTGGTGTAAACTTAGGAATCCTTACCCTATTTAAACATAACTTATCGCATGCTGTGCTAGCATTGTATATCGTAACCCCAGTATCCTGTAATTGGAAGCAGCATTACACAAATCAAAAACCAAAATCACAATATTTATTCCTGTCACTCTGCATCTCAAATTAATCTCCTGGAAACACTGAAAAATTCAGTTCTGATGTAAGAGTACTTTTGCAACTACATTTATGGCCACCTTGTACTGCCCAAATATCCGAGTGAATTATTTTTATTGAAGTATGATTATTAAAAATTAGTTCTTGTAATCCATAACAATGCATATTAACAGAATGCTTTATGAAGTTAAATGAGCTTCAATCCCAGCTTAAATTGATTTATAGGCTCACTTAAAGTTGCCTGTTGAAGGTTCTGAGCACTCAAGACGAGGAAAAAGAGTCTGTTAAACTTTGGGTGTGTGCTTGAAAAGACTTTGGTTAATTGAAGGAAATTTAGGTGTTGTTTATTATTAAAGCAATTGATCTACCCGACACTAAGTTTTGAATGCTCCAATTGGCCTATACCATGGGTGATTATTTAGAGCAAATTTGTTTTCTGATGTGCAAGTCAACACTCTAATTGCTTTCGGTTGTTTTATTAAGGCAAAAAGACTCAATCAGGAAAAAAACACATATAACAAAGAACAGATCTGTCTTGCTAGTATGCTTGCTTTCCACACCAAATTCAAAAATATAGTGTACCTATCACTGGTACTAGAGGAATGTCTTCTACCTATTTTAAGTAATCTGTAGCAAAATAACATTACTATTCATTAAATCCAGTAATTTGAATGTCGGAGTATAACTGTTCTGTATTTTCAGGTAACCATCAGGGAGGAATAGTCTCTAAGCCCAGCCATAATGAACACCATCCCCAATGCAGTAACACATGAACAGTCCCATGCAAGTCCCATATGGATGCAGGTCAGATCTATCAAGAAAAAGTCATGTGGAGGAGCAGACGTCTGCCCCATACCTTGGCATTTCCATATTTCCCAAGGGGTGGACTGCTGATTCACGAATAGATTTGATCCAAGGATTGTAGTTTAAGTGGGATTGCTCCTTGATGGGATTATCAAACAGCCTTGATTTATAATTATCCACCATCTATAAAATCCAGTCTCTTTGCAAATAATGTCTAGGATGTAGCAGTACAATTGGAGGTTAGACTGGAGAAGATTGTCTTTGATATTGCCATGATCCAGTTTGATCCAAATTTGATCCAGCTATAATGAGAACACCTCATGATTTCCATATCCCTTACTGTTCCACTTCCATATCATGATATCAAAAGTGAAATTCAGGTAACCAACAGGGAAGTATAGTTTCCAAACCCAGCCATAATGAACACCATCTCCAATGCAATAACACATGAATCAGTCCCATATGGATGCAGGTCAGATCTAGCAAGAAATGCAACTTGGGCCCCAACGGAATCATATGGAGGAGTAGATGTCTGCACCACACCTTGGCATCTATTTCCATATCCTCCAAGGGGTAGACTGCTGAGTCATGAACAGATTTGATCCAACGATTATAGTTTAAGCGGGATTTCTCAATGATTAGATTATCAAAGAGCCTTGATTTGATTTATAAGCATCCACCATCTATAAGAGCCACTCTCTTTGCAAGTAATGTCTAGGATGCACCAGTAGAATTGGAGATTAGACAGGATAAGATTGTGTTTGATATTTCCGTGGTCCAGTTTGACCGAAATTGGATCCAGTTATAATGTGAACACATCATGACTTCTATATCTCTTACTGTAAAGACTCTCAAGGACTTGCACGATTCTTAGAACATCGTTCTTGAGCCTTAATGTAACTTGAGCACTCCATGACTTGTAAAAGACCAAGGTAGAATTGAAAGAAGTTTTAGGGTGAGAATACCAAAGTGGTGCAATTCACTGTTCCTCCAGCTACTGACGAATTCTTATGGTGCTTATGTGCTAAGTGGCCCCCTTGCCAAAATACACGAGGAAAATGTCATTAGAATAATGACTACTAGACTGCACAGAAACACCCCCTCGTACCAAGCTAGAAAAGTTTCCGGTACTGGTATGGGTACGGAAATGTTGTGGCCGTGGAGTGCGTTTTGGGTACGTACCCATAGGTCCAGGGATACACTTTGGGTATGAAAATCCGTACCCAAAGTGTACATTGACCTAACAATGTCTAGTGTGAACTTCCTTGAATAAAGCTCAATTCCGATCGAGTTAAACTTTAGGGTTACGATCTTATGTGTTATGTTTAGTTTTTAAGTTAAATTTCTTTTTTAATTTATAATTATTTTTATATTATGATTTGAACCTTTATTAATAAGCTTTATGTGGTATCTCGTGGAAAGTCATGAAGTATATTATTAAAGTTTATAGTTACTTTATTAATAAGTTAAGCAATAGTCTATTAGCTTTTATATTATTGCCAACTATTTATTTTTGAGTTAAAATTTTTATGTTTGTTATAGACACATATATTTAGATATTAATAGACTTTATTATTTAATTTATGAGAATATTTGTATACTACGTATTTTGTTTATATAACAGTATTAAATTTCAATAAGTATGCAAATGCTTCTTTATATATATATATATATATAAAATGTACCCAAAAGTGTACCGTACCCGAGGTTTTTAAAAATTTGCCATTTCAGCGTACCGAACTCGTACCGTATCCGTATCAAAACAGTCTAGAATGACTACTCATGTGGGTCATCTTGAGCTGATGTTAACACACAAGTAAAATCCCACATTAGAAAAAATAGTAATCTAATTAAATTAACTCGTGGACGCCTTCAATTACTTGGAATTGTGTACATTCAGTTTCTATTTCCATGTTTACATTTTCAAGTCTCAGTTTTTTTGTCTAAATCATGCATTTTAGCCATTTTGTGAATGAGTGTGTATGGGCATAGTGCAAAATCTACAATAATGACATAGTTCGCTTATAAGACTAAGATTGTGTTAATGAATTTGACATTGGTATAATCCTAAGTAGCTGATAGGTTTTGGATACGAGAGCGGGTATGAATTATCCGATATGCGGAAGCGGCAAAAAAATTTTGGGCTCGGATACGGTGTAGGATATGACAATACAAAAAATATATAAAAATTAAAAAATATATAAATTTCAGCCTTTTAAATAGGAATTAAGTTATGAACCACGTATTATGCATATGAAAGGCAAAATAAAAGACAAGTTATAAACTAAATAAGTGAATAACCACAACAAACAAGTTAGGATACCGATAAAACTTATAAACTTAAAAGGTTAAAAGTTATATTAAAATACTTAAATCGAACACAATGTGAATGTCATGATATATTAAAATTTACACCAAATTAGTCATGATCAAAGTTCAAATGACAAACTATCTTTCAATATTCATCATATTCCTCTTCATCAAGAGGATCAACATCAACTGCATCATCATCATTACATGGTTCATTAGAACCACATGGACTCGAACCACTGCCAGTTGCACCCCCTTGTGCATATAGGTCTCGTGGTGCCACAGAACTCTCCTCATCATCTAATGCTCCATGGTGGGAAATGGAAGCATCCAAGTCAACTATCTCTGGATCAATATCCCAATGTTTTGTTGTCCCTTCCTTGTACTCTTGCTGCTTGTGGGATAAAAGGTGCAAGTTGGAATGTATGTATACCAAATCTTCAGCCTTTTTAGCCCCCAACTTGTTGCGCTTCTGTGAGTGGATGAAGTTATATGTACTTACTTGATTTGCACTCGAGGAAGATGAACTCGCAACCTATTGAGGCAACACAAAGTCAATGCAAAATTCAAACTTAAACACTCAAACTTAAATTTTAAAAAACTAAAAGTTAAAACAAAAAAGGAAAGAGAATAAAAAACTTACTGTGCATTAATACCTTGATTGCGTAAAGAGGTGTTTTAGCAAGTAAAGCGATGCATGACCATGGAGGCATTGTTTTACCACATATGAACATCCATCTTGTATTTGCTCAAAAAGAGCGAGAAGGCTATGACTTGTTTTACTATGAAATTGTCAATCTCTACCATAATATGTGAGTGTCTTGGGCCTCAAGATCGGGGAAGAGCCTATCAAAGAACAAGAGGAATGCTGCCATATATCTCTCACTAACTTCCACATCCCTGTATGGTGCTACCCTCCTGGAGGAAAGGATCTCTGTCTTTGTAGAATCTAGGAGTCAATGCAAAAGCAAGTAGATGTAGCGAGGTGGTCATTTTGTTCCACCGCTCAATGAGGATTGATTGCACTTGTTTGAAAAATGTTTCCTTAGGATCTTGTTCTTTTGCATTTATGACGGCTTTTATCTTCTCAATCATTGAGTTGATACCATCATATATCTCTCCTAGACATGGTTGATCCATGTCAATAAAGTGGATCATGCTCATAATGGGCTTAGTAAAACTCAACGATCAAACAAGATAGTCTGAACCACTTGATCCCACCAAGTGTCATCTAAGATCATGCTCTTCATTTTTTTTTGAGCTCGTTCAATGTTTGATTGCCTCCATACAGACTAAAGATTGGAGGTTACTATCCTCATGAGTGTCTCTCGCACCTTTTGACTCAAAGAGTGTGTGTGTGATGCAAACCGAGTCTCAACAACCTAATATAATAAGAATGAGAAACAAAAACTAAAAAGAAAATTGAATTTTTTTTGAATACTAATTATATACTATATTTAAAAATAAAAAAACTTATATTTAAATTTTAAATTAAAGTATAAGAAAAAAAAAAGGGTAGCTTTCTTTACTTTCAGCAGCTCAACCGTGAGAATGATCTAAAATGCCTTGTGGATTTGGTGATGGTTGGTGATAAACATTTGGATCTCTTCAGCCTCTGCATACACTTGTTGGATCCACTCTATTTTGTTGGTCATCTTCTTTAGCATTAAATTTAGTGAATGCACGACACATGGTGTCCAAAAAATATGCCCATACCTTGCCTCAACTAACATCTCCGCAGACTTTGCAATTTTTGGCTAATTATGTTGATTGTTATGACTTGGACAATATTTTGAGGCCCCACCGCCTCAATGGATTCAAGAGGATGTTGGCAATGAATGGACATCTTTCACTTTGCCCCTCACAATCAACCGCTTTAAAAACATTGCCCCTTTAGGGCAAACTGCAACCACATTGATTAAATGGCGGTTTCTTTCATCTTTCCATCCATCAGAAATGATAGACACTTGTTTTGGCCCCACGAGTCCTTGATTGGTTGCGAAAGAGGTGTCCACATATTTTCTTTGTTTATCCAATAGGGTGGTGCGAGATCTTCGCATAGCACAGTGATTTATACCCGTTTGGGGCCTCATTGATGACTTTCACCATCTCATGCCAATAAGGTGACCTTACAACATTAAATGAAAGCCCATTAGCATATACACACTCTTGCAATGTGTTTATCTGCAATTTCCCTATTTTCATTCTTAAAGGCCTTTTCCAATGGCTCTTTTTTTTGTACTTTTCTTTCGTGCAAGGAAGCATCCTCATCATTTGTGGAAGTAGGAGCCACAAATGGATGTGGCATGGCCACAATTGGGGATCCACTAGATGATGGGGCAACAGGAGGCCTCGTTGATCGAGATGAACTTCCTCTTTTGGCCAATGGATGGCCCGCTCTCATAGCCACATTTTCCTTTGCATCTTCTTGCTCTTTGATATATGCCAAAAAATTTGCTTTTGGCACCCCAACATTATTTTCCCCTTGCATACTCTTATACGTTACCCGTTATCGCACACAAGTGGCTTTTCACCCAACTGTAAGAGCCTTTGAATACTCCATCACAATCATTGCATTTCCAAACAAAACAACCACCACCTGGAAGTTGTTCAAGTATTGTTACATGCCTCCATAATGGCGAATTTGGGTCAAATTCCTTGACCAAAGATTGCCCAGAAAAAGAACTTGTTGCCATTGTAGAAGTACCTACAAGGTTCAAAACAAACAAAATAAACAAAGAAAACAATGGCATGTATTGAAAATTAAAAAATTAAATAGAAAGAGCAAAAAAATGAAATGTGTGAAAGATTAAATAACAAAAAAAAGAGAGAAACAAACTTAGAAATTAAAAAAACCTTACCTTCACTTAGTAAACCACAAATCCTTCACAAATCTTCCTCCTTTGCAACTCCTCACACTCCTACAAGCTTAGCAATAGCTCCTCAAACCCTAGACAAGCACAATGCAATTTTGGAGAGCCAAAGGTAAGTTTCTTTGCTTTATGTTTTGTTTTTGTGTTGTTCTTTTGTTTTATTGTTTAGAGTTAGCTTTTAGGGTTTAGATTAGAAGATTATTATATTTTTTAATGTTATGAGGCTTTAAAAACATGTTAAAAAAAAAAAAAAAAAAAGGCATGTAAGGGGGTGGATACGGTTGGGGAGCGGGAAGGGTACATACCCGGGCATATCCGCAGGGTACACGACGCACCCTGCCCGCTCCCCAGCCGTACCCGTCGCCATTTCCGTATCCTGCCCACTCCAGGGGGTCTAGAGGTGCCGTATCGATATCCTAGGTATAATCGGTTAATTATGGATCATGTTGTAATTAAAACACTTCACCAGTTTTGTATCACGTTGCTGTCAAGGTTCTAAGAGGGTTGTAGGACACTAAGTGCATTATTTTGCATGTAACTTGAGCACTTTGTGAATTATAAAAGACTGAGGCAGAATTGTCAGTTGTCTGAAACATTTTGTAGGGGGCTGAAAACATCTGGGAAGGAGTAGGGATGCCCAAAAAGGTTTTCTGAAGTTTTTGTTTTGAAAAACAGGTTTCAGAGACGGGTTTGTATTGGACCAAACCTGTCATGAAAATACATGATGGTTTTCATCACAACTGAACCCGTCTTAGAAATAGTCAAGGAGAAAGACAGGTTCATGCAGGACTGAGTTTGTCACGGGAACACTAACAACATGTTTGTTCAGGACTGAAGACATCCCAAATAAGACATGAAAACCAATGACCCAGATTGGAAGATAGAATGATTGGTATGCAGTTCATTTAGTTATTTTCTCTGAGTGGAGCTTTGTTTGCTGGGTTTACAGTGCGAAGAGAGCCTTGGAGGGGCATAAGAGTCATCTAGAATTGGAGTTCAGAATTGCAGAGCATAGCGGAAGGGGAGATAGCAGGGAATAAAGATTATGGGATGCAGCACAAGGAAGATAACTTGTTGGTTGTATACATGGGCTTATGAGATTGAAACCTTGCATTCTTGGTGATAGTGGATTGGCAAAAGGTAAAGATAGGTGTTTAGGACCTTAGGTAACTGCCAAGCGAGACACCAATGTAGTGTGGGGCCTCTTTTGAGGAAGCCCACAAGGGGATTGGTTTGACATTTACCTCATATATTGTTTAACGATTTGTAGAACCTTACCCCCTCTAGACTTGAACCTGCAACCTCCTTGATGGAGCGTACAGGCCTTCACCATCAAGCTCACTCAGGCTGTACATCTTATTGGAGTTTTTCCACATTGGTTTCATCCATGGACAATAGCAAATCTTGTGTGTTTTACTCATATGTGTTTGGTGTACATATTTATTTTCCATCTTTATATGTTCAATTCTACGTTCTTCATGCAATATGGGCAATATGAATGAATGTGCATGGGCATGGTACTAAATTTGCACATAATTGCATAATTCAGTCATAAGACTAAGTAAGCTTTGTGTTAATGATAGACATAGGTACAATTAAGCTAATTATGGATCACAATTCTATGTAGCATATCTACAACAATTTCAGCATTGTTATTATGCCCTTCCTGCAATTCATTTAGATGACAATTTTGAGGTTCAAGTTTCTCCCAAAGTAGCAGGTCACTATTTCAACTTATCAATGGGAGGGGGCAGGACGAGGGGAGCCGAGTTTTGAGGTGCCGGTCTAAAAGCATGCTATGTGATCTCAAATTTTGAACCTTGGTTTTTGAGCTGATGACCAAATCCAAGCTAGGGAGTAAACCAGCCCTGACTGGTTACATCTCTTGTACTAACTGACCAAAGAGGAGAAAATGAGGCAATGGGGGTGAGAGGTATTGCTGTGGAGGGTAAAGACTTGCAAGCAAAATGGATAAAATTTTCATAGAGAGATTACTTCCAGTTCCAGGTACCTGATGAGAAAGAACATGTAAATGTCGGAAAAGGCTTGTGTGGAAAGATGTATCTAGAGAATTAGCTCACGAAAATCCTACTTTCTGAGTTCATCAGCATTAAGGGTCACAACTACTTGACCACAGCTTGAGAGTTGGGGATCTAGATCACTAAAGCCTGAGTTGTTACTTACCGATGGACATGATGTGCCTCTGAAATCAAAATAGGAGCCAACTTCAACAGGAGGATCAGCTGGATGAAAACCTGGTTCAGGTAACTGAGGGGACAATGAGCAGAACATTTAATTCAATTTAAAATGCAGGCACATGAAAAGTGCCACCCCAGAATTTACTTGCAATTGCTATTAATATTTTCGAGGAAAAGCAGTTACAGCCGCTTAGCAACCTGTTGGATTTGCAAAATTAGTGCATAGTGACCTGTAAAATTTTGAGGGATCTCCTTAGCAACCGGTGGAACTACATAATTGGTGTAATCTGATTAGTAGAACTAAAAGTAGCAAATTGCCAAGTATTGAACATGAGTGGGAACACTATCAACAAAATTGGCAAGGTTGCAACAAATATTAGCCATACTCTTAAGAAAATGAAATATGAGAGGTTTAAGAAAACAAAAATACATTTGAGCAAAAATATGCAGGCGAAAACTAGAAAATTCTGACAAATAGTATTCTTTTCAAGAAAATATCCCAAAGTACGTAGAGCTTCCTTCATATGCAATTTTCAGTTTAGGGTCAATTTTAATATGCACAGACTGATAAAGTTGAAAGTTTTTACTTTGAAGATTGTCCCTATTATGCTTTGCAAACATGGTTCGTTGTTGTAAGGATACGAAGCAGGTTTATGAGTCTAGTAACAGAATTTTCATATCTTGCAAGAAGTTTGCAGTTGAGGTGAATGAGAATCAAAAGCATACAACTCAATAGCTGCAGATGTACTTGAGGAAAGCTTGAATACAAATCATGACAATATCATGGAAGATGTGCCTTCTGTATCTTTAAACTTTCAATAACTGGATCCTCTTTGATATTTAAATACTAACATACTGTTCCATTTGAGAGTATCCAGAGGCAAGCTGTTTGATTTGTGCTAATGATAAAAATAACGAACTCAAGGATTTTGTGTAGGTATTTTAATCTAATGCAATGACTGGTTTCAGTAAAGAATATATTATTTCTGATACTGTTGAATTTCTGTGATGTATTCATGGCTTCAAAATGTGCTCAAAGAGGCAGTGAAGATCAGTGCAGAAGTTTGCTTTTCATGTATTTTGAAGGGTTAGATTTGGTTCTAATCTTTGTTTTTAAAAAAATCTGCATAAAATATTCTTTTCACATCTTGACAATTAAATACGCCCTCGTTCTTTACATTAACATGTTTTTGTTGTAATAATTTCCTGACCTGAAGTTTAGATGATGCATCAACCATGACTTGGCATTTATCTGTATTAGCATTCCTAGTTGCTGTGTTGTCTTTTTCTTTGGTTGGAAAACGTCCATTTTTTCCATAGAGATGAAAGACACATATTACATGTTCCATGAAATGGAACTCCCTGATTGCTCTGAAAACAACGAAACCTCTTTATTTCTTTACCATTCACAGTTGCTATATTTCACCTCTAGAATATTTAGCTCATTGAAGGTCATACAGTATATTGTGTTCTGACATTAATATTGATAAATCTATTGACTAACCAATGTTTTTACAGTAGAGCATATGCTCGATGATCCAGTTTCGTCTGGTCCAGGGTCTAGACCACCTGCAAGGCAGCGTTGGACACCAAGTCAAACCCAACTTCATATTTTAGAGCGCTTATATTCGTATGGTAATGGCACCCCAAATAAGCAGAATATAAAGAAGATAACTAGTGAACTTATTCAGCATGGTCCAATTTCTGAAATGAACGTTTATAATTGGTTCCAAAATCGTAAAGCTCGTGCCAAGAGAAAACTACAGCTTCTTCCACATAAGGAAGGTGACTTTGAAGTTGACACGGATGGTGAATCCTGCAGAGAAAAGAAAACTCAAACTGAGGATGAAATGAATAAAGAGGATGAAAGTGCATGGATGGATGAGAAGACAGCTGAGGCTTATGAGAGTAAACACAACATATTTCTCATGGATCAGAGCAGGCTGATGCAAACCCACAGATAAATGTGAGAAATCAATGCATATTTCTCATGGATTCGAACAGGCTGAAGCAAAGCCACAGATACATGGGAGAAACCATGAAATGTTTAATGTGGGTCCATGTATGCCAGTCGCAAATGCACAGACCGATGAGAAAAGCTATGGTATGGATAGTTCAAAGCCACATTCCACTGACCAGCAACAATTTAATGATTCTCAAGATAATGTCTCGTCCTTGATTTATCTTCAATCTGAAGCTGATGTAGAGGCTGATGCTTTATTAGAGAGATCCAGGAATTCTACCATTGCCTGCACTGCAAACGGTATGACCTGAACCAAAAGCTAGATTTCAAGTCTTTTAGCTAGAACTGTAAAATTACAAAGATGTTGGTTGTATTATCTATGCGCCCTTTTCTTTAATTCAGCGCTGCTTATACACTTTTCATACCGTTCTCATTGTGTGAATATTTCTACTAATTTCTAATTTGCCAGAAATTTCTGTATCAAATCAGCAAGAGTTTGGTGTCATGACTGTTCTGCTTGATGGGAAATGGTGTGAAGTGCCAATTGGAGTAGTTGACGTTAGAAAAATGTTTGGTGATAATGCACTGTTGTTGGACTCTCATGGGCATGTGGTCCCAACAAATGATGCAGGAATCACTTTTCACCCACTTCATGCCAGCGAAAGCTACAGTCTTATTAGGTAATTCTACAATAAGGTACAGTACTTGGAATTTCATTTTATTGACTTCTCCCTTGCATCAGATTGCCGAGGAACATTTGTTAACAGACATGGTGAAACCAAGTGGGAAATGTCTAGGTAGTCATCGCCAGATCCACTGGTAGAGGTTTATATCATATTCCAGGCATACTAAATGAAAGGTATTTTGACTTGTGGAGGAATGACATTTTGTAGATGTTTTCTTAATTAATGAAGCTATCATCTGATGTTTCACAGGGAGAACTTTGATATGGGAAGCCATTGTGTTAACTATGTAATTATCTGTAATATTTTTGTCAAATAATAGAACGTTGAGGGGTATTGATTTTGAAACTGACAATTTTAAACAGTTACGTTGTGATTTTGCCACCAAAGAGTGATAATTTTGTGGAAATCTATGTGCTGTTGAGCCGAGACAATATATTACTCTCGATAGGAATTTGATATACCAGAATTGACATCTTGTAGATGTTTTCTTTATCAATGAAGTTATCAGCTGATGTTTCACGAGAAGAACTTTGATATATGGGAAGCCATTGTGTTAAATGTCCCTCTGTAATATTTTTTGTTAAATTGAATGTAGAGGGGTGTTGATTTGGAACTGACAATTCTAAATAGCCATCTCATGTTTTTGCCACCAAGAGGGATTTTTTTGTGGCAGTATACGTGCTGTTGGGCTGAGACACCACTAATACAAATATCTTAAATACATCTATTTGAAAAATGCTGCTAGATTTTATGCATACCACATTGATTAATAATCTTATTACATTCTTTTCATATTTCCTATTGGTTGCAAAAAAATCTTTTGGGAAAAAGGGCCCCAAACTCTATGGTATGGTCAACATTTTTACGATTGACTTCTCAAAGTAATACATCAAAAATGATGGTCAAAAGGGCATCAAATTTTATGTGTAAAATAAAAATGTCGGTCAAACCAATATGTCCCCAAAAATTAGATGACAGTCAAGATAATGTCAAATTCAATGTACAAAATAAAAATATCATGGCCACACATCACAACCTACCCCTTGCTACCTAGATTTACTGCACGGTACGGCAATACATCGGTATTTGAAACGCAGTGCAGTGTGCGCCGAGCACGGCAAATTTTAAAAATCTTGGCATGCACGCTTTTGGGTACGCTTTTATATATATATATATATATATATATATATATATATATATTTATATATTCATGTATATAAATATATAAGTATGTATATAAATTATAAATTTAAAGAAGCATTTGCATACTTATTGAAATTTATTATTTCTCTATCATGATTATTTATCTTAGTGACTGTGATAAGATTCAAGGAGTTTTGAATGTTCATGGTGACCTTCCTTGATCCACTCAAAGACGATAGTATTGCGACATATTTCCAAACATCATAACTAAGGAAAAATATGGATCAAGTGGCGGTGGGACGATTAGTCCGAGCACGGGAGAATGACGAGTTTTGGAAAGCTATCAAAGATTTTTAATTACTAATCACAGCAATCAAAGCTCATGATGAAGATTGCAAAAGTTGCTTGGCAAAAAGGTGCAAAAATGGATTTTATGAAAATAAGAAAAATATTGCCATCAATGCGTAGAGCTTGAGAAAATATACACTTTTAGATAAAACGACACCAAAACGAGTCGCGGAATGAAAGTTATGGCACATGCAAGTTTTTCCGCTACATCTTTCCGGACCCTTTCCAAAAATGGCAATTTTTTTCTATTCTTGTGATTTTTCCACCAAAATCCAAAAAGGAAAGGTACGCTTTGAAACATACCCACGAGAGGGGGATGAGATCATGGTCCGGGCACAGCAAAACCGCACCCGGACCACACCCGCCCCCTCGTGGGTACGCTTTCAAGCGTATTCCACAGCCGTATTGCACTGCAGAACCTGCACGTTTATGCTGGCGGGGGCCTTGAGCGTTTAGCAGTCTAGCTTGCTACCATAAAGAAT
The DNA here is from genome assembly GCA_018340775.1 of Taxus wallichiana var. yunnanensis. Lineage (NCBI taxonomy): Eukaryota > Viridiplantae > Streptophyta > Pinopsida > Cupressales > Taxaceae > Taxus > Taxus wallichiana. The sequence continues at coordinate 232,672,766 of CM031238.1, read as the reverse complement.
GTCTATTGGCATGATTAGATTCGTTAGGAATTTGATATATCAGAATGATCAAGATTAATATCATTAGGATTAATAGGTGCCTCACATTTTTGTTATTTTTTGTGCAATATTATACAATTGGTAAGTACATAGTTTCTAGCTTCTCATTTTTGTTGTTTTTGTGCAATATTATTCAATTGATGTACATAGTTTCTCGCCTTGCATTTTTGTTATTTTTTATGCAATATTATTCAATTGATGCACAGTTTCTAGCCTTGCATTTTCGTTATTTTTGTGCAATATTATTCATTTGATAAGTACATGGTTTCGAGCCTCAGATGCATTTGGTAGTGATGGTATGTAAATTTGTAAGTTGATGAATGCAGAATTAGGGACAGTGTATTCAATAGCTATTCGAGTGTATAGAGGCTGTCCAGTCAACGTTTAACATGTGTGCCTGATGGTATTTGTTTTTGGTTTGTGCAATATGGTTCCATGGAAAAGTATGTAGTTCCTCGCCTTAATATTAGGTGCACTTGGTAGTATGCTGTGTGAACTTATAAATTGATGAATTCTATAAGAATTGAGGGCATTGTATTTGAGAACTATTCAAGGTTATCTGTGTTATCTCCCAAGTCTTTAGATTTAGTTCAATTGTTTGATAAATGGATATAAAACACTTGTTAAATATATATGTTTAAACACCAACAAAATTGAGTATCAGACTTGATATGTGATGGTCTCATTAATTGGCAATGAGGGCCAAATATTTTTAGTGGCCTTCCTTTTACATCCTTGTGAAAAAATTTCATTGTATAATGAACACCCTCCTTCAACCACAACTGAGCTAAAGCAGTGGACATTTTTCCTAGTGTACGGAAGCAAACCACGGTAGCTAATAATTAAACATTTTGGGGTACACCACCCTAAAGTCACGTTTCATCATTATACACAAGGTTTGTTTAGTAGACATTGAATTGGTTGCTAAAGTGGATTTCTAGAAGGATCTAGTTGGTGTCTAATCTACCACCTACATCGTAGTAAACAAGAATGGTCCCATTTACCCAAATATAAGTTAATGTGGAAGACAACTTTTCAACAAAAAAATTATAAACTTTCACGAGGTTCTCATTTTTCTTGCTAGATATCCCTTTATATAATCTTAGATATTCTTTTTTTTTTATAATGGTAAAAAGGTAAAGGGTTTGAAAGGCTCCTATAATCTTTATTACGCTGAAGAATAAAAAGATAAAGCCCAAGCTAAACCAAGCATTAGATAGGAGTTATACACCAAAACTCCTAGTTTCGGCCAACCAAGGCATTGCCACTAGTATGCAAAAGTTATTGGAAAGACCCAAAACCAATGGGCTCTAGCCCTAAATTGATGTCAATTTTTCCTTTTTGGTTTTTTTCTTTCAACTTCCCACAACCTCCCTTGAGAAGGCTTGTTCATGACCGATTGCAAATCTAAATTTTTGTTTTCAAAAGGAGAGTATGAACTCAAGTATTTACGATTCAACTAAGCCGCTAGCTCCTTATTTGAGTTTCGAGTTTTCGATTCACAACCTCTCTTCATCACTCATGACGAGGTCTCCTTTGACCAATCTTCAAGGGGAAATTTGCTCCTCTCCTTTTTTAATGTTATAGGTCTACATACCTCTTTCGACAACCATGTTAGCCTGAATAAGACTCTTCCGGTTATGAGGAATATTGTTGCTTGCATCCTTATCATCATCTTCGGACTCAACAACAAGTTTGGAGAATTCCATCTATTGGGCGTTGGTTTTGTCCATTTTTCTTGGGTGAACTCTATTTTGGGGCAGGTAGCTTGTAAGTGCCTTGGGAGTATAATATGCGGCATCAAAATGTCGTATTTTCATAATCCAAGCCTTGGATGTGTTGACAACTATCCCATTTGAGTATCGGTTTATCCGGGATACCTTGATTGAGATCTACCTCTAGCGCAAATGCAAACAAATGTAGGCAACATCGCTTTAAACCTCTTCTCATCATGCTTGATAAAGGTGTCCAAAGTATTACCTATTGCATTGGGAGCAAGATGGAGATGTAGAGGTAGGATGGGGAGTTGAAACTAGACAAGCATTTTAGCAATTGAGAGAATTTGGGTCAAAATTTGCAAACCATAGAAGTGATAACAACCTGCAATACCCCGAGATTAGGTGCATCCGCTAAGGCTCTATGGAATTCCCCGATCCGTGAATAGAACAATGTAAAAGCCTTTTAAGCATATAGATAAATCTCACAATTTTTGTCCATGTATGTATCCATTAATACAAGGGCTATCGGTTGGCCAAAGTTCGTTAAATATGCAAATAATCGTTTGTTTTTCTAAATATTTGCCAATGTCCATTAGCTCCTTGGGAACTCTACTAATGGAGTCTCTTCCTCATATGCTCCATGATGTATGTAGAAGGGGGCTTCGAGCCTTTGGAGTGGACCCTGAATTCTTTTGCATTGCTTTTTTATCCTAGATATTCGAGTAACATGAAATGTCTTTAAATTTGGACTAATATATAAGCTATCTCATTTGTTAGTAGTTAACAATTGTGCTTCACAATATGTAAATAATGTAAACATGATTTTTAGCATTAGAAATGAGAATATGTTACATCCTTTCAAAAACTAAACATGATTCTTAATATTAGGAATTAAAACTACATTAATCAAGATAAAATTGTAATGTACTAAATGAATAATCTGCCTTAAATATGTAATGTTAGACTTTTTAAAATATGTTTACACTTTCTACACAATGATAAAACTTTGAGAATGAGAAATGTTTAGAAATCTCTTGATAGTGTTGGATCTTGATTACATTTAACACACAATGGTAAGTGATGAGAAAACATGTTTAAAAAGGAGAGTAATTCAAGATTTATGTCAAATGTTGTCAAGTCGATATTTCAATATACATCTCAACCTCAATGATTAATTTTATGACTGATTTAATATGAAATTAATTATAAGTAGGCCTTTATTGAAATAATTCCTTTATCTTCATTGTCCGCTCTTTCTTCTCGAAGGATTATCAATGGGTTCTTAATGAAGGACCCTAGTTTTGGGGTCGGGCTGGCCTTTTCCTTACCCTACGTTTTTGGAGTTCGATCCTTCTTCTATGGTGGTGTCCAAAATGTCGGTTTGGGTTCGCTCTCCGAACCTTCCACTCCCATTTTGGCACCCTACAATTTGTGTTGTTATTGGCAATAGTATTGGTAGGTTCATTAAGATGGATGAGGAGTGGTCTAAGCAAGGGTTGTACACCTATGCACACATCTGTGTTGAGGTGGATCTAAGCAAAGGGCTTCCTGATAAAATGGAGTTGATTTTTGAAGATTTCAAGTGGGTGCAACTTTTGGACTATGAGAACACTGCCTTCCATTGTCGTCTGTGTCATCAAACTGGGCACCTTCACGATGCTTGTCCTCAGCAGCACCCCATGGCACGAAATAAGAAATCTCCTTCGACCAAGATGAAAGGTTGAAAACCTCTCGCGCCTCATGAACGCATAGAGGAAAGCCCTCCGCTAGTTGGTGCGAGGACGTACATGTTGATGACTCCACCCTCGAGGGTTTGGAAATGTTAAGAGGTCTCATGTTTCTGAATCCTCATATTCAGATCCTGATCACTGGTTGTTCTGACATGGAGGCTTCTCATCGAGCTTTGGCTCTCCAGCCTAATAGTTGGACCGTTGTCACCAAATCTAAGGACAAGAAGGGGCGCTTTGAGCCTCAACACCTTCTCCTTGGGCTTCTTTGGCTACGGCTCCTCCTGTTTCGCCTTCTCCTTGGCTTTCTCCAACTACGACATCTCTTGTTTACGCTTTTCGTTTCTTGTAGCCAATGTGGCATTTTATGTTGTCCTTGTTGGCGTTTGTTGTTGCCCTCGTGGCGTTTTGTGGGACCGTGATTTTTCCAGTCACCCTTGCTAATGTAACTCTCTTTATTTTTATTTAATATAAAGGGCAGTTCCAATAGTAAAATAATTCCTTTATCATTTAAAAAATTTAAAATGATTTCAAAATCCGAACATAAAGTTCAAAAAGAAAATATGATACTATTTAACTTTATAGCCGTTTGTAGAAACTTGATTTACACTCTTTTGGTGTGAAGGGGATAAAGTGCATTATCTATAGATTATTATTTTCCATATCACCAATGCCATTAATGCGAAAAAACTTTATTTGACATCCTCCACTTGTCTAAAATGAATCTCTAGCGTTTTTCCATATATTAATTTCCACAAAAATACACCTTATAAAATCCAATTCTAAAGTTGTATTAAATATTTTCTTTCCTTCAAGATTGTTTTAAGGATGTATGATATTACTAGCAATTGCATGTGAAATGTGCGATGTGAACGCCGAAGGGCAGTGTAAGACGAGGTTGATTTTGAGGGACCAAAACATAAAAGGAGGAAGAGGGGTGCAGAAGAGGGGGTTAGAGGGAGGAGAAGCAATTGGGAGAGGATAATATTGGGTGGAACCATTTTGAGGAAGAAAACTTTCTTACAAGGAGGAACATATGTAACATGTGCATATTTTGTCAAATGTTTGATGAAGAAAGGGGATACGTGTGTATGGCATCGTGGCAATATAGTCTGGAGATATCTTAGAGAGCAAGGTGTTGTCAATGAATACTTGAAAGAAAAGTTACATTTTTGGTTCAATCTTGAAGTCAACATATGTTAAAACTGCAATTCTTTGCATTGAGGGTTCATTATGTTGTCGATTTCAAGCTCATATATGATTATGGTTTCTCTTTAGATTTTAAGAATGTGAATAAGGTTCTCCCTCATAAACATTTGTATTGAGTGCGAATAGGTGTGGGATATGATGAAAGAAGTAATGAGTATCATGATTCAATCAAAAAAGAAAATAGTATCGACCTTATGAATAACAATGTATTGCGCTAATTTTAAGCCATATGGAGGGGCAATGCAATCAATGTCATTAACTTGTCCATAAGTTGTATGGCACCATAAACCGGTCATACATAACTGAACGAAATGGAATATTTCGAAGAAAAATGGAAAAGGGGCTTTGCTATTATTTTATTATATCTTTTAAAGTGTTAAATTTTTTGGTTGGACAACATTTAATATGTTTTTCATCGAACTCACGGTGGGAAGATACATCAACGATCAACCTCAAGAACGTGTAATCTATCTTCCATAATAGAACTTTAATGATATAATTAAGACTAATTGCTTTTCACCCTACAACAAACAAACTCCCTCTTTTTGGTGAACGGCCCTGGATCGATGAAGGAGCGGAGCCTGGGATATCCATGCGAAAGTGTTCCCCTCGTGAAGGAAGAAAGATGACACCTTAACAACAATAATGTTGTTTCCCAACTTAAAGTCAACAAAGGTCAATCCTTGTCGATAGTGCCTCCACCGACATTAAAAATCCAAGATATCTGCTAAACAAATCACCATTACTCATTTCTTGATGGTCGCAAAGGCTCTTAGAGAGATACTACTATGAAAATATAGAACATAAGTGAAGTAAAAAGATAGACAAAACATTTGTTCTGGCAGTCATTGATGACCAAAACATACAATCTCATGATGTCAAGGTCTTTATATGTCTAAAATATGACAAAGTGGCGAATACAATATGTTGTTAGAGCCCTCAGGATTTCTACCTGCAAACACGCCTTTCAACATAAATATATAAAATAAGATATATATATATATATATATATATATATATATATATATATATATATATATATATATGTTAAGATTGAATATTTAACCACATTCATTTCATTAATACTTATAAAAGGACACACATTCAAATTAATATGGATAATTTAATGGCACAAATAAGAAAGTTCATGGAAAAAACAAAATTAACAAAAGCTGTCATAATTTTTCAAAAAGTCAGAGGGGTGGCAAGCTTCTTGTTGTAAAAATGCCTTTCGGCGTAAATATTCACTTCGAATATTTTAAAAACATTATTAGTTTCTCCCACATGAAAAAAGGAATTGAAATCTAATAAACACTTGGACCTATTTATAATGGGTGGAAATGAAATAAATATTGATTATTGTAAAATTAAGGAAATTGTTTTGTAAACTCTTGGTCCGTCTTTTGTTGATTTGGATGAGCACAATGAAGCCTTCATCCTTGACAAATACATAAATACATTAATATTACAACAAAAATTGTTTAATAAGAATTATTTTTGCAATCCATTTTAAAATTACAAATTTATGAAATAATAAAATAAAATAAATTTGTATCAAATCTTATCTATGAACAATCCATAAAAATAATAATTATGTTTAACCCCATGATATAACATTCAATTATATATAATTAAACATATTTTATCGCATATAATGTCTTCAATGGGAATAAACCAACTATGTGACACTTACTAATATTTAACAATTCACTTTTCCATTGATTCGAGACCAATACGATAATATTTTGATTATGAGATACTAAGCATATTATAGTTTAGGGCCCACAATTTGACTCCATACCAATAATATTAAATACGATGATATATTTTTAAATAAAAATGCAATATTTTGCTTAGTAAAAATGTGATATTAGGAAGAAAAAAGTTACTTTAAAATAAATATCATTGTATGTCGAGGAGTAGGAAATGATGATAGGAATACAATTGTCACTTTTTCCTTTCCTCATAATACAATAAAAATAAACATGACACTTTCTACCCAACATACGAAAGCGTATTAAATATGTCAATTTATACACCACCCAACAATGATTGCCGATGTTAAAATCCAAAAGAAAACTTGATGCATATGTAGATGTTGATTATGACGAGGACACCTACGATGACGAATTTCATACGTACGTGAACGTTGATACAAATGGTGAGGATTAAAAGTTGTTGTCAGAGGCCCTTGGGCTTTACGCGCAATAAACACACCATCGGACGTAATTATAATTATATTAAATGAACTATGTTGTGGGGAATCAATCAACTCTGGATTTTCATAAAAGTTCATATTCAATTTAAAAGTAAGAGCAGCTGCTCAAAATTGTGATTTCAGAAACCACAATACAAAAAATCGGTTAAATGCAATGATCTCTTCCTTCCTCCCTTTCTATGTTTTAATCCAAAAATACATATCTAAATAAGTAACAATGATCTATCGCTAACAAAAAAGATGAATTTTGGTGGTGGTAAAAAGTATGGACTTCAAACTAAGAGCACAAATTCCCCCGAAGAAACCATCCATACTTGCGTGTCTTATGTCAAGTTTCCAAAATAATGGCGACGAGGAGGATGAAATCAAAGCTGACAATGTCCAACGAGGTTTCACCACGATAATGCCAAGATGAATTTTCGTTGTAGATGAAGTCCATTCCCTTCTTTATATTAATGAGTTTCTTTGCATGTGTGTTAAATTTCCTTTATATTACAAGGATTCCTGGTTTCCCTCAAAAGCCTTCCCGTCAAGGATTTGAGCAACAAGTTGAAGAAGGGGGTGAAGAAAATATTATGGTCCTTGCACATCACATTGTGAAATCCTCAACCACCTTGGTCGATATGTCCAGAAGCAAGCTCATAATTATCCTTGACTTTGACAACCGATTATGAAGGTATAATTAGAGGATGATTTTGTAACAACAAAGAGATTCATTTGCAAATGGGACACAAATGCCACATGAAGCATGCTCTTCTAGAGTAGTCGTGAAGAAGCTCAAATGTACATGGACACAATCAATATGCTCCATGAATCATGGAACATTTGTTTGCCGAGGGCAATAGCTCCACAAAGCTGATCTGCGTGGCGTGTCTTATGAAGATGTCCACGGTCCGATTGGAGGAGTTTCACAAATTTCTGTTATCTAACAGTGAACCTATCGATTTGGATTGGTGTTTTATGTAGGAGCATCCAGGGTATAAGAGCAATCTTGCATCACCCAAAAATAGTTTTTTGTTTTTCTTTAATAAGGCTAAAATGGTAGGGTTACTATTATTTTGTAAGTTTGCATTTATGAAAACTTCAAAGTTAAATTTGAGGCCTTTAGAGGCTTCGGATGGACCCAAAAATTGGAGGCAATCCAAAGTAGTCTACCATTAGGTGCTTTTTTATTGTGTGTGTCTTCTTGAGATCTTTCAGAAAAGGTATTAAAATCGAAAATCCAATGGTCGGATCAAAAGTTATGATCACGTGAAGTTGTCAGATTTACTAATTTGGATATAAATTTGAGAAGTATCTAGGAAGGTTACATTTTCTAAAAGATTCTAGGGTTATGTTTTCCGAGGGTTCTAGGGTAGTCAAGAATTCCATATAAAGGGAGCTAAGGGGTTTTGAGAAAGGGCAGATGGGATGTGGCTATGATTTGCAGATTTGCAAACTTATGAAATCAAAGGCCCATAAGATGGCAATTGTAGTTTTGTAATTTCAATCTTATTTCAATAATAATAGAAATATTGGTTTCCTTCTATCATTTTATCTTTGCAATTTCCTGTTGTTGTTGGTTTTATATTGAAAGGGGAACACCCTTCATCAATGGTCATCAACCAAACCATCGTTTTATTTGCCCAAAGAGGACAAAGACTCCACGGCTAATTGCTTGACCGCCCACACAGATGGTGAGGATTTATTTCATCGACATCCATGCATACAACTAATAACCATGTACGCTTATTTTATTGTGCATGTCATAGAGAGGTCAAACTTTCAAACCGAGACAACACCTTTAGACATAAAAAAAAAATTATATAATGTTGTTTTTTTGTTTAATATTTATAGATTAAAGGATAAACATTTTTAATTTTTGGGATAAATATTACATCATTTATATTGAATAAGAATTATTGACATTTTAGATTTAGTATTAAGAATTGGGGAGTATTTATTATATCAAATTTATTTTTATTTGTGACATTAATCTTACTCTCATCCCTTTTTGATATGGAGAAACTTTTACATAAATTATTTCTCGTTACAATTAATGGATTTCTTATAATCATAATTACTTAAATTAAGGAAGGTTCAATTAAATAAACATATACTTATCGATTATAATATACCATATATAAAAAAACATAAATAATTTTTCTCATATCTATGTAATATTTGGTGACAAGATGTACGGTCGGAGGCATTAGACATGTCTTGGTCATTGCGTTTAGTGAATGAAAATGGCTAGTGGTGGCGAGCACACGATACCTTACATCGGTGGATGACAGGTTGAGGGTGAAGGGCGACACGTGGTGGAGCTGGATGTATTATTCGACCAGAGATTAGAAATAGTGTGTAGACACTAAATCACACACTTTAGGTAATATTTAGTCTCGGTCTCATACTACTATTCATATGGTTTTTGAGTGAAGAAAGTACTAATTAGCCCTCGTCCTTGGTCATTTTTATTTACTTTCTATTGTAATTCCTAACCTTCACCACACATACACCTTAGTTTATTTTTGACACTTTCCGTCATTTTAGCCTTGAATAGGGCCCATGGCGCGCCCGGTCCCAATCGGGGGCCTTGATCCTCTCCCATGTGCTCCAGTCCAACTATATAGCTCATATTTGTATCTTCTGGAGCTCATATATCGTCGCATTTGAAATTTGTTTATCCAGTTCATACTACGACACGGTCTAGATCAACTCGTAAATCAGCTAAGCTCCTTCTAACCCTATTTTCTAATTAGGCTTTCATACTTTCATCTATTTAGTTTTTTGGGTTATTTTCCATAGTTATTTACTATACTTGTTTACTACATTTACATGTTGTTCCTAGTTTAGATTAATTTCTCTAAATCCACATTTTAGTTAATCATTTTGGTGAACCCGACTATATCTTCACACTTATTTGATCTTATTCATTCATTGCTTATCATCCTAGGATTTAGTCATCATGAGTATCTCAATAAATGATTATTTACTTGAAACCCTGATCTAAGACATAGAGTCCAACATCTGCTTGCTACTACTCATATTCATGTCGACATGCATCTTGATTCGGTTTATCAAACATTTGTTGATGCATTTTCTCAACACATAGCATTCAAGTCTAATCCTCCCACTGATGTTCATACTTTTGAAAATGACCCACCTTTGCATATCATGTGTCACATTAACAACTTAGGTATCAAACACACTTTAATTGATAATGGATCTGAACTCAACTTGTGTCCTATGTCATTCCTTGAAGTCTTAGGTATTTCCGCTTGTAATGTTAGCCCATCTTGTATTTCACCGCATGCTTATGATGGTTCTTTTTACCCATGTCTTGGTCACATTACCCTTCCCATCACTGTCGGTCTAAAAACTATCAACATTGTGTTTTTCGTCATTGATTTTCCAATCTTTTACAATTGTTTGTTAGCAGGCCATGGCTTCATGCCATACAAGTTGTCGCTTCTAATGTCCATCATTGTGTAAAATTTCTCCATGAAGGCATCGAGTATACTATTTTTCATGACCGTGATCCATTCCAATATTTTGACCAAGCTCCTCGCACTAGTTTTCCTATTCCACATAATGATACTACAAATGATCCTCAACCTATGGATGAACCACCTCACTTGCCACCACTTGAAGGTACTATTTGTGTGATAGATGTAGTTTCTTCTATGCCACCTATAATAATGCATCTATGATTCACTTATTATGGTCACCTTCAACGTTTCTCTCACCCACCATGTTGCCACCTACATTAGCATGCCCACCTTTCACTTGTACGCTCTTCATGAATGACTCATATTGGGAACATATTCCATTTGATCCTACATGTGATGACACTATATGCACACATGATGGTTTGGCTCGACTAGGTTTTTTTTGAGGATCTTTATCCTCCTCATGATTCTCATCTCTATTATGGTTTCATCACTATTACTGTTGCTTATGGGTTACATATATTTCATCTTATTGTTTTCTATCACGCACTCCTCGTTCTTCACCACTTACATTAGGGAAATCATGGATTGATTATATTGGGGCACTCTAGATCCGATCATATAGACATCTCTTTCCCTATGCCTTTTGGGCGTATCTTCATTTGTAATAGCTCTTTTATAGGTTATACACAAAATATCACTCATTGGTATGCACACGGTTTTCCACTTCCTCCATTTATTGATGAGGAGTATGCCATGGGTATATACAACTTACGCCTTAATGGTTCATTACGTGATCAACCAGAAACTATTGCTTATCAAGTCACTAATGCGTATCCATTCGATTATGATCCTAAGAGCGATGATCTCCTAGACACATAACATGATTGCATCCTTCATCCTATGTACTTGGGGGCATAGCTTCCAACACATCCCACCTTCTCATATTAAGTTTCAACACATCACTCATTATTGCATCATCATACATCAATCTTCTCACATAGACATTTTATTTACACATTTTAGCATCGTCATTACTCGATGACACACTCTTGTGCTTCGATTCACACTTGATTATTGAGGGCTTACTACACATGAACCCCACACACTACACTATAGTATGTATTACACATCGTGTTTCATGTCTAACGTCATATATTCTAAATTTAGTTTATATCATTTTAATCTTTTCATATCTATACATCATACATATACTAGTCCTCATCATACATATACAACACCTTCATGGTCTACGAGCTTAGCATTTTACACACTACATCGCGCACATCCTACACTCATTCATCTACATTGTACATTACATTACATGGCATCTTATACATCATACACAACACAACCTACTCATCACATGTCATCTTTCATCATAACACATACTACCTCTCTTTCTATTCGCCTGCACTCACCACATTATGACACACTTTAGTTCCTCGGTCCACACTCGACTACCGAGAGTTTACAAATCAAATGGACCTTATCATACTTACACATTTATCATTTGACCTCCCATCATGTGACATTCCTAGGTTAGTGACATACACTTTAGGCTAAATGGTCACCTATTCCTTCATCTTGTAGTGGTATACGCTTTAGGCTACATCACCACTCCCTACTATTCATCTTGTAGTGATATACTTTAGGCTAAATCATCACTCTTTTTATCATCTTGTTGTGATATACGCTTCAGCTATAAGGTTCACACACATCATTTCTAGGTCACATTTCATCAATACACATACACAATCATCACAGCGTGTTAGACACAACACACACTTCGACCATTTCCCGATGATGCAATCTCTTTTATGGTTCATTCTTGACTGCTGAGGGGGAAAACTAAATGAACCTCATTACTGCATACATTTCCATTCACTCGGGGGGCATGCGGCTCCTACCATCCATCTTACATTCTATTCCATCCATCCACAACATACTGCATATTATTGTTGCCTCTACTTTTGCTTACATTTGCTTGTTCATGGTCGCTTTATTACACATGCTAGTTAGATCTCTTATATGTCATTTATCTATATCATACACATGTGTGCGTTTACGCCTTTTTATAGTTGTGATTGCAAATACATGTCTCTTACACACAACACAAATGCTTACCTTCTACCCTTCCTACACTGGTTGTTGGGGGCATCCACATTCATCTCTCACAGGTGTTATTATTTCATTTTGTACTTAGCACTCTATATTATATGGTTATACATGCTTTTGACATACTAGTTATCTTTCTAACATGCTAATGAGTGCTTCATGTGCAACATTTGTTATGTAGGGATATTTTCTTCCATACTTGTTTGTTATATTATCTGTTATTGCTTATTTTTGTATGCGGGCCTTGCCCTTTGTTTGGTGTGCACACTTGTTTGTTTGTATGCGGCCATGATGGCCTTGTGTGTCTTGTGACATCATGAGTGATGTCCCATGTCTGCAGCCCACTTTGTGTGGCTTAATTTTCTTCTTGCATGTTTACATTACTATTTTACTTCGTAGATTTTACATTATTTGCATAACTTACACATTGTCTTCTACATGTATACTTTTCGTACTAACACTTGTCTTTGGCTATCCTTTTGTTTGTGTGTGCCTTGGTTTCTACCAAGCGCATCCCTTCCCCATGCAAGGAAGAGTTACATTGTTCATGCAATTGGTACTCTTTTGGGGCCGCATCTTTGTCAACGACATCGCATGCAACCCCAAAGAGGGGGCATCAATTGGGTTTTCTACATACTACACAAAGATTCTACATTGGTTTGTTTGAGCTTATATACAACGGTGGGTTCAAACCAAAGGTACGAACCCCATACATAAAAATTTTAGGGCATGGTTGTCCTTAGTATTCTGGGGAGCAAAGATTAATGGTAGAGGATACAACAAAATTCCTCCCAATACTTCTTCTACCATCGGCATCGAATTTCCCAAAAACCGAGAAAATATAGAGATCTCTTCATTTCTTCGTGGAAGCGATTACATGAAGGAGAATAATGCATCTTTCTCCCTACACTTCTTCGGCCATGGTGGTGTGAGATCACCCAAAAAAATTGTAGTACATGATATCCTTCTACACACTCTCTCTCATCATGGATTAGGTGCACATGTTCCATTTTTCATTTGTGTATTTTACATTTACATGATTTTTCATACATACACGTGTCTTTTACATGCATTTTTACATATACATGTGTATTTGACTACTTGATCATCTTCTCCTTGCAAGTCCGATCGTATGAGAAGCAAGCAATCAATCAATAATAACAACGACATCAACAACAACATTTTACGGAAAACACACACCATAATAACCATACAAGTACATCACATACATCAAAAGAGCTACACACATGTTTCCTCCCTAGGTTCACTCTAATCACTTTTTTGATTTTTCATCTTTAGTTTCCACTCTCCATCATCTTTTTTTCACTCCACACTTTATCTAGTCCTTTGCATGCTTTCTACATAGCTCTACATGGACATCATGTACACATCTCTATCTAATTTACATTATCGAGAATTCCACTCACCAACATAAAGTGGGGGCAAATGTAGACACTAAATCACACACTTTAGGTAATATTTAGTCCCGATATCATACTACTATTCATATGGTTTTTGAGTGAATAAAGTACTAATTAACCCTCATCCTTTAGTCATTTTTATTTACTTTTTGTCGTAGTTTCCAACTTCATCGCACATACGCCCTAGTCTATTTTTGACACTTTCCATCATTTTAGCCTTGATCGAGGGACCCATGATAGTATGGGAGTGCCCCGTCGATGCCTGGTCCTAGCTGGAGTGCCCCGATCCTCTCCCATGTGCTCCAGCCTAGCTTATATAGCTTATATCTCGTATCTTCCTGGAGCTCTGTATTGTCGCATATATAATCTATTTATCCAGGTTCATACTGTGACACAATCCATATCATCGTGGGAATCAACTAGTCTCCTTCTAACCCTATTTGTTAATTAGGGTTTCATACATTCATCTATTTAGTTGTTTGGGCTACACTTGTTTACTATATTTACATGATGTTCCTAGTTTAGATTAACTACTATAAATCCACATTTTAGTTAATCACGGTGTGCACAATATAGTTAACAAGTACGAATGTATCGACATTCTTGTCAACAACGTAGGCATGCATTGCATCGGCCCTCTTACCGAGCTACCCTTAAATATTTTACAATCCACCTTATACTAAGCACAAAGGAGATGAACGGTGATGTAGAGTACCTAAAGGGAAGACCCATTTCATCATATCAAATTAAAATATTAATATGTCGATGATGTATGAATGTTAATATTTTCCGTCTACGTCCTTGTACATTGTCAAAGGGGGAAGCCTAAACCCAACTGTGAATGCCTTCGCGTAATTAAGGATGTATGATTTTTCAACAATTACCATTAATGTAAAAATTCTCTATGTGGGTGTAATTTGTTTCCAATAATGCGATGTTGGTGTTGTTAAGGGCCTTCACAGCTTTTTCAATGATCCCAAGAGTGACAAAATCAATCCATTATCATTGTATACTCTAGCCATTAAATTCTTGTTGAATTCATCATGCTTAATAGCGAAGAAGTTTTTTTATTAGAATTTAATAAAGATAATTTTTTATTTGAACTTTGGAAGTATTGAATAATAATAAACACATGTTCTTGTAGATACCTAATTTTGGTACGTTAATTGTAAAATTGCATTTTTATAAAGTACTTGTGTTTTTCTTCATTAACGGTCTATATTACGCTCATGCTTGATTCATTTTTCTATTTTCAATTTTTTTGTCATGTTTCCATGATTCTCTCCCCTCTTACCCTCTTATCCCCCATTTTCTTACTATTATGGTTTCCTAATCTGTCAATAACATTAACAACCCCCACAAAAATATAAATGTATGACCCTCAAATATGTATCTATATGGTTTTGGGGCCTTTTGTTCTATAAGTCCACCTAGGTGCACATGTTGTGTGGTTTTTCTTTGTTGGTATTATTTCCCATTATGTATTAAATTGTGCGCCAAAAGAGTCCTTTTGAATTCAAGAAATCCATTAATATATAAGTGCTTTAATACACTTGATATATGAATGAGTAATAAAAGATCATTTTCATGTGAAAAGTAATTACAAGCACTTAGAGAAAATATTCAAGCGTTCAAGGAAATCTAAAGAGCGTCATTATACCATCGATAATGATAATGGTTGAGTACTTGTATGATACTATACTTCTTGTTAAACAACACATTATACTTGTTTTATTGGTTTTAAAGAATTATACAACTCAACATGCTTAATAATAATGTGGTGATAAGACATGATACTAAAAACATCCCCCATTTTAATTGTGTTCTTGTAAGGTATTGCTAATTTTTTAAAGTTTAAAGGATATCAATTTTCCAAAGATTGTATAATTCTAAAAATGCAAGTGAGGTTTTGAGCCTTGAAGTTGGTAAATAGGTTTGTCAAATCATATTTTCCTAACTAACACTTTTTCAAATTGTGCACTAATGGTCTTGAAAGAAGCATGCACCATTTTTTTAAGGTTATATGTCATGCTGATTTTTCCGGGTATTTACCCGTTGTCTAAAAGTATTGTGTGTTCTTTGTGTTTCACAACTATCTTCAAATATGCACCAAGTTAAATACTCCTTTAATAACCCCTTCCTCTTTTCATTTACCACTATATCAAAAATATTCATTTATGTATTTAGATCCAAAATCACTATTTATAATCTATTTAGATCTAGTTGCAATGTGTATGTGTGGATGCATTGTATTATCGATGCAAAAATGAATTTCCATAAATACATTTTGGTAAATCCAAATTTTTGTTCATGCACAGTAGCCTTTCGAGGTTAAATCTCAGTTCCTTGGTGATAGATCTAATTGTCATATAACTTGTATTGTCTCATGTTTAGACAATCCTAGATGTAATTGTTTTATGTTTAACTTAAGTCCTAGTGTGCATGTTTTATCTATACCTAAATTGTGCTTAGTTTGTGTGCATTTTTCTTAGCATAATGCCTTCATTTTAAGCTCGCATGGATCTTACAAATGTTTTATCAAAAACTAAATTGTCTTCCTTGAATGATATTAATATGAAAGATGAATATGATTTTGGCTATAAGGTTGAGTTAGCAGACAAAATGAAATCTTTGGTCAATTTTTTAGTATAGATAGATTCAATAAAATCATATTAAAACATGACACCGAGAAATATTCTTCATTACTATTAACATTTGAATAGCCCATACATCTAGATGGACGATCTTCCATGAATAAGGAGTCAACAACTAATAGACAAATACCTATAATCACTCTTACTTTTCTATTTACGTGAGTTATAAATAACCTCACATATAAACTTAACTACTAACAAATATATCTCACTCCTAAGTGTATCTCGTATGAATTGTTGAACAACTCTTTTATATGTTTATTCTCACATGTACAAATTATACTCACCTTTAATAATAAAGCATGAGAGTACTAATGATTCCGACATGGACGCCCTCTTCTCCTACCTCCGGCCCCACTTAGTGAACATGGGAGAAAACATCTCATTTTGGAACTGCAACATGCCACTACAGATCTTGCTCATGATCTTAACCCATGTGCACCACATTATCTTACACACAACTCAACAAACATGTACCATCAAGCTTGCACATAACTCAAAAAAAAATTATTCTCATAGATGACTTTCTTGGATGGATGTAACAACGACCTAGGTATGAAAATGCATCCACTCATTTTTTCATCTAATGATGGTTTTATGCGGTCTCGTAAATAGGAAAAATGACACGGGATTCCTAGTGTACTCGACTTCCCAAGGTCGTGTCAAGACAACTGAAATCTGAAAGATGATATGGGTATGGAAGAGGTATAAGTGATAAAAGTGGAATATATGGGGATGGGTCGAGATTTCATGGATGAGCTAATCGCATTCGATCAACTTGAAAATGGGATACTTGTCAAGGATGGTAAAGACTCATCTAATCTCTCTAGGTGAGATACTACGATCAAGGATGATTGATGTGCTCAACTCTCGATCTATGTTTGTTAGACCAAATATTTTTGACATGGCTCGACAGGCTCTTGGAAAATTGCCCATTCTTCTCTAAATATTCCTCTTCAGAGAGGGTCATGTGAGAACGTGAACAAAGGATGAAAAGAGAAAACTAAGGATTTAGATGTCTAGCTTGGTTTTCTTGGTTGGTTTAAATTTCTCCTATGGTTAGTTGTTTGTTCAATGCATCAAGTTGGCTAACAATCTTGGGTGGCAAAGGAGTAGATCGGAAAACTAACACTCATAATCCTAAATATATGTCTCCTTGGTATTGATCAATGCCTAGTGGGTGAATGATGGGTTCAAATATCCTCCTACAAGGTTGGGCCGGATCGAGAATGGTCACCGAGGTGCCAACTCGTGAGCAAGGACAATGAAAGTTAAAAACTAGCCAAAGAGTGGTCAGGGACTATGATTTGGTAGTGTGAGCCTCTAATGACTATGTTTGTTGTTTTGTTTTAATTTCTTAAACTACTTTGAGCTCTAATTTTAAATAAATAACGCAAAACAAATCTAGTTTAAATAAAAGACAAATTGATTTCCCCTTTTAATTAACTAGATCTCTTTTACCATTAATTAAATAAAACAAGTGCATCTATCTATCCTAATTATTTTTGGTATTTTTAACAAGCTTTTAGAAGGAAAAGAATTAAAATAAACTAATTAACTAATGTTTTTGTATTTTATGGAATATTTAAAAGAAATAGAAATTACTTATATAGACACATAATTAAAATAAATCAATTATTGCTTCTAAAAAATAAAAACTAAGATAGGGAAAATTAGATATGGTTATTCCTCTGTTGTAGGTTTTTATGGAAATACTACTCTAATGTGGAAGTACTCAAAAGTTATTATTCCAATGAAGCAAAAATTCCTCTAATATAACTTCTACCTCAAGTTTTTCGGAAAGGGGAAGCTTCTCAAAAGCAATTTCCTCTTTGTCGTATGACCTTCCCTAGTAGAATTGTTTCTAAACTACTCGAAAGAAATAAACAACACAAGTAAAAAGATTTTTTCACTTCTTCCTCCAACCAATTTCCCTAAGCGATTCACAGGATAAGCCGGAAGAAGTTATCAAGGGAAGAAATCTTATATAGGAAATATTTTGAAAAGAAATATTGCAATGTACGAGAAGTGATGAGATCTTCCTCTTTTAAAAAATTAAACAAACTTTCTCTTACTTCTAACAAACAAATGCCTATATTTAAAGATTCAAGTAATTGAATACAACTCCAACCTAGTCACTACAATATTGTGGTAGCTTGCTCCAATGTTGTGATGCATCCAATGTCTCCCAAGCTTCAATATCCTTTCAAAATGTGAGCTCCAGTTGATCCAGTAAGCAATGTAGTGAATATCAACAGAAGATCAAGAAAATAGATGTCTGACTTTGTGCAAGGAAGGTAATTGGAACGTAAGTAGTAGGGAAGCAAAATAGAGAACTAGCTATCTTGTATACCCTCACCAAAATCCAAAGAACATAAAACTTCAGAAATTACAAATTGCCCAACCCATGATACAAATAAAAGTGTCATTTTTATAAGTTGTTAGAGGAGAAGATGTCAAGAACACATGTCAATCAAGAAATAGTGACTCAACTTGAGGAGAATAAATCAACATACTATATTTAGCAAGAAAGGAAGAGGAACTCAAGACCAATCCAACAAGCCTAAATTTAGCCAATTTGACCCAAAAATGCAAGAGAAAATCACGTCAAAATCAAAACACGCGTTCAAAAACCCATGCTTTAATTTTGCTTCGAGACGGTGAAAAACCACCCTTGTTGCAGAGAAGGGTGCTTTGCAAAAGTGTCATTGAAATGTAAGGCGTAAAGGCTAGAAAATGAATTTACGAGCAAAAAGTGAAGTCCACAATTTGGAGTGAAAGAATGAATTGAGTCAAAAGGGGAATGCAAGGGAGAGAAAGAGGGATTTGGATCTCATTTTTATCTTGGAAAGAGTTTTTTTCATCATCGAAGACATCGCATTTCATATTGCACCTGTGTAATTTTTGGTGCATATAGTCTCTAACCAACAACACATACATCCAAATGGTTTTACATGACAACCAATAACCTACACATACAAGTATCATGAAGCTACAATACTTTGAGACGCAATTTTTATCACTATCTTACATCAAGGAAAAATATAGAAACACGAAAATGAAAAATCGAGGGCATGGGTTTTCACTATTACTATATAACCACTACACACAATCATTGCCACTCAATTTATCACTCACAACATAAGTTCCCCACCGCCACTAAGATTTGACCTTGGTTTTAGTCATTTTAGCACCATTAATTTTTTACTAATGTAATTTTGTGTCTCCATCCTTAATGACTAATGAGAGGTTGTTGATTGACCTTCTTCCTCCATTACATCTCCAATGTCCTTAACTACTTAATAGAAATAATCTTGAAAGTTCAACCGCATATTAGTTTTAGTGAGAAAATATCCTCCAACATCCCCCCACAATTTTGACATACTTAAATTAAAATGTTAACTACCCCGAAAATGCATCCTTTACAATATAAGGAACAATGAATTTGAGTGCAAAAGAATGTTCCATGTTCCTCCTTTTAAAGATGTTTCCACCTCTATATGGTTCTAGAATCTAGACCACTATATAAAAGACTAGATAAACACTGCAGATGAAAACTAGATCAACACCCTCTTGACAGATATGTTGCTATTATAGTCCTTTTACGTCAGATACATAGAGGAAAGTTGTAGAGATATGCAACGTGGAAAGCAAATGTCTCAGTGCTGAGGTGTCATAAGAATGTAGATACTAATGCCAATACTAGTGCTGATGTGGCTGAACTCAGTTTAGGTACCATGCAATGCAAATCATAATACAACGCAACCTCAGAGAAGACTACGTGAACACTGTTGAAGAACGTTGTTTAAATGCCTTTGATCTTCGCTAAAATACCTAACACACAAAACAAAAACTAACTAATTTGAACTCTCGAATTTATGGATTTCGTACGTAGGGGAAAAAGCTCAATCAATTTTTCCCCATCATCAATTTCAAGATTCCATGACTTCAAAACCTCACTTTGATATTAAATGTAAACATTGGTCAGAGTTTTAGTACAAATAGATTCAATAAAACT
Organism: Taxus wallichiana var. yunnanensis; assembly: GCA_018340775.1. Lineage (NCBI taxonomy): Eukaryota > Viridiplantae > Streptophyta > Pinopsida > Cupressales > Taxaceae > Taxus > Taxus wallichiana. Next base: position 232,652,213 of record CM031238.1, on the reverse strand, counting down.
CACATTAAAATACCACGGTCAGAGTTCTTCTTCAAAACTACTAACATTTGAATAGACCATACATGTAGATGACGACCTCCCATAAATAAGGAATAAAAACTCTTAGACAAATCCCTTTAATTGTTCCTACTGTCTTATTTTTATGTTGTAAACAACCTTACATATAGACTTAATTACCAACAAATATATCTCACTCCTAATTATATCTCATATGTTATTGCATAACAACTTATTTATATATTTATTCTCACATATATAAATTATACTAACATGTAATAATAAACCTTTCGAATACTAATGATTCCTAACACAAAATATGGACAATTCATTGTTATCATAAAGAAATATGATACAAAGAATCCACGATGTCTTTAGAATTATAAATGTATTGAAAGAAATTGCTGGCAAGCAAATCTTCCTTCTCATTTTGAGATTCCTCTTAAGCCTACTCATGTTTATGCTATTTATTCTTTTCAAAATGTTAAGTTATCAAACAATCAAAATTATTCTATTGTTTTTCTGCCTTTTCATGATGTTAATCCTCCAAGTTCTCAAAATGTTTTGTGCCTTCTCAAGCTTTATAAAATACCTAAGCTTCTCAAAATTCCTCAAGCTCAACCACTTAGGGTTTCTTTAATTACTCTAATGTTGTTAATTTGTCTTTGAACTCACTTATTCCAATTTCTTCTACTTCTCCTATATTTATGCAAATTTTTGAAATGACTACCATGATACATACATTGGGTGATTTATAACAAATGTTTAAATGCTTTCTCAAGAGTCTCATGGGCCGAATGAGAGGGACACTTCTCATGATATAATTTAAAACCATTTGACATGTGATGTTAGACTTATCCCTTTCCAAGTGGTTTTATTGCACTTAAGTTTGTGCTATTTATTTTATGGCTTTTTCTTAGAATGTACTCACAATGATAACTTATTGTTGGGGTTACCCCTTCACTTGGAAAGAGTATACACTCAATAAGATTCAATCAACATAAATTATTCAAATCTCATCTAGAATCTTCCCACAATTTTCTAACTAGTCCCTAAACTAATGTGATTGTGACATAAGTAATAGTTACTTACATTTTTATTTCTACCAACTCCGTGATTATTACTCATATAATAATCACTTAAAATCTAAGTACTATTTGCCCCACTTAATATTTTCCCACCTAAATATTAATGACTAAATAATCTAATGTGGAATCCTAAGCACCTATGTAAAGACCATTCCTAACATTCCCACCTTAACATGAACATGGGAGAGAACATCACACATTGGAGTTGTGGCATCTTGTTGCTTCCTTCATCTTCTATTTGTCCTCCGAGTTAGCCACAAATATAACGTTGAGATTCACATGTATTGTGATTTCCTTCAATATAAAAATCCCTAGGATGTTGATTTCAACTCATAATGCATCCAAGTATAAATGATAATCTTACAATATTTCTAAAAATATATATTTTCCCCTTTTAACTCATGTTTGAAAAATATCCCATACAAATTTATTTTCCCAAAAAAACAAAAAAACAATACCCTTTTAAAGTTCACCCTAACTTTTTTTAACTGCTTGACATGAAATTTGACCAAAACTTTGTGTTAATGGGTGCTTTTGTGGGAGTCAGCCAATCAATGATAAAAATGAGGACACGTGACTTCATCTCTTAAAAACAAACTTCAGATTCTTTTAAAAAAATTGAGCTGGGAGCTGGACGTTATGCCAAAATATTCCTCTGTTTAGTTGTAGGTTCGTGACTACGAGGAGCTTGATGTGGGTGAGATCAAGGCTTTAATGTTGATTCATATGAGTAACTCGCCATAAGGGAAGACACAGTAGTATATAAATGTGTAACCTCGTCGAGATGCAAGATCAAGTACCAATGGAGTTGAATACATTTCCTAGGATTCCATTATCAGTACTTGGATCAAGATGAGCTCGTTGTAGGAGTTTAGACAGAAAATTCCAAAATAAATATCCAAGATTTACAGCTATCAGCTCGTTGTCAATGCAAGAATATGGGACAAGCAATGTAAGACAGGGATATGAGGTGTACAGCCAAGCCTAATACAGGTAGCATAGAGATCGAATTTCCATATACAAATAGCTTCGCTAAACAAGGGTTTGAGATGGATAGAGGGTTGTAGAGATCTTAAAAAAAAATGCTTGACCACAAAGCCGTTTTTAATGCAATTTTATCTTCTGCTACTCAAAATGTTCTCGCAAATTTTCCTAATAACCTTCAAATCCTTACAGTAAACCTTCAAATGAGGAACTACACCCAAAAGAGACTTTGGTTGCACTTGGAAGATAAATTTTCATCACCGTTCTTCTACTTCCTCATGCAAATTTGCAAAAACCACCCAAAACTCTATATTTGAGTGAACATAAACATAGAGTATTTATAGTCAATCTCAGCATTTTTGGACATTTTGGACTCAAATATCAGGTCTAACTCGCTCCAAAATGTTGCATTGAAGATTTTTGACATGTACAAGTGCTAACACAAACACACTAAACACTAAACTAGGCTAAACACATAATCTAAGCATGAACATAGTGAAAAAAATTCAGTGAAAAATATAGATAGAGTGAACATAATAGAAGAGATAGACGATACAAATGAATGGTGACAACCTAACATGTTCACCTATGGTCCACACTACTACATTGCTCGGTAGAGTGCAAGAAGGATGAATAGGCGAACAAAGGGGTTTAGGGGTTTGCATGTGGTCCACATTCACTTCATCCTTTGTTTGCATGTTTGCAAAAAACTACAAATGAATGACACATAGATGAATGATAATGGGGTCTGCACGAAATCTATTATACTTACCCATGGCCATTGCCTAACTTGATGAAATGTAATATGGGTGGAGTGAAGGTCAAAGAGGCCTCTTTCAAAACTTTCTTTGATACCAAATGTGGGGTTACCCCTTTCACCTCTAAAAAATATATGCTCAATAATATTTAATCAACATAAATTATTCAAGAAGAGAGATAGAGTGAACAATACATAGAAGAGATGACATCCTAAAATTGGTGAGTCAATCTCATCTAGAATCTTCCCACGATATGTCAACTACTCCTTAAACTAATTCAAATGTTACATAAGTAATAGTTACGTTATTCTCTAGGCAAATCCTATTATAATGTGATTATTTGAACTCAAATATTAATGACTAAATAATCTAATGTAGAGCACCTAAGTTCTAAGCACCCGTGGTGAGGACTATTCATAACAATTGTTGCTTAAGAATTTTCTAACTAGTTTGAAGGATTGTGCCCTTGATTGGTTTTATGCCTTTCCACGAGAGTTATTATTCTTTCACAACATTAATGGATGTTTTCTTAGCTCATTTTTCTATCAATGGGTGATAGTGAGGTCACATTTCCACAATTAGCTCAAGTCGATACAAGTTAAAAACAAATCTATTGGTGAGTATGTGTTTAGATTTAGGACAATTACAACTATAGTGACTTATCAGTTGCCAAATAGTGAATTCAAAGTATATTTATAATAATATACAATCAACCATTAAAGAAAAAAGGTCTCCTAAAACTTATCCATATTTTAGTTACAATATTCATATAAAATTAATGCCTATGAAGTCAAACTTTCAAATACAAATATTCCAAAAATATCTAAGGCACATGCTACACATAGTGTACGAGTCCCAAACAAATCAAGTTTCAATGCTAAATGAAATGGCCATGAGTTCCTAACTTGAGGATGATGATAAGAAATTATTCAATGTGATATAGAGCAATCATCTAAGAAGCTTGTGTTATCTCAAAAGGAGCGTAAGAAATTTACAAGATCAATTGAAAGCCCACAAAATGTCTTGAAAAAATTAATTGAATGCAATACGATTACTTTACCACCAAGGAATTTGATGCTTTGATTCCATTTCCAATGTGCTTTGATGTCAATGCATATTATGATTACCATAGACTTCAACGAAATTCAATGAATAGATATATTACTTTGAAACCCAAGATTCAATATTTAATTGACAACTATCAAATTCAACTTGATGGTATACATACATGTTCAAGTGTGTTAATTGAGACATGTACTAACAAGGAAACATCAAATAATACTAGAAATGTTCTTATGGAAAACAAAACCAAAGTACACTAATGTGCATATGGAATGCAAGCAATATCCACTTCAAGGTTATATTGGAATAGTTGACACTATCAAGGATAAAACAACATATATTCAAATTGTGTTTATTGAAGAAGAATATTCAGTGGTTTAGCTCATTGAATTGTCTTTTCTAAGATGTTTCATCCGTCATCATGTCAAATCGTATGTGTCAAAGGATCCTTAATGTTGCGTCAAATTTGAGCCATTTTTCTATGAGCCACATTCTTACGTTTCAATTGATTATCTATTTGAATTTCTAAAAGTATTCACATATGCTTATCTCTTGTATGTAGTATTCTATGTTTCTTCTATGAATGAATATATCATGATTATGCATATTTATTCAACCACACATATTATTATAATTTATATGGTTTATCTCTTTACACACAATGCATACATTTGTTTTGAGGTGAGTGATACATATGGGCATGTATCACCACAAAGAGGAATATTGTGGGCTTGTTTATAATTTCACACAAATTTAATCTAAGAGAACACAAATTTAGTCAAATTAGTGACATTTTGACATAGTTTAGATAAGATCATATTCAATTTTAATAGATTTTAAATAATTCGTCATATATACAAATTTAACACTTGGCCTTGTAAAAATAGGATGTTCTCGTGTATGATGCTTAGTGCCTAGGTATTATAGGAAGGTTTGTGAGCCTAGCTAGTAAAGGATAATTATATATTTGTGTCGCCATGTTACCCTCTTCCTAGGTTCTCCATGGAACCTATCATACTAGGTGTAGCCTTGTCATAGTTATTGCAAAAGAGTCGTAATAACAATAAAGGAATTGTAAGAATGAGAAAGTAATTTGTGCAACGATTCTTGGGATATGAAAGGAAGAGCATACACGAAATCATAAGATATATGGACTTGTGGTATTTTAAGAAGAAAGTGAGCCAATATGAATTTAGAAAGAAGCTTTATGTTTTGTAAAAGCCTTTATGAGGTTGTAAGTGGGAAAGTAACGTTGCTTGGAAGTGGGATTGCCATGTGGCAAGTGTCGCACCCACACGAAATATATTTCTCAAAAGTGCTAAAAGGGGAATATAATGCTTTAATGTGTCACTACTAGGGTGCACACACATTTTGGTGTTGCAAATGGAGCAAACATAACCCAAAATGTTATCCAACAAGAGTATACCTCATCACAACATAAGCTAGAGGGCTTAGGTCGAAATGGGGTCAAACACTTACACTAGTTAATTTTATAATTATGCACGACATAAGCACAATTAGTACTTTGTTATGGTTCAAAATTACCCTCTACAAGTCATAAATATTTCCTTTCCATGATAGATAGTATATAGTCCCCTTTTACTTTAAATAATTACAAATATTTAATACAAGAGAACATTCTATAAAAATTAGTTAAGATACAATAGTTCCCTATAAATAATAAATGAATTTGAAAAATCATAAAATCCACCATAATTAATCCTAATAAACTTATGATTTGATAGTCCATTTAATTATTTATGTGCAAGTATAATAATAAATCAAATGTTTACTTGACTCCAAATAATAATGATTATTTATTTGCACTCTTAAATTCATACATTACTTTTGGTAGCTTTGGTTTTATATATACATTCAGTTCCAAGGTTCTTAAAAATATTCAAGCTTATTGGCTAAAATAGAGGTGCCGCGTGCGGTGTGGGCATGAAAAACAACCTCTGTGGGATTATAACTTATTTAAGTGGATTTTTTTTTAATGGTGACTCATATGCTTATTCGGGTTTCATGCTTACCTCTTTTTTATTCTTGGTTTTGGGAGGAACGCTTGTGCTTTGACCGAGGCTTGGATGGATCGTGTTTGTGGCAATCTTGATCAACATAAGGATGGAGGTAGGTAGCCCCACATTTTTAAATTAATGGTATTTTTGTTGGCATTCTTAGGTTTAGAGATGAAGGAAAATGAATATCCTTTCTTTTTACTCCTTGATTTGTTAATATGTTGAGATTATGTGAATGTAAATAATGTGTTGTAGACATCTTTCAAATATAAATTTCTTACCATATTTTAATAGTTATTGTTTGTTTATAAAGGCTATGAGCATCCCTTGAAGAGTTTTATCTTCTTCCCATTGGCAAGGACATGTTGAAGGAATGTGAAGGAATTTGTGATGAAAACTAGTCCAAAACCCTAGTTGTAATGCCCAAAATTTGCATCCTAAACCAAGCAAAACCTATAAAATTCCATTTTTGGACTTTATCATATTTTTTCTCAACATAAACACCAAACATACAATAATTGTTTTTTTAAATTTTCTTATGCAAGTTTAGTAATTGTTTCCCCCTTTCAACTAGGTTCTAACAAACTCAAAACATGTAGTTTGAGGCCAATTTCTAACAAATTTCATCTAAGAGAACACAAATTTAGTCAAATTAGTGACATTTTGACATAGTTTAGATAAGATCATATTCAATTTTAATAGATTTTAAATAATTCGTCATATATACAAATTTAACACTTGGCCTTGTAAAAATAAGATGTTCTTGTGTATGATGTTTAGTGCCTAGGTATTATAGGAAGGTCATGTGAGCCTAGCTAGTAAAGGATAATTATATATTTGTGTTGCCATGTTACCCTCTTCCTAGGTTCTCCATGGAACCTATCATACTAGATGTAGCCTTGTCATAGTTGTGCAAAAAGAGTTGTAATAACAATAAAGGAATTGTAAGAATGAGAAAGTAATTTGTGCAACGATTCTTGGGATATGAAAGGAAGAGCATACACGAAATCATAAGATATATGGACTTGTGGTATTTTAAGAAGAAAGTGAGCCAATATGAATTTAGAAAGAAGCTTTATGTTTTGTAAAAGCCTTTATGAGGTTGTAAGTGAGAAAGTAACGTCGTTTTTGAAAGTGGGATTACCATGTGGCAAGTGTCGCACCCACACGAAATATATTTCTCAAAAGTGCTAAAAGGGGAATATAATACTTTAATGTGTCACTACTAGGGTGCACACACATTTTGGTGTTGCAAATGGAGCAAACATAACCCAAAATGCTATCCAACAAGAGTATACCTCATCACGACATAAGCTAGAGGGCTTAGGTCGAAATGGGGTCAAACACTTACACTAGTTAATTTTATAATTACACACAACATAAGCACAATTAGTACTTTGTTATGGTTCAAAATTACCCTCTACAAGTCATAAAGATTTCCTTTCCATGATAGATAGTATATAGTCCCCTTTTACTTTAAATAATTACAAATATTTAATACAAGAGAACATTCTATAAAAATTAGTTAAGATACAATAGTTCCTATAAATAATAATGAATTTGAAAAATCATAAAATCCACCATAATTAATCCTAATAAACTTATGATTTGATAGTCCATTTAATTATTTATGTGCAAGTATAATAATAAATCAAATGTCTACTTGACTCCAAATAATAATGATTATTTATTTGCACTCTTAAATTCATACATTACTTTTGGTAGTTTTGGTTTTATATATACATTCAGGTTCCAAGGTTCTTAAAAATATTCAAGTTTATTGGCTAAAATAGAGGTGCCGCGTGCGGTGTGGGCATGAAAAACAACCTCTGTGGGATTATAACTTATTTAAGCGGATTTTTTTAATGGTGGCTCATATGCTTATTTGGGTTTCATGCTTACCTCTTTTTGACTCTTGGTTTTGGGATGAACGTTTGTGCTTTGACCAAGGCTTAGATGGATCGTGTTTGTGGCAATCTTGATCGAAAGATAAGGATGGAGGTAGGTGTAGAGATGAAGGAAAATGAATATCCTTTCTTTTTTACTCCTTGATTTGTTAATATGTTGAGATTATGTGAATGTAAATAATGTGTTGTAGACATCTTTCAAATATAAATTTCTTACCATATTTTAATAGTTATTGTTTGTTTATAAAGGCTATGAGCATCCCTTGAAGAGTTTTATCTTCTTCCCATTGTACAAGGACATGTTGAAGGAATGTGAAGGAATTTGTGATGAAAACTAGTCCAAAACCCTAGTTGTAATGCCCAAAATTTTCATCCTAAACAAGCAAAACCCATAAAATTCCATTTTTGGACTTTATCATATTTTTCTCAACATAAACACCAAACATACAATAATCATTTTTTAAATTTTCTTATGCAAGTTTAGTAATTGTTTCCCCCTTTCAACTAGGTTCTAACAAACTCAAAACATGTAGTTTGAGGCCAATTTCTAGACACAAGGTTGCGAAGCACAATATTTCGCTTCTCTTAATTTATAGTGGATCAAGTAGGAATGGTATAATCCCGTAGTTTCTTTTTAGATAACAATGATTATGCATGCTAGGAAAATGTATCTATATCAACATTCAAATGGTGGGAGGCCCCAATGGTTAGAGGCCACCCAAAGGAAAAAGAACAATATTTTTAATAACTTGAAAAAATCAAAGAAATAAAGTGTACGCTTCACTTAAGTATTGAAGAGTCAAGTAATTTACTTTGGCCTTAGGTTTGGTATAGGAAAGTTCCACATTAAAAATATAACATGTTAATTCTAAAATAATATAAACGAGTTACTTTCTATACGAATAAATTGCAATTATGGATTTAAGATTTAAATCAAATCTAGAACAACACGAAGCGGTTTAAAGCTTATTATGTAACTATGTAATTGACAATGCATAGTTTTAATGTTTCAACTGCTACAAAATTTCAACATGTATTTTCAAAATTCAATTGCTACAATTTCTAATATTGTCTTTAAATAAGGTTATTCATCTATGCATTATTCATACCCTCCAAGTTCATATGATCAACAAAGTTCATGTTTCCTTTCATGAAAAATAAATACAATTGCAAGTACAATTATAGATATAATTCTTCATTAGATTCATTTATTTTCATTCTTCACTCTTAGGAACCTACAAACCTCTAATATCATAGGTCGTGTAAACACCGACATGGACTTAATTCTATTGTGATTCTACCAAGTATGTAACTAAATATAAGTTTTATATTTTGAGAGAGGGGAGGGGGAGGGAGGGAGAAAGAGATAGAACTATATGGTCTTCGGTTGTTCATTCTTGTCTTGATTGTTCATGACCAATTATGACTTATAGCACTTTATATATGAACTCTCTCTATATATCTATATCTCTCTATCGCTCTACAAGAGAGCATCGCTACTAGCTATAGTTATTTACTCCTTTGTTAGGAAGTGTCATCATGGATACTTAATAGTGTGAATAAGGACCATATTTTCTTATGTTCTTACAGTTACCTTATAACATGTATTTGTGACAATAAACCATAATGTCGCAACCCATTATGACACAAAATTACTTAGTAACCATGATCGATGATTGACCATGCCATTATTTAAGAATGTTCTAAGGTGATTCCAATATTAGTGACGATAGATTAACCCCTATGATTCCAATCAAAATTACTAGTGAAGGTTGAGTCCTAGGGTCAAAAAATAGTTTTGAACAACTTAAGCAATTCTCAATTCCAAGAAATTCAAAATCCTAGAATGACATCCACAATAAATTATGACATAAGAAAAACCCAATTCCTCACTTTCATAGCATTATCTTTGCTATAGAAATAATAGGAAGTCAATAGAAAAATTTCCACCAAGGTATGTTTGTTTTAGCCATACTGGGGGAACTTTCACTATAAACAACATGCAAAGGTAGTTTTGAATCGTTCAAATTATATATCTTCGTATTGGATAAAATTTGTCTAAGTGATGATGTATCAATTTAAAGCTAAATAGAAGATGGTCAAGTTAATATGTTGCAGAAATACCGACTATGGGGATTTATTATACATCGTTTCCACATCGGCCTTGCTTGGAATAAGGAGTTATTTTAGCACAAAAAGTGAGTTGACTATTTTCGGGGAAATGAAATTAGTATTCTAACGAAAAAAATTGAATGTAAAATTCATAGATCCAACTCAACGGAATGCACACTTTCATAATATTTTAATATTCTATTATGCAAATTCCAAGGAACAACCTCACATAGTAACATCATGTTTTATAGGCATTCTAACAATTATAATGACCAAGTTAAGGCTTCCTTAAATATCAAAATAGCCGAGGGTCTACCAAATGTAAAGCTTTTCCTATCACCACCTTTTCACGTGATACATCTTGAAGCAAGCACATCCACACAAAACTACATCATGTTTTACACACACACACTCTCTCTCTCTCTCTCTCTCTCTCTCTCTCTCTCTCTCTAATTAATGCTTCTTATGGTATCCCAAAACCCAAAACATTTAAATATGAGAGTTTGACAAGGAAAGAAGCCCATGTTGATGGAGGAGCATCACCTTGTATAAAAGAAAATTTTGGTTTTCAAACATTTTTGGCTTGATTTAGGTGTTTCAAGTTCCTTTTAGGCGTATTTAAATGTCTCGTGTCTATTTGGACCTCCATGGCAATGTAATGATGAAGTTTTGGAGTTTCCCTCCAAAACTCCCTTTTCAAATATTTGAATTTGTCTAGAGAAGTCTAGGGGTTTTGGTTGAATAAAGTGATGTAAAGGTCATTAATGACCTCTTCTCTTGTAACCAACGTACTTTCATCCCTCATATAGGGTTTCTGTGATAACTCACCATTTGACTCTAGTTGAGTTAGTAAACCTTATGTAACTACCTTAGTCATGATCATATATGGAGGAAATTCGAATGAAGGAGAAGATGGCTAGGTTTTGGAAGAAGATTAGAGATGGAAGTACATGTGAAAGAGCCACGAGAAGGCTTAGGAGGTTTGTAAGTGTGTATGAAAAATAATGAAATATATATTTCCATGAAAAAAGTGAATTGTGCAATGTTTGTATTTGAATGTCTATGATAAAATTGTACTCTTGTGTTTTGTATGCTTGATGAAATGCTACAAAACATGTGGAAAGATCTAATGTGTGAATTCTCGGGGTGAAATTTTAGGAGTTAGGTCTTGGAATAGTTATAACGCCATGTTCTTGAAGCAATGACAAAACATGGTTAAGGTAAGAACCTACACCATCTAAGTTGTTGAATGATTTAAGGAATCCACATAGGATTGTGTTGAGAAAGGTATCACTTGAATTGTTTTAAGGTTTTAGATTGTTAAATGGATATATGTGGAGTCCACATTGATGGATGAGTGATCAATAACATCAAATTTGAGAACTTTGTGACACAAATTTAGGATGGATTTCGAAGGAGAGGTTTGTAAATATAAATCAAGTTAAGGCACTTAATTTGGGTCATAGGAGGTTGAACAAGCTATTAAAGGGTGCAGTAGGTGTGAAAAGGACTTTGAAAAATATTGATGATCCAAAATAAAAAAATAAACCAAAAGGTGGTATCCACGGACCGTCCAAACCCGCTTGGGTTTAGAAGATGAAAACATACATAAATTACCTCAGTACTTGTTAATGGAACCCAAAAAATAGGTGAAGAGGAGGTGTTAGGTATTTGAAACAGTTTTGTTAAGTTTCAAGAAAGGAGAATCAAGTTCCATAGTTCTTAAAGCCAAAATGCTGAGTCTTGATTGTGCATGTAACCCTTGATCTTAAGGGTATGAGAGAGAAAATTTGGTATAACTTCATTTGTAACCATTGAAAATGTCCAATAGTTGGTGTGAAAGAGGAAAAAGGTACGACAAAGGTTTCCATAAAGTTTCAAGATGGTTTGAATAGATTAGGTGGTTGAAAGTTGCAAAGTACAATTTAATTGCCCTTATACCTGTTTTGAGGGGTTATATGTAATTTTTGATTAGGAGGACCTAGTTCATTATATTCCACTTACTAATATTGTACTTTGTGGTGTGAGAGAGGTGTTATGAGAATAATGAAATAGTTTGGAAAGTAAAATGTAGTTTGTCATGCCCCTTCCGTTACCACCTTCGTGGATAAAGAGCCTCGCATTTGTCGTGTTATCATTTTCGTCCCAATGGAGTGCTCGATGGACATTCGTAACCTCTTTCCGCGATCATAAAATAATGGTAGCAATTAAATTAAACAATTGTGATAATAAAATAATAAGGGCAATTTGGAAGTTGTGCTTTCCCGGATGAACCTTTGGAACCCTTTGCGTATCTTCATATCTTCGCCGTGTGTGGTGACGCCATTCTTCTTGTGATTCAACCAACTCGGACCATTTTCGTTGCTTGAAGTTTGATATTTATAGTTGTTTTAATGTAACATTGATCTAATTAAATCATTTACGAATAATAATTATCTGTTAATTTATTGTCGTATCACGAAGCGGTGGAGGTTTCGGTTAAAACAAATAATAAAAAATTAAATAAATCATGAATTAGCTCAATTAAAGTGTTTTCATTTAAAATAAATCAATATTATTTCGGAGCTTCAGCCAAACCCCATTTCAAGAAAATATTTAGTATCTTGGTTAATGGAAGATTTCATCCGTGAGAGAATTTTTTTGGTTTGTGTGTGGATGGAGGAAGAAGGAATGTGAGTGTTTTTAGCCAAAAAAAAAACCATAAAATCCTTGATTCTGAGTTGGATTATCCTGGTGTGAGGGCAGTTTGGTGTTAGGTTTGCTCTGAATGGCCCTGTTTTGGGTGGAAATTACCTGTGGACTGTTTGTCAATCTACCTGAAAGAGGTGTGGTGCATGGACAATAATGATTGTTGGTTTTTACATGTGGGTGTTTGTGCAAGGCAGAGGGGTTGTCTGAAAAATGCTCATGGAATGCCATGGTTACAAGCCTGCACAAAATGTTTTTGGAAAAGGCTTTATAAACTTTCAAGCAGATGCAAAACCATATTCCACAACCTTAGCCGTATTCTCCCTGTGTGTGCGCCTAAATGGGAGCTTTAAATCAGTATATGGACTGGTAAAAGTGCATACAAAATGTGGAAATAAACACAAGGCATGAGAGCTGTTTGACTAAAACGTCTGATAAAAATGCGGCCTGCTGGAAAGAAACATGGTATTATAGACTGAATACATGCAGTTTTGCACAGAATGGATTGGTAGACAAGTATGCAAAACGTGGTAGCATAGACATGGCACGTGAACTGTTTGTCTTCACGCCTGAGAGAGAGAAAAGAAACAGGGTGGACCTCCATCAAAGCGCTGAGGATAAAAAGAAAAAGAAATTCTGTCTGATATGGAAGCAAAATGAAGGCATGGATACTGTTTAATTAAAATTGGAGCCCTTTAGAGTAGTTATCATACCCCGAGCAGGGTTTCTGTGATTTGTTTGTTAAAATGCCTCAGAGAATTGCAGGCTTTGGACAGGAATGATTGTTGTAAACACAAAGTGGATCCGTTGATAACTCCTTGGGGTCACTGTTGTTTGCAAAAGCATTGCGTTGTGGTTATGGGGATACCACCAAAGTTGAGGTGTGGAGCTTTGGAACAGTTTTAGACAACCGACAAGCATATTGGGCAGCGGATTTTGTTGTCAAATTGCAAGTGAACAGGAAGATAAGTATACAATTGTGGAGATTAACCCAATGCTCGTGAACTGTTTGACGAAAATCCTTTTTCAATGGCATGGTCTCACGGATCGTGATTGTGGACCGCTTGGAGTCCAGTGTACCCTGGTTTGATTTTCAGGCATGGTTTTTCTCAGCCCTTTCTTGCATGAATTTCATGTTTCTAGTTCTTCCTTTGCTTGAGATTGAAAATAAAAAAAAAGAAAAATATGATTTTAGTACAAATAGTGAGATTTTCCTCTTTTACGCATTCCGAAGATAAAGTTTGAGTGTAAACCCTTTTCTCAAAATTACCTCCTAGATGAATGGATAGCTTTAATAACCATACTGCTTAACGAAACTACCTAAATGTTGAGTCGAACTCGATTTCTAGTTTAATTCTACCCTTCTTGTTTACACCTTGCAAAGTTAATAAACACAATTTCCAACAGCGTCTAAAACATCTTTCGAAACCTGAAGCGGAAAGTTAAGATTTGAATGAGTACCCTGTCATGTGGAGTACTGTAGTGAACCCTGGGATGACCTCGCGGGTTCGTGGTGCACTTTTTGATAACCCTTCTAAGAGCTTTGTTAACCATTTTTGCAGTCTTGGGAAGCTAATGAAACTCAAAAGTTGAGTTTGTTTTTGACTTGCCGTTCGCGCCTCGAGTGAAGATATGGATATCGACCTTCATATACCTCTAGTATTTACATATGAGAATCGATTTGCAACCTTCAATCTTTGAGAAGAACACGTCGTGAGACAATTTTACAAGGGGGTTTTGTAGACCTCCAAACATTAAATGACTAGGTCAAACTAGTCCAACTACGACTAGTGGCTCAGAAAAATAGTCGTCCATTCATACCCAATTCACAAGTTATGAGTTCCGTCAACTCCAGTGTATTCCCTGTATACAGGTAAATGTATAGGGTTTGTCTCATGGTGCGTTTGAGCACCAGAAATCATTCTCCAAACATAGTTTTGTAGCCACTTGGGCTAAATCAGACATTTTTGTAAACTAGTAACAAAATTAGAAAACATTGTCATGGACCCATATTGAGTTAAATTATTGGCGAGAAAACTTGTAGGCACTAACATATGATGTCATGAATCTCGATTTGGTTGTTTGTTTCAATAAAATTATTTTGGGAAAACATGATGTTGTTTCTCTCTCCTCTCTCTACTCCTCTCTAGTTTGAATTGTAACAAAAATGAAAATGCATCTCTTACCTCCCTTGTTATGTAAAGTGTTTTTTTCATGGTAAATGGAAAATTAGTAATCATGAGTTGTGCTAGATCGTAGGAGAATGCCATGCTAGCGGTTTTCATTGACCCATGCTCTAATGGTTGTTGTAGGTTGCAAGTAGCACAACAAGTAAGATAAATGAAGGAATTTGACGTTATAGTTGTACTTAAATTGTAAAATGCATAAAATGATGAGATGTATTGTATTTTTGAATAATTGTAATTATTATCATTTTGAAAGGAGAAAATGAAAATAAAGTATAAGTAGTTATTCCATGTGTGTTGAAGTTTATTTGTAGTTGTAATGGAATGTTGTAATGTGATTTAGAGTTGATAAAACAATCATTTACGACATTAATTGTCTCTTATATCTTTTAAACACTTAGAATATTGGATGAAACTTACCTTGCCTTAGTTGTCTAAATGAAACAGTATATAACCCTTTTATCTTACCCTCACTCTTAGTTCAAGTCTTGTTAAGCTCGAAAACCTCTATAGTGCTAAGAAAAGGCTTAAAACTATCACAAGTTGTTTTCTTTTTTTGTACTTGGGACAAGCCTTGTTATACCGTTTCCATAACTTAGGTACTATTATGGGAGGAAATGACTACACTACTTGTACCCTATCACTTTGGGTGGGAGAACAATCGTTATTCCTAGAGGTTGTAGTCCTAAGTCCTCCTCACGAACAAGTTATTTCTCTTGTGTGTGTATGGTCCTTATACTCTAGTGGGTAGCCTAAGTATTGTGAATATAATTGGGGTGATTTCACACTCAAATGATCTCATTAAGAGATTTAAATGACACGAGTAAAACTTATGACCCAGTTGTCTGTGCATGAAACTATTGAGTTTGAACCCCTTAAGCTCTTCACAATAGAAATGTACCCTTGGTAAGTAATATTGAAGTATCTTAGGTTGTGTGAGTGTTACGAGATAACAATATTTGGTTTCTCTAAGTTTTGCCTCGTAGTAGGGGGTAGACCCCTTGAGTGTCAATGATGTCTTTAAGTATTGTAACTCCTACGAGGATCATTGGTAAATTACCCTTAGTGTACGCTTATCCAATAATTGAGATAGGGTCATAGAAGGCATTTGAACTCCTTATATTATATTGAATGTCTCACGTGTGAAGTATATTTTAAATACTTGAGTTATTTAAGTAATTGATGATATCTCATACACCTTGAAATATGCCAAGTTGGCTAGCATGCTTAATATGATCTTAAAGCAAATGGGACTAATGGAATGCACCATAGGTGATCAACTTTTTAATAATGGGAAAACTTGTTATATTCAATGAATGAGCCATGTTTCATGATCATAATCAAGGTTTAAACAAGAATGTTAAATGATCAAATAATCAAAAGGGAAAAGTGAATTAAATTATTCGTGTTTTGGTTGTGTTGCTAGTGTGGGCATTACAGTACCCTTGGGGTGTCGGGCTATGACTTATAAGTACCATGGAAATTAATTACAACTTAATAAATCTTTGTTGTGTAAATGTCAAGTTACTTCAAAGTAACCATTGAGTTATATAATCTATTTGCGATTAGATAAACGAACTAACTTAGTTGGAACCAACACAAGTTAAGTGTTAAACAAAGTAAAAGAAATGTAGCCTAGAAATAATAAGGAAAGCTACATAAGTGTATAAGGGAATCAACATAAGTGCAACTATTTCAGCAACTAATTGAAATATTTGTCAAAAACACACAACCATTGCATGATTGTAACTAATTCAAATATGAATATAATTAAGTTATAACTATGAAAATGTGATAATGTGGAAGGTGCATACTCGTGATGGTCATGTTATGGTTGGGTAGTGGTTCTGTGCTTGTTGCTATGCTAGTGTGGCTTTGTTGTGCATTGGGTGTCATCATTTAGTTTGCATGTTCTTCATGTGGGTGTGGTCATCTTATGTGATGTGGAGAAACCTCTTGTGATCCTATGTGATGTCACTTAGTTGTTTCAAGTAAATGAAAGTCAAAAAAAAATTACCCAGTATATTTGGTCTTGTGTTTGGATCCCACATGGGTGAACACTACATAGGCTTATGAAGGAAGAAAATCTAGAAGGACAAAGTAAGAGTCTAGCTTAACCCTACCAAAATGGATAAAGCAAAGATGGCATGGTGTTTAGGATAAGAATGGGGAGTAGATTACAAAAAGAGTGTTTAAGAGGTTTGATAAGGTGATAGGCAAGTTTAAAAACAAAGAAACAATGTAAAATTACCCAAAAGGCATAGAAATTAGTTAGAACCTAATTTTAGACCAAGAGACCTAATTGTAAAAGCACTAGTTGTGTTGGGAGAGTTGATGAAAGAGATGGGCTATAAAAAATTGGTGAAAAGGAAGATTTTGATAAAGGGTATCTAGAAATATAAGTATCTTCTCATGAAACAATGTGGTATGTTATAAACTTTGACATTTATACAAAATCAGGGCTACAAGGAAATATGGCTAATTAAGAAGACAAATTGGAGTTTGAGGGAGTGTACTAAACATAAGGGTATGCAATTTGGATATATGTTGCAAGGGGAAATGGGTGCCTAGAAATGTATTTGGTTTTGTTTGAAACTTTGTGATTCTTTCAAAGCTATAAGGTTTGCATGATTTTAGGGCTACAAGAGCTCTTAAGGAGAACTAAGAAGGTGAAAAGAGTGAATTTGAGCTTTGCTTTCTAATGAATGTGATAATCCATGTTATTAGATGACTTCAAACAAGACAAGATGATCAATGCCCTTGAGACGGGATGGGAGTAAACATTTGGGTATTTGGATGCTTTGTAGTTCTTAACAATTGGTGTA
The DNA here is from genome assembly GCA_018340775.1 of Taxus wallichiana var. yunnanensis. Lineage (NCBI taxonomy): Eukaryota > Viridiplantae > Streptophyta > Pinopsida > Cupressales > Taxaceae > Taxus > Taxus wallichiana. The sequence continues at coordinate 232,634,588 of CM031238.1, read as the reverse complement.
TATTGGTTTGTATGAGGAAATTGTACTTGCATCTAACAATTTTTTTGTTATTTGAAGGTGTCATCATTTCTACTTTCATCGTGTGGTATCGAGTAGGTTTTTCTTAGAAGTGAAAAAGAAGAAAGAGATCTTGAAGAGTGAAAGTGAAGTAATGAATAAAGAAACCTAGATTAGAAGGCTTCAAGAGGAAGATAACAAGAAAGTAAGAAGATATCTAAGGTGAAACATAATTGGAGGGTAAAAAGAAGATAAAATAAGCACCAAAAGACTAGGTAGGCCTAGGGTGAGGTGTTGAGAAGAAGCAAGGTGGAAAAGACTTGCTTGTGAAGAAGAAGAAAAAAGAGTTGAGAAGAGAAAAGAGTGAAAATGAGAGGTTTCTTTTAGATGACTACTACAAAAAGATGAAAGAGAGTGAAAGGAAGGTAAGATTGACTCATGAAGAGGTGATGGCATAGATAAAAGAGATAGAAGAAGATGCAGGACTAATGATAGAAAGAAGTAAGAAAGAAAACCAAGTTCTTGGATGGAACATGAGAAAAAGAGTGCAATGGCCTATAGAATGGCTTATAGAAAGAAGAAGGAAGAAAATGATGGCTTGGAAAAGAGAGGAAAGAAGGGGGAAAAGAGAGGAAAGAAGGGAGAAAAGAAGCATGCGGAGTCAATTTGTGTTATCCAAAAGCGAGAGTGATGTTTGGTGAAGAAGAAGATGAAGCTAGTAAAAAGAAGAGAAACTAAAAAGAGATGAAGAAGAGCTCTTGCAAGGAGCTTCTCAAGAGGCTATAAGGCCTCCAAATTTTCATTATGATAGTTTCTTTTAATGTGTGAATGCAGGTACACAATATGAAGAAATGAAGGCAAGAAACAATGCCTTGGATGAAGATTTAGAAGACAAGAAGATCAAAAATGAAGGAATGCAAGAAGAAGTTTGTGAACTACGTCAAATTTCGTTTGATCAGCCGAGTAAGAAAGTATTGTTTTTAGCATGATGAAAGGCTCATTGAAAGTTCTTACGTGCATATGGATTTGGTTGAGTGGAGAAGATGAGGTGAAAATCAAGGAAAATACTATAGAAACCTTAACCAAAGAAGCATACAATGAAGAGGAAAGTATGATGAAGATTTAAGAGGAAGAAATAGAGCAAGAATATGATAATACACAACAAAGTACAGTGGTAGCAGAGAGGTTAATCGAAAGAAAGTGAAGGAATCAAGTTTTGGAATGAAGAAGATGCAAATGAGACTAGTTTGTCTCTATTTTTACAAACTAATGTTTCTTTTAGCTATGCTTGTGCAGGTGTGAACAAAGAAATGAATGTGGAAGCTGAAAAGAAACAAGAAAATGATGAGAAGATACAGCTAAAACATGAAGAAGAAGAAAAAGAAAAAGAGGAAGATGAAGAAAGAATGAAGCAAGAAGAAGACAAGACAAGCAAGCTAGAAGCTAGGCAAGCAAAGAGAAGACAAAAGAAAGATAAGAAGAATGAAGATGAGCTCAAACACATTAGAAGAAGAGGCAATTCAAAGAAGAAAATGAAATTGGAAGAAAAGAAAGAAGACATACATTTGTACATGAGTGCAAATCTTCCCACTTGGGGAGTATGATGTAGGAGCATCATCTTATATAAAGGAAAATTTTGGTTTTCAATCAATTTTGGCTTGATTTAGGTGTTTCATGTTCCTTTTAGGTGTCTTTGAATGTCTCATGTCCATTTGGACCTCCATGGCAATGTAATGATGAAGTTTTAGAGTTTCCCTCCAAAACTCCCTTTTCAAATATTTGAATTTGTCTAGTGAAGTCTAGGAGTTTTGGTCTTAGTTTAGGTTGAATAAAGTGATGTAAAGGTCATTAATGACCTCTTCTCTTGTAACCAACATACTTTCATCCCTCATATAGGGTTTCATGTGTTAACTCACCATTTGACTCTAGTTGAGTTAGTGAACCTTATGTAACTACCTTAGTCATGATCATATATGGAGGAAATTTGAATGGAGGAGAAGTTGGTTAGGTTTCACAAGAATATTAGAGGTGGAAGTACATGTGAAAGAGCCATGTGGAGGCTCAGGAGGTCCGTAAGTGTGTATGAAAAATAATAAAATACATATTTCAATGAAAAAAGTAAATTGTGTAATGTTTGTATTTGAATGTCTATGATGAAAATTGTACTCTTGTGTTTTGTATGCTTTATGAAATGCTAGAAAACGTGTGGAAATATCTAATGTGTGAATGATGAGAGTGACATTTCAGAATTGAGTCTTAAAAGAGTTTGAAGAGTAGTTATAAAACCATGTTGCTTGAAGCAATGATAAAATAGGGTTAAGTTAAGAACCTACACCATCTAAGTTGTTGAATGATTTAAGGAATCCAAATAGGTTTGTGTTGAGAAAGGTCTCATTTTTTTTTAAAGTTTTAGAGTGATAAATTGATATGTGTTTGAGTCCACATTGGTGGATGCATGATCAAGAACATCAAATTTGAGGACTTTGTGACACAAATTTAGGGAGATTTCTAAAGGAGAGGTTTGTAAATATAAGTCAAGTTAAGGCACTTGCCAAGGTCATAGGAGGTTGAACAAGCTATTAAAGAGTCTCGTAGTTGGGGAAAAGGATTTGAAAAAGCTTGATGATCCAAAATAACAAAATAGACCAAAAGGTGTTATTCACAGACAGAGCAAACCCTACTCGGGGGTTTAGAAGACGAAAACATACATAAATTAACTTGTACTTGGTAATAGAACCCAAAAATTGGTAAAGAGGAGGTGTTAGGTATTTGAAAGCAGTTCTTTTAATTTTCAAGAAAGGAGAAACAAGCTCCAAAGGTCTTAAAGCTAAAATACAGTCTTGATTGTGCATGTAACCCAATTTTAAGGGTTTGAGAGAGAAAATTTGGTATAACTTCATTTATAACCATTGAAAACGTCCAATTGGTGAGGAGGAAAAAGGTAGGGAAGAGATTTCCATAAATTTTCAAGATGGTTTGAATAGATTATGTGGTTGAAAGTTGTAAAGTACAATTTAATTGCCCCTATACCCTATTTTGAGGGGTTGAATGCAATTTTTGATCGAAGGACCAATTTCATTATATTCCACTTACTAATATTGGTATTGTAGTGAGAGTGAGGTGTTACAAGAGTAATGTAATAGTTTGGAAAGCATAATGTAGGATTATGAAGGAAGAAAATCTAAAAGGACTGCCAAGACTAGTTTAACCCTACCAAAATGGATAAGACGGTGATGGCATTGTGTTTAGGATAAGAATGAGGAGTAGATTACAAAAAAAAAAAAAGTGTTTAAGAGGTTTGATAAGGTGATAGGCAAGTTTAAAAACAAAGAAACAAGGTGAAATTACCCAAAAGTCATAAAACTTAGTTAGAACCTAATTTGTGACCTAGAGACCTAATTGTAAAAGCACTAGTTGTGTTGGGAGAGTTGATGAAAGAGATAGGCTATAAAAATTAAAGGCAAGTTAAAGGCAAGATTTTGAGGGAGTTTCTAAACTTTAACATTTATACATATCATGGCTACAAGGTAATATAGCTAATTGAGAAGACAAATTGGAGTTTGAGGGAGTCGCACTAAACATAAGGGTATGCAATTTAAATATATGTTGTAAGGGAAATGGGTGCCTTGAAATGTATTTGGTTTTGTTTAAAACTTTGTGATTCTTTCAAAGCTATAAGGTTGGCATGATTTTAGGGCTACAAGAGCTCTTAAGGAGAACTAAGAAGGTGAAAAGAGTGAATTTGAGCTTTGCTTTCTAATGAATGTGATAATCCATGTTATTGGATGACTTCAAACAAGATAAAGGTGATCAATGCCCTTGAGATAAGTTGGAGGTAAAAATTTGGGTATTTGGATGCATTTGTAGTTCTTAGGAATTGGTGTATATTGGCTCGTATGAGGAAATTACACTTGCATCTTAAAAGTTGTTATTTGAAGGTGTCATCATTTATACTATCATCACATGTCAATTTAAGGTGAATCCATTCTTCTCTAGGCGCATGCTTATTCAAAAAAATTGCTTCCCTTTATTATCTATTCGCTTCTCTCTCTTGAGTATGAGTTATAAATTTATTATATTTTATTAATAAAATATTTATTTATTCTTATAGATATATACAATAATTATGTAAAATAAAAAGAGGGATATTATCTATATGGCCCAAAATAAAATATCTTAATTATATTCATTTAAATGTATAAGGCACAAACTCAAGGTTGTGTCTTGGTTTTGAAATCATGTCGGATCAACACTATTGATTGGATCCCACTCCTCGCATAATAACTACACTATTTTTATTTTTCAATTGAATTCACTAAGACAAAGGAGAAAGCTTCAAGGTGATGATCAATGAATCATTAATTTTAGGGTTGGGGCATTGTTTTCAGGTTATAAGTCATACAAAGAAGGTGATACACTATCCTCCGCTTATAAAATGTCACCCTTGATGGAAAATGACAAAATATAAGGTGAAAATGCAACTAAAATCCACGAGAAAAACTAAGGTCCCTTTATAAAACGCCTTGATGAGAATTTAAAATGACTCATAAAATGCCACTAAAAAGCCATGCGAGTAAATAAGTCCGGGTAGAACTTGACTTTCCAACCATCCCAAAGTTTACCCTAGCCAAAGGGATTGCGAAAAAATCTAAAGGGTAAAAATAAAGAGAATAAGCATTTAATGATTAGCAAAGGAGAAGGTTAAAAAATCGTTGGACTACTCATTTACTTTGTTCTAATAAAGCACCCCAAAAAAACTCATTGAAAAATGGTAAAAATGATCAGGGATAAAAATAGGTGGTTCTATTATATGCCTTAGGCTAAATAAAATAAAATAAAGGATCTATACTCCCTAAGCTAAACAAAATACAATAAAGGAACTAACAAATTTATTCGCAAAGTTACACATTTAAATATCATGTCATTTTGAATGGTTTATCCCAAGGTGAAGATTTGGATTCAACAAAATAATTGCTCTAAAAGTGGTTTTGAAATCTTGTCAAGGATAATTTCCAGACTAAGAGTAAATTCATTCCAAACTTCCGGAAAACATTTCTAATCCATCTAAAAAGTCAAACAACACTTGTTTCATGAAAATAAAATGAGTAAGGATTTTATTGAAGGAGGTTTCTCCAAGCAATTACTAGCTTGAGAAAAGGTGCCCAAAATATTGTTGAGTAGGACTCCAATCAAGAAGAGGGTTGCTTATATTTTTGGTCCGAGTTATGAATTGAAATGTTTTCACGCACTTGGGGAAAAAGGAAAAAGGTCTTCATTAAACTCATTTGGATACCAATTATAAGATAAGTACAATTGCACTAGTGTCACGACGATTCACTAATCTTACACTAAAACTAGGTCTCTACCCTAAATAAGAGTATAATTAGATGGAAATCAAGTGTATTTCCATACTAACAATATAGGGTAGATTTACTACTCAAAATGAGATTCTATGGTTTAGAATAGAGGGGGCATTACAAAGAGGTGTAATGTGTTTCTTTTATACAAGTTTGTCAATCTTGTAATGAAGGTTTATGTATGAAAAAGAAATAAAAATGAACTGTGTAATCTAGTTTTGTGTGTAATGCCACAACATGAAAGAATGGAAAATATCTCTCTCGAAAGAAATGGAGGATGTAAAACTCTCTCTATTGAAAAAATGGTGAATGTAAAAGTTTCTCTCAAAAAGAAATGAAGAATGTGAAAGTTACAATCTCTCTATTGGAAAGAAATGATGAATGTAGAAGTTTCTTTATTGAAAATAAATAATGATTCCCTTTCTTCTCTCTCTCCCTCTATCTTTCTCCCATTCTCTCTCCCTTTACCTCCTCCCTACCTACTTGCTCTCTACCTCTCCCTCTCCCTCTCCCTCTCCACATCTGCCCACGTCTCCTTCCCTATCTCTCTCTCCCACTCGCTCCCCCCCTCTCCCTCCTGTCTCCCTCTCTCCCCATCCCCTCGCCATCTCGTAGTGCCCACATTTTACACACCCAAAATACAACCGTAAAAAAATCGGGATAATTTTTTTTTACTAACATTGCTCACGACAAACAACACGGTAGAGGGGCTCCAGTACGTAACTCGACACACGGCAACTCTCACATAACTCGACACACATGCGACAATCACATAAGTCATCGACTCACATAGACACATGCAGACGACATTGGCATGTCGATACCACACTTTTCCCAACGAATGAATACTAGCAAAGACCCAACCACAAGAAACGTGACTTTAGGAACGACGAACCCACAACATATCATTACTTTAAATGTATTTTAGTTACGGCTAACTTTCCAAGATCCTTATTAGGTAAGCATGATTTTCTCCCTTTTTCCACCTACATGTTCTGAAAATTCGTTTCACAGATCACATATTGTTCAACCATTTAATTTGCTCTTTACCCTTATGACAAATCTTCATGACTTACATAAGTATTCTCCATATTTCAAAATGCCTACAAGATTCTAATTTTCTCATTCTTATGTTAAGATTTTGCTTCTCAAACTTTTATTTAGTGTATAAAATTTACTCTTGCTACACAAGAGATTCTAACGTGATGTCCAGATGAGGTATTGGGATTAAGGAAGACATAGAGTCGAGATAGCTCCCCAAGAACCTCCATCGATCACGGAATAGTTATTTCGCTACCATAGTTAATAAAGTTCAATAACTTATGGACTTCCTTTTATATTTATTATATGTTGTTTGCTCGAAGTTTGGTCGCACCAAGATAATTTATATTCTTTGCAATGCATGAAAAAGTTTAATTAAGGGATAAGGACTCTAAGATTGACCTTAATCCTAATCTCAAATCTCGTGTGCAACATCATATGATATGCTCTTATATCGCACTAAGGTCTCGTTCTTAGCATCGTCTTAAAACAAAAGAGTTACGACAACACTTGTCTGACATCATAAGGAAGTACAAGGCTAGGAGCATTAAAACTACACATAACCACAAATGATCTATGTTCACGAAGATCTCATATCCTTGCATAGCATGTTTCCGCATAAGGAATATTCTTTATTCCTTAATGCCATAGAATGACATAACAAGGGATTATGAGACAAGAATGCAGTTTCTAAGGTTCTCTAAAAACAACATCTTTCAACACAATTTCGTATGCAAGGAGTTAGATTATGGTTTTCTAACCACAAGTGAACATCCTAGTCAATTAGGGTTTAGTCCCATTCCAATTTTTCACTTAGGGCTTTACGCTCTCTTATAGATTAGATTAAGGTTTTAAACATATTCACCCTATAAACCCTCCGTAAGAGATCAAAGCACTCTATCATTACTAGCTTAACCTAAGATGGCACCTATAGCTAGGAGGATCTATTCATAAGCAAAATTTTAAGTGATAGAACCACTATTTCACTAGCTCCAAGATGTCATCTAGATCTCACAAGAAATTCATTCGATGCAGAAGATTTATTTGACTGTGTTGCTCCTATGTGTCTAGTTTATGTCGATGTCACCAAACGTACCTATAAGACGATAAACCCCTCTTCTTGGGATCTTATTTGCCTAAACCAAGGTGCTCCATCGGGTGAAAAGGTTAAGTTCGTTCTACTGATTTAAATTTCTTATAAGGTAAAAAGGATCACACATGCAGGCAAGTTAAGCATGAATATTTTATTAGGGTTCAGTGTTCCCATTAAAACTCTTTATTACGTTTACAAGGTAAGAAGATAACCCAATGATTAATTTAATCGTTTATTGAATGCTGAAAAAGTACTACAATATATTAACTTCAATTTCAATTTACTATGTATAAATCAAACACTTTTGCCATACACAACTAAGAAACAAATTAAACCGGTGATTAGATGCACATTCCCTAAGTATCCCTAAAGCGGCACATCATGCATATTAACCAATTTCATTTATAACTTTTCGATAACAAGAGACTACATTAGACGAGCTTATTCATTTTACAATGACCTATAAAAAAATTTACAATAATAATAATTAAATTACACATCACCTTTCTCGCAAAACCCACGTGAACTTCCGATAAATCCATCATCCACCCTAAAACCCACGTGAGCATGATATAAAAAAGGTCTAGAAACCGTAATAAATCGGCGGGAGAGAGAGAGAGAGGAAGTGGAAGAGAGCATGGCATCCACCCTAAAACAATCATAATTATCATTTTTAGTTCCCATTTACATATACAATAATTACAATATGCAATCGAAATAAAAAAGGTCTACGAAACATGTAATCATCAGCATTTCATTTTTCTTTATTTTATAAACTCAGAGAGAGATGAGAGAGAGGAGAGGAAGGAAAGAGAGAAAATATCATTTTGTCTAAAGTTTCCAATACACACAACAAGTTTCATTATAGTGTTTTAAACAGTTATTTACGTGTGTTAAAAGTTTCTAGGGTGATTTGGCAACCCTACGAGGGTCCGCAACTTTCTACTTTTACATTTTCTCACTAGCTGCAAAACGTACAAAACGGGCTCGGAGGCTAAGAAACTGCTTCCAAAGGTTATCTTCCGATGAGCACGCACGTCACGATTAACTTTCTACGTGTCCCCAGATATACCAAGAATTCATAAAGAATCGGCGGAATTGAAAAGAGCTTAGCGATTTGCGTTTGGCGGTTAATTTCTGGGGCCACTTTGGTCGAAGTTCATCTAGTTATAAAATGCCAAAAAGTTAACTCAAGGGCCGAAACCCGCATCCATAAGCGCGTTCTCAAGGAGAAGCATCAATGAGACATCTCCTACTAGTTCCCCTACATAAGGAGAGTTCATCGCCAGTCGGGAGTGAGAACTAGTAAACCATTTTCAAAGTAAACCATGGAGAGCGACAAATGGCAAAACTGGAGTTTGACCTGAGCGTCAAGAAACCACCTTTGACTCACAACCTCTCCGAGGCCTACAAAACGGCTTCACCAAACTATCCCGAAGGTGCTCTTTCCTAAACCGAAAGTTCCATGCGGTTGTCTAGTATAAACACTAGAGGGTTTGCGAAGACGGAACATGATTTCTCTTTCCGGGTTTAAGAATGGTGGTGAAATGACTTTTCTTAACAAGAGTTTTTAAATGGTGGTCAAAAGGAGACCAACTTTCAAAAGGATGTCAGTTTTTGACCGTTGTCAAATCGGTGTAATGGGCTCCTACAAGAGCGTCAAAAGGATGTCATATGAAACTTCACATCTGGATTCAAACCACAAATGCAAAAAGGCGACTCCTCGTATAGAAGTCAATTAATCAGAGGGAGAGAAAGGTACACGACAAACTTCACATCTTGTTTCAAGTCAAGTCTTCAAAGAAATGCTATAATGGCTTTCGGAATGAGTCAGATTTAGTTGCGAGTCTTAGTGAGTCTCTCGAAAGTTGCAAAATTTAACTATTTTGGAAGAAGGTCAACTTAATCAATGGAGAGTCAAATTTGTCTAGTCGTTAAAACGATATTGAAGCGATCAAAAGAGTAAGAGTTTTCTAGATCATCTCGAAGCGAGGGTGATAGTTCGTGGTTTAAAGTAGGCGAGTTATAATGGCTTCGAGAGTTGCGACACGACACTATATTGTTTTGCAATGAGTTGAAGGGACATTTAACTATATTAAAAGTCCTAATGATTTAAAATTCTATTTAATTGCAAAAGAGAACTAAAACACGAGAATTATGAGAGGTAAGGGAAGAAGGACCATGCCTGGAGAACGAAGTCGATCGAAGTGGTTGTCTCTTTGGGCACTTCATCAACTAGTCCACGAGTGTCCTCAACTCCACCATTTTGCATACACATCATCAAGCTTATCTTTGCCTGAAAGAGCCTCATCCATAACTGGTAATGAAACAAACAAATTGGTTGAAAGATTTATGAGGATTGTTGCAAAAGGGGTGCCTATTCCACTGCTCCCTTAAGGATTCCAACTTCCCATCACCGTTGATGACCATATTTGGAGCTCTTAGAGCAACATGGAGCATAACAAGGTTCAAAGTACTAATTAAATGCTCTCCATCAGACATTTTAAATCATGGCACTCCAAGAGACCGCATTTCTTTGAGGTATTCAATCAAAAACACATGCCTTGAATACACTTCCACATTTTCACGCATATCCACTATGCCGTCAAGAACAAAATCCTACAAATGAAAACCAGATTTTATTGCTCATACCTTGCTCCCAAGCTTCCATCTTAGCACACGCTGAAGCATGCTTTGGCATACGCAATGATTTGGTTGGTGCCTGCTGCAAATGAAGAAACATCGTGATCGCCTAGGATACCAGAGGTCTTTGTCGAAGCAAAGGTTATGGATTCTAGCTTTACACAAACCAAATGCATTTGCTTGAAAGGGGTTATAGGACACATCATCACGCCTGTTCATGATCAAAATTCTCTACTCATTAATAGAGGTTGTCTCGTTCTTTCATTGGCCAAAAGGAGAAACTACCATATCGACAAAATTTATTCTCTTTTAAGCTAACATTAATTAAAAGTCATGCACATTCTAAAGCTCCCATTTTGACAAAGTTAGGAAGATTAAATTAAAGGTTATGGATTCTAGCTTTACACAAACCAAATGCATTTGCTTGAAAGTTTCCAAGGCCTTTTCAACAACCTCGTTTTTACACATGCCATCATTTCAAACACTTTTTTGATTTTTGAGCAGTAAGATGCTTCCACGTTTTGCATATGCAAATCTACTGGCACGCTTGCAACATCGACAAAATTCCTCTATTTTTCTTTTTTGCCGGGAGCCCACGGGCGGCCAGGGAGGACGTTGGCAAAGTGGCAGACCAAACACACAATAATACTCCTCCTCACTGATCTTCCCACGCAGGTGGTGCGGCCGGGAGGATGTCGAATACATTTGTGGAGTTATCAGTGCGTGCATTAAAACGCATTCCTTCCATGCATTTAGTCAAATGGTTCACGCGCCCTATTTCGAAGCTCCGTGTACACACGAGATTTCTCCCCCCCCCTCAAGGCGGTGGCGTGCACTCCCCTTCATAAAAAAAAACAAACAAAACTACGAAGGCACTCTTACGCCTAAAAACCGCCCCAACAAGAATCACGGGTTTTAAATTTTAGTTCATTTATTTTATTTTTATTAGTATTTTATTATGTATTTATTTATTTATTTATTTTTAAAAAAATGGAGGCATTACACCATCCTTATCCCCCTCCCACTCGCCCCCCTCTGACCCCCTCTCCCTCCCTCGTTCGCCCCTTTCCCTCCCTCTCCCTCTCCTCCTCTAAAAATCCCAATTGACCCACATTTTTATTCTAAATATGATGAAATGTAAAAATACTGATTCAACCTAGTTATTCAAGTAAGTAGAAAGTGTGCTTTAAGGTTATGTATTGTTTAATGATGTGAAATATTATGTTTTTATTTCCCACATTTTTTCAACCATTTTTAAAATTTGAAAAGGTTGTATGTAGAATATAGGGATGCAAATCTCCATTACTATATTCCCTCTTCTTCATAACTAAGAAAATAACCTAGTTATAAGAGATCAAGTAAGTAGAAGAGTAGGGCTTTTAAGGTTATGTTATTATACTTGCATAATTTCAAAATAATGAAATATTGGATAAAGTTTTGAATAAATTTCTTAGTTAAGAATAAATTTTAATGCCTCAAAACCTAATATTTTGAGCTTACAAAAAACAATTTAAAAATAATCTAGTTTTTCTTAGTTTTAGAAAAACTTCTAGGTAGAGATCTTGAAAAACATTTTCAAGAATCTCCTCCTCATGATTCAACAAAAAATAACACTTGATTTGGCTATAATGTTATTTTTTTGTTGGAATCATGAGGAGGAGAATGAAAATGTTTTTCAAGTCTAGAAGTTTTTCTAAAAACTAAGAAAAACTAGATTATTTTTAAATTGTTTTTTACAAGCTCAAAATATTAGGTTTTGAGGCATTAAAATTTATTCTAACTAAGAAATTTATTCAAAACTTTATCAATATTTCCTTGCATTTTATCATTATTGTTTTGAAATTATGCAATCAATCATAACCTTAAAAGCACACTACTCTTCTCTACTTACTTGATCTCTTATAATTAATATTTTTGTGAGAGTTTGTTTACCATGCTTTTTATTTTGAGCGACTTTAAGAAGTATGAAAGGATTTGAAGCTTTATACAAGTTAGGAGACCATGGGGTTTTGAGGATGGGCTTGAGAAACCTCTACCTATTTTTCAACACCTTTCGGAAACTTGCAAAATACATGTTATTAAATTAAAGAGATTGAGTTTGGTAGGACAATCTAACTACTTGTTTTTCTAAGAAGAATTCAAACATATTGTGTTATCATGAACTTGTGCTTGTTCTTAATCTCTTCTTCTCCAATCCTTGTATTTTTTTCTCCATAGTGGTTGAAAAATGAGCTCCAAATGGTGTATAGATTCCTTTTAACTATCCCTTAAGGATGATTATGGATTTTTGGATCCAAGAGTGGAGATAGATCTAATCCAAAGTTTGGGAGTATATGCCCCATATTTTGGAGGCAATATGACTTTTAAACACGGAGTTTACCTTTTCTAAGGTCTTTATAACTTAGTTATGGTTTGCGAATTATGTTTTTAAGTTAGGATCACCTTTGTAGGGGTTATGACTTAAGGAGGACCACATGATTACCTTTTAAGCTAACATTAAATTAAAACCTCATGTTCCCATAAAGTTAGATCAACCTTAAATTAAACACAGGGGCCCTAGTTATGTGATTATTAATATTTAAAATGATTTTCAAACCTTTTTGACCTCATAAGACCTTGTTGCCTAATAAATGGACCTTGTTCCTTGTTTTAAGGTTATTTAACATATTTTGACACTAGGCCCATTTGGGGTCGCTCGTTCACCTAGGATTATGGTGACCACATTTGATTGAGTTGATTAACACGCCCTTTAGGTTTTGTCGTGTCACTAAGCCATGTGTGCATGCCCATTGTTAGACCATTGGGGGTTATTCTAACTACCACTTTAAACTAAACAATTAAGGATCTCTCTAGTGAGTTTGTAGTGTTGACCCACATATGACGTGAAATGTGTGCCACCTTTGGTGGACATTTATTTTCTTTCATAATAAGATAACTAAGTTTTACATCCTCATGGGGCCATGTAGCGTTGTTAGGTATCTTGGCATCTTTGTATCTCATATGAGTATAAGTGGGTGGTACATATGGGTCCAAACCATGTTACAACAATATGCCTCATTTTTCATGCCACTTTAGGAAATTCTGATTCTTAATCAAGAAGTTTTGGGCCACCGCTTAAAGTTTAGTTCCCTATGAATTTCCTTCATTATTTTCCTCCCTATTTACAATGGCGAGGTCTATTTTGCATGTCATATTTTATAGAAAGACCTAGAAACAAAATTTTATGTTTGGAACTCCCTTCAAATACAATTATGACCCTTTAGGAAGACTTTGGGGACCCTTCTAGATTAAGGCCTGGTGACCAACTTGCCTACCTATAAGTATGTGCCCCATCCTTTAGGAAAGGTTGAAGGTTTGATATTAGTGGATTTGGTTTGTTAGTTAATAGGCAAGGTCAGCAATTCAAGCCTTTATGAGTTGCCCCATCCTTTTGCGTTGAAGGTTTGATATTAGTGGATTTGGTTTGTTAGTTTGAGATTGTGTGCCTCCTTGACTATAGGACTTCTATATTAGTGTAAGGTCACATCTTAGGCCTTGTGGTTGACATAAACTTGAATGTATTCTCTCGTGAAGGTAAGGTTGGGTATGAAGTCAACCTTAATGACGAGAATCAACAATACCTTAAAGGACTTATCTGCATGTATGTACCTTTATGATTTTTTGATACATATGTAACACATTACATAGAATTGACTCTTGATATTTTGGTATTAAATGTGAGTTCACTAGTTAGTTTTTATGGGACATTACCCCATGGGGCAACTATAAGAGCTAATTGAGTGAATTTATGTGGGGGAGGTCGATACCTTTGCATAAATGTATTAACATGTGTGAACACATTAAACAAAATTACATCATGTCTTGATTTCTTATGATATGTAGCCAACATTCAATGAGTAAGTATATGGGCCTAATCTACTAACACTTATGATTTGTCCAACATGTGCTTATATGTATTCTTCACATTGTCTAACATGTATGGATGTTAAGCTAACACTAATTGTTGTCTTTCAATCACTAACAAACTCAAACCCTTAAACCATACCGAATATTAACATTAATTTGTATGTTGCTTTAAATGAAACTAGAAAATGGGAATCCTTATAAAGAAAAAATAAAAAATTAACCTAGGGAAAGTGTAGATTGAATAACCAACTCGGTGTTTAAATAAGCACTTCTAAATTGATAATTAACTATTGATATGTTGAATAATCACTAATTTTATAGTGCAAGTTGGCTTGAATGTAGTATTAGATATAAAGTGCATTGATTGAACCCGTCGTGATTTGTGTCGCCAAACCCTGTCCTACCATGTAGTCATCATATTTCCACTCTTTTTACTTGAAAGTAAATGTGCCTTGACCTTGTTGTTGTTAACCATTGGTCTTTTCCTATGTGTAGGGGTACCCTTTTGATTACTATTGAATGATCCGTGTAAGTCTTGAAATGCCCACCATGTGTTAAATGTTGTGAATCAACCTTAAGCATGTGGTTCCAAGACTACACCACGACTTGAAAAACAATTGCATGTCCTTGTTTCTCTTTGCATGTGGCGAACTATTGGATTACTATTTCATCTTAGAGGCCTAAGAGACTATATGGGTTTTCTATGGGGCTTACACCCATTGTTAATATGACATGTTCCTATTGTGGTGTTAAATTCCATATTATTCAAGTGTGGGCTATGACATGTCTATTGGTGAAATTCGGATAAGACTTTGTGTGATGGGAACTAGATTTTGCATCAACCCTTTATATCCTATGATGTATAGACACAATCATGAAAGAATCCTAATGGCTCTATTGTAATGATAATGTAGGGCAATGTACAATCAAAACATTTAAGTCGGGTGATATTCTTTGGTTAGATGGTTAAATGGGTTGTCTCTTTTCTTAAATTTAATTATGATTGATTGTGTACAATGTCCTTTGGTTTGATTTGTATCTCCACATAGTATCATCCTATGGAATGTTGTATCATGAATCGACCTTTGTTCCTATATGTCAACTACTAGTGTGAATGTCAAATGTAAAATAATTGTATAGTGCATTACTCATGTGTTAATCGAATTAGCTAGACCTTGTGCATATGTGATATTGTTTTAAAAAAATAGATTCCAAATTTGACGTTTTGGGTGAAATTCTTGGGAATTATAGGATTAGGAAAAGATTTAGAAATGGATACATCATAAAGCGAAACTTCATATGCAACTTCTTTTAGAATGTCCATAATATTTACAAATTTTGATGGTTTTCTAAGAGAAAGATCATGAATTGGACACTATGGGTTCGATTGGCTTACTAATGAACTCGAGAAGTATTTTGAGACATGGATTTTTAGTGGTATATCAATGTTGCTACTAGATTGAGCTTTCGAGATAATACCATAATCAAAATAATTGTCTATGTTGTCATTCAAAATGTGAAGTGCATTATTGATAATAATCGAGGTCTATTGTTTATCATTTACATTATTTTGTAAAGATATATAAAAATATTTATTTAATTTGCAAAGGCATATCTACTTTCAAAGAAGACACAATTTTGGATTCATTTTTACAAATCCATATTATTGATTTATCCAAAGGAATTTTGAACAAAAAGATTAATTTTAGTACTTCTCATATTAGTCGTTAAATTTTGGTGGTATAAAATACAAGTAACATAAAAATAAATACATCCCATAAGACCAATGCACTAGTATTCAGAAAAATAGAAATGGGAAAGGGCCTAAGGTTCAAGATCAAGCACAATTAAGTAAACAAATCCAAACATTAAGATCCAAGAGCATGCATAAAAATTAATGCTTAGGATGCATGCACAAAGAAGGATCATCGAAAGATGAAACTCTAGGAGGTGTAATTTTATTTGGCTTCACCAAAATGAATGCACAAAATACACCTACCTCAAATTAAGCATTATTAAACACATACAATACATCAAACAATTTCAAATTGATTGTTGAATCAAACAAGTTAGGAATAAAAGTGTTTCTTTTTTATCTAATGTCACTAAACCTATCGCCATAATTTAACCCTTAACATGTGCATTCAACATTAACTCCCATATTGCACTAAAAATTGGGAACCGATAAGAGATTGTTTCCCAAGCCTTATAAATGATCTTGGCAAGTGGTTGTCACATGCAAAATGATTCTCTTGACATGTTTGCATGTTTTTACTCCTTTGCCTCTTCCCTTAAATTTGTGCTCTTCAACAAATGTGCCCTCTAATGAGATGAATATGCAAATCTAAAGTGTCAAGGATTTATGTGTTAAAGAGATCCACTAATTTATCACACCCCTCAAATTGGAGAAGATGTCAATAGAGATACATTGTAGGAAAGAAATAATTCTAAGTGCCCCAAGAGTGCTCCCAAAAGGAAATGAGAAGTGCTTGAGTGCAACTAATGATAAAATGAACCTAATCACATATATTTATAGACGACTTGAATTCAAACATCGAATAAATTATTAACATGTTGACTTACAACAACTTAAAACAATAAAGGTGGGTGGACCCATCCATTAAAAAGGGGACGAAAAACAAAAAATGATGATTGCATGGATGGAGTTAACATGTGTCAAGATTCTATGGTTAATCATTAAGGGATAAGTGAATGAGGGTTTTAGGCCATGAAAGTCAACATGGTTGTT
Organism: Taxus wallichiana var. yunnanensis; assembly: GCA_018340775.1. Classification (NCBI taxonomy): domain Eukaryota; kingdom Viridiplantae; phylum Streptophyta; class Pinopsida; order Cupressales; family Taxaceae; genus Taxus; species Taxus wallichiana. The sequence continues at coordinate 232,617,802 of CM031238.1, read as the reverse complement.
AAATAACACCTAATTTGGACCAATTGTCCATATATATAGGCAAATGTGCCATATATATAAAGTACAACAAAATAAATGTCAGCAACCATTTTAAGGCCTCTACACATGGAAACCTTCAATTAATTTACACTAATTGGCTTAATCCCGCAATGGTAAGAATGGTGAGACAAGGGTGACATATAAGCAATTACATCTTCAAAGCATTGCCAATGGTGAAAGAGACTAGAGAGTGAGATGCCTAAAACAACAAATTTCACGCATCATTCCTCCTACTAAAAATGCTTACGTTGCTTGTGTGCATAGTGGGTCGCCCTTGCCTTATGATTATTACCAAAAATACATGAATAAAATTTTCGGAAGGTAATGACTACTCATAGAGGTCATCTTGAAACACAAGTAAAATCCCACAAAAAGGTAATGTTTTAATCATATTGCTAGTGGAATCTTTCAATTTATAATACAAACACATGATTGGTTTGTAATTGGTTTAATCCCACATAGGTCGAATTGTGAGATAACGTCATCCTATTAGACATTACATGCTCAAAAAGCTTTGCCACTAGAGAGAGGGTAGGGGTGAAAAGCCCAAAGTGGTGCATTACATTCAATGTTCCTCTCCCTCTACCAACAAATGCTTACAATGCTTTTATGATAAGTAGTTCCCTTGGCCTTATGATTATTACCAAAAATACAAGAAAAATGTCATCAAGGTAATGACGACTACTATAGGTCATCATCAAAAACCTAAACACACAAGTAAAATACCATAAAAATTAATAATATAATTACTTTTATCATGGAAGCTTCAAATACAATTAAGTCAACCCCACACTAGTAAGAATTGTGAGACAAAAATGATTTATAAGGTATTAAATGCTCCAAATGCTTTAGCAATGAGGAAAGAAGCTAATACCAAGCTCCAAAGGGTGAGCATTCCAAAGTGTTAGATTATAATCATTATTCCTCCCCAAAACTAGCTAATACTTATGTTGCTTGTGTGCTAAGTGGGTTCTATTGCCTTGTGATTATTACCAAAATTACATGAGGAAATATGTCGATATAGTAATGACTACTTGCGGAGGATATCTTGAGATGACTTAAAACACGCATAAAATCCCAAGTTATATTTAAATGAATTAAACAAGGTAAAATCACATAATAGTTAATAATCTAATTAAATTACTTGTAGAATCTTTCAATTAGTTATTAGCTCACATCCTAAAGTTTTCCTTGATGGTCCCAACAACATCATTTCCCCTCACGATATTGTTTGCAACTTAACCCATGCCCATTGTGCCTAGACATCACTCTCCAAAGCATGTCATGTTTATTAACTCGTTTTATCGAGACACAATCACACCACAATTTTTTTGAAAACTCTAGCAATGCCCTTGTGGACTGTGTTGAAGCTTCTTTTTAAGCTCATACAACTCTAAACAATACATTTCACAATGCTTTCAACTTGGATAATAGTGTTCCTCTTTTATCTTATTCTAAACTTTGCCTATAAGTGCTACCAAACCTTACATTAATAAATCATCGTGAATTTATTAGTACCTCTAGACTCTTCACTATAATAACACAAATCTTGAAAATCAATGGTAGACATCACATCTTAAAATTCTCTCCAACATTTGCACGATAAGATTTTATCATATCTAAAAGGTTAATGAGCATTCTCATATCTTCTCTACGGCCTTAGTTGCCTAATATCTTTCTCCAACTATCTATCCCCCTCCACCCACTTATGCAAGAAAGGAGTTTTCTAGTTAAACATTCACCCTAGAATTATCAATACCTTCTCTTTATCCCCTACAACCATTTATACTCCAAGACATAAGTGGTTAGTCTAATACCCCTAAGGACTTCTTGGGGTTATCTTACAATAAAATTGGTACAAATATCTTAAATACATCTATCTAAAATACGTTGATTGATCAATCTCAAGATTCTTATCTTGGAGTTCTTACATACCACATTTAAATAACTCAACTACCTTTTAAAATGATGTTTATTTAGTGACACAGTTGTGATAGGCTCGAAAATCATTTTGGGAATTAAATAACTAGTTCCAAACTCCACCATATGGCAAAGATATTACAATTTGTTGGTCTTCTCCAAACGAAAAGAAAACATTTCTAAATGATGGTCAAATGAATGTCAAATTTAAGGTTGAATTTTCTTTATGGAATACGCCGATAGATATCAATTCAAAGTTCTTATATTGATTTTCACATACCACATTGGCTACAAATTTCATTACATTCTCTACCAAATTCCCAATGATTCGTAGCAAATGGCATCAATTTAATTCTCCTATTGGTCTTGTAAGAAAACTATATAATTAAAAACTTGGGCCCAAACATGACCATACGGCCAAGATATTATCGTGTTTTCAATTGACTTCTCCAAGAAAAAGAAAAGACATTTAAGTGACATGCAAATGGACATCAAATTTAAGAACAAATTACCATTTAACAGTCAAATGGATGTCAAGAATAGATGTGAACAATTCACTCCATTAGACTATTTAGCTACAATTGTAAGAACAACTTTCAGCGTAATCACACTTGGAGGGGCATTTCCTTCAAAAATTAGTCAACTTACTCTTTGAACTTTGTATTTGACATTGCACTTAAGATTTTGAATTTTGAACATCATATTGCCATCATGTAATTATTGTAGCTTCAGAAATTGCAAAGTATAGCTAAACATAGCTATTTATTTCACAAATAAAATAGGGTAGACAGTTTGTTTGCATTCTTGATTAGGTCAAAGTTTCACTTTTGATAATTTTATTTTTACATTTACTTTCTTTAACACAGAGGTTCAACAAAAGCCTCTCTTTGAAAAAGATTTGTGGACTCTAGGTAGCCAAAAATATTTCATACGTCATAACCCTTTAAACTGCGCATCTTCAAATTGAAACCTAATTAGTCCATTTTTTTTTTTATTGGTCCAACATCAAATTAGTTTGACTCGAATCATCATCCTGTAAATACCACCACCTTAGCATTAGTCTTTCTTGCTTGCTTCTCAAACCATCCTAACAAGAAAGCAAGCAAGAATGATTCCAGCAAACATTTTTCTAATGAACTAATGCCCAATACAACTTATTGTTTTGTTTTTTTAATTGTGTGCATTGTCTATTCAAAATCATTAACATGGACATGTCTTGAATATATTGTCTCCCTTGTTCATTATTGATTTGGTTTTCAAAATATAGGGGCATAACAAATCGTCGATGGAGTGACCCCATAACACAACTTTAAAAAAATAAAAATGGCTAGGTATTCAACTTTGGACTGCCGGAATTGTTTATAATCCCCCATCTAAAAATTAAAGCTTCGATTTTAACACTAAGAAGAAAATTGTTAAGTTAGGCATACTTAGAGTGCTCTGAAATGGTTAACATATCTCCTTCATTTCCATGCAATTGCTTTGGTACTTTTGTATGGTAGAAATGTTCTCCAAACAAATGTGTACACTTCTGCTAGGCCATAGTGAACTTCCAAAATCAACCATAAAGAGTTAATGACTTGTTTAGAACTAACCTCTAAGTAACACATATCAAAAGTTTCACATCACACTAAAAAGGACTTTACTAGATATTGGAACAAAATCATATTTTATCACTTAACAATCCCTTTATACCAATAGGAGAAAACAACCAAAGAATATGAGAGATTGTTGAATATTATCTAGTGCTAAGTATAACACATCAATCACTATAAATACATGTTGAATATAGACTCAAATAATCATATGTTGGTCTACACGTACACAAATTATATTCTCTAAACCATCCTCTAGAACTGGGATATTATCTCTATATGTTTTGCCATAAATATTTAAAAAGATTTATAAAACAGCCAGAGAACTCTAAATTTGTTAAATAATTTGCTTACTGAACCAAAAATAGTGCATGAGATTGAAATACCAAAAATGGTGCATAAATTGAAATACAAAAATAGTCCATAGATTACATTCGAGAAAAAGTATCAGGGCACTATTGAACAAAAGGACGATTGATAGTTCATTTGTATCCTAACAAATCCAAAATAAGTGCCAACATATTGTGAGTTGTGACCATTGCCCAAAGAACATTAAATTTTAGGTCTCCAAATACTTAATAGACCAAAGCATCAAAAACCTAAACAAACCATCCAGGCGGGTCGTACAAAAGTTCTGTGAATTCTACAAATCTGTTTTAAATATTCTATACTAGGGAGTTAAAAGCAAGATCAAAGATTTTACTACTCATATGATCTAAAACAAAAGCTTCCTTGACCAGTAAACAGGCTCTTGAGTCGTAGAATAACAACTATCCTTAACATACAGGGAATTGAAAGCAATCAAATCAATGTCCCAACCCATCTTTTTAATACACAATAACTCAAAAGTATTCTGTTATACAGTGTGCATGATCTCAAATCATTAATAGGTCCTGTTGTGATAATCTAATTAATTTAATTTGCAGATTTTGTTCAGATTCTAGATAGCTATAAGAAATCCAGCATACTTTAAGGGTGAAAAACGTCAAATCAAATAACATACAGGGAATTGAAAGCAATCAAATCAATGTCCCAACCCATCTTTTTAATACACTAACTCAAGAGTATTCTGTTATACAGTATGCATGATCTCAAATCATTAATAGGTCCTGTTGTGATAATCTAATTAATTTAATTTGCAGATTTTGTTCAGATTCTAGATAGCTATAAGAAATCCAGCATACTTCAAGGGTGAAAACGTCAAATCAAATAATATAATCTAATAATTTTCACAAGTTCAGCCATATCAAGACTCTCGTGTTCCAAATTGGAACCCTAATAACTTAAAAGAAGGAAATTATTTGTGTAAACATTAAACATAATCTTGCATCATTATTCTCTTCCAGCAAAGACTTCTCGCTTGCACAGTTCATAATTGAAACCAAATACATGTAACCAAGTACATTTTTATTATTAATAACTCTACTATTCTCTCTGCTTTGGAATGGTACTCGTATTGACTTGATTAATGTTCATTCTGCGTATTTCTTGTGCCATCTCCGCTAAAAAGTCTGTAACCGATGACTGCCAAGCATAAAACACGTCATGTAATTAAAAGTCAATATTCAAATGTCCAGAGCTGCAGCACAAAATTTCCAAATCATTTGTTCCCACCAAAAACAAAAGACACAATATACATGCAAGGCTGTAGAAGGCCTAGCTGACATTGGAAGATTAGTAACAAGGCATTGTTGATATGATTTTTTTAAGAAGATTCTTCCTGAGATGAACAAGACCAAGCCCCAGTGCAAAACATCCACGAGGAGTCAGTAAACCAAAGAATAGGAACTTTGTATTACTGCCATCTACCTAGAGCTAACAGATTATGTTTTTATTATTAGAAGTGGGTAAACTAAGCATATGAATGGGAAAGAGATTATTTCTCCATGGAAGTGCATAATATTGCTCCCTTGTTAAAAATTAACAGTTAGTAATGTCATTATTGTTCAATGTGAGGGATCGAATTAAATTACAGAACCAATTTCATTTACTAATCAGCAGTTTATCATGATCTTTACCTCTGTTGTAATAACATTACATGCCAATGCCTTATGGAGACACTAAACAGAAAAAAAGAAAAAAAGAAAAAAACAAGCAATCAAGTATAGAAAGAGTGTGCAAAACTCTTACCTGGTGAGCAAGCTTTGAAGATCCCCAGCCTGACCCTCCTCCAGAACTCGAGTAAACAACTGGCCTCTCTGGATCAACAAAGTATTTTATTGTTGGGACAAATATTTCACCATTTGACCACTCCCAGATAAACCAGATTAAGAAAAGAAAAGAAAAAAATTCCTTGCATTTAGTGCCCAAATATTTATGTTGCTGCAGAGCCCAACATTATCTGATTATAATACGAAGAAAAGCTGTTTGCTCAATTACAAAGGAAGAACTAAATCTGGATCATTTGTACCGAGACTTCAGCAGAAAAGTAATGCTTTTACTGTTTAAACATTTGAATCTCATAGCTAAAGAAAAATTGAACCAATATAGACTTTTTAATAAAATGTAATGTAAAACAGGGAAATTCATTGCCTTGTTTCTGCTTGATTACAAATTTACAAACAATTGTTCTGCATTAAATACAATCACTGATTATGAAGTCTCAGCAGATGTAGCTATTTAAGATTTATTTTAGATTTACTAGTAAGGAATATTGTGTTAGTAATCACATGAAAGTGAGTTAAATAATTGTACGTCTGAAGAATAAATATAAATGTAATTAGTTGTTAGTAACAACTCAGAGTTGGAAATAGTATGTGTGTGAGTTACTATAAATTAATAATGGACGATACAAGAGTTGTTGTAACAACTCTCATAATAGTCTTGAGGTGGGAGTTATGATTGAGTAAATGTGATCTCCTTGATTAGTGGAGATATGGTCCTATAAATGTAATGTCTCTCACACAAGAATGTAATTGAAGAAAAAGGTTTTTATAGTGTTAATTTTACTGTGCAATTGATGTGAGATATCTAACGTGAGTTTTGAATGGGGCAGCTACATTGTTAGTTTTGTTGCCCGTGTATGAATTTTATTAATCAGAGTTTCACTGTTTGAAATCTCATATGTTTTGACATTTGTTTTTGTGCTTTTGTTGAAGAAGTTGTGCAAAAGTGTGGTCGTCAGACTTGCCCACCATCATTCTTCAAATCATGCAAGAGACGGTGGGTAATTTGCTATCATAAGTGGTATGATTATTTTGAAATTCCAAGCCTGCGGCAAGTACAAATGGTCCAAGATCCATTCATGAATTCCGTGTGTAATTTGATATCACAAGTGGTATGATTATTTCGAAATTCCAAGCCTGCAGCAAGTACAAATAATCCAAGATTTAGTCATGAATTCCGTATGTGCATCTACGTGCCATTGCTTCCAGTTTTGACATTACCAACAGTGATCTATATCTGTCATGACAGTCAAAACCGTATTACAAGCACTTCAAGTGTGCACTCATTCCCTGCCACTATGTGACAGGAATTGTCATTTTCCAGTCATTGCGTCACCTTCTCTGCCTTTTGTCTGTTAGATCGACATCAATATTGCGTTTCCATGTGTATCATTGATCATCATCTAATTCTTTTGTTGGAGATCTTGGTTGCATGGCTTGTGGTGGTGAAGCCTGATTTATAGTAGCAAGGCACTTGGCCTGAGTTTTCATTGTATCCCAGATGTGCATTGTGATGTCTGTTGGTCTCCATATGAGATTTGTGCTGGATTCTCTAGTCGGCAAAGTGCATCAGACTTGCCACATTCAGACATTGACTTCAGTGAGCATTCGAATCTGACTCATCTGCATTTTGCCTTGCACTTGACTCAGATTTTGTTTACACCGAACTCTGTGGCATTGCATTGTGTATTCCTCTTCTTGAGCTCAACACCGACCATGTCGACTCAGATGAATCAGCCCACATCACAGAGGAGAGCATCCATGTGCATCCTAGGCAACCTTGGATTCTCTGTCAACTCAAGCCAATGCACCTATAGTTCATGTTATAATAGGTTCGGTCTATTAGTCGTGTATGTGGTATATTATAAAAACCAATGCTAGGTATTCTTTTATTTTGTCTAGTATAGGTTTGTATTAAAGTCAGTCCGGTCTAGTTTAAAGTCAGAGTGAGAATAATAAACTCTGTGGCTTTCTTACATCATCGTATCACCTTCTTCCAGCATGCACTGACAACTTGCATTGACACGTTGATCCTACCTTCCACCTCAATTTGTTTTTTAGTCAAGTGCATTCCATGTGAGCCTATGTTGATTCATTCACATTAATTAACCCCACTCCAAGTGCATCCACATATTGTCTCTTGTTATGTCTACATGTGTGCCATCATTTTTCTCGAGTTACGAGGGTGATGGTTATTGTAAGATCATAATACTTTTGCCCATTTTTGTTGAATTTATAAAGTGTGTTCAATAGTGTTATAAACTCTTGTCCTGTTGTCCAAGAATAGTCATTTTGTGTCATGTCCATCAAATAAAGTGTCATATGTTGTCAAATAGTGCTATTGTAAAAATTGAGTCATTTTGTGTCACAAAAGTGTCAATATATATATAGCCTTACGTGCGCATTTTCAGGAGAATCCGACTTCCGCTTTGTAATCAGGGTATCAATTTAATGGGAGGACCTTTTTTCTATTCGAAACAACATGCAACTGAGCTTCAACATCTCATCTACCAAGTGAGCAGCACTAAACAAGAGGAACGGAGTCAGTCAACGACCTCTAGTCAATCACTAGCGACGGGGCTGCAAAATTGCATCAATGACAACCAATTGTGCCAAGACAACTAAAGATAAGACCGATAACCAGTGGTCACGGGTACCAGTTATGCAATTTGAGATCAGAGTGACAGTGATCCGGAATGGTTGTTACATACGAAGACAACAAGGACTAGGTCCTAGTCATTTCCATTTTCGTATTTTTGTTTTCAGTTTTTGTGGTGTGCTAAATAAAACTTCTTGTGTGATTATGGAGTTTCTTTATTTTCCCTGATGTAAAAATAACGGAGATTCTGAGTAGAATATTGTAGCATCATGATACTTGTATGTGTAGGTTGTTGGTTGTCCTGTAAAACCATTTGTATGTGTAGGTTGTTCTATAAAACCATCTAGATGTGTGGATTGTTGGTTAGAGCCCGTGTAAAACCATCATCAGATGTGGAAGATGAACAGATAAGTGTATGCATGTTCATACTTGGGTGGTGGCCGTATCCATATGTGAGAATATAGCTTTGTTTATGTGTAAGCCAGATGTTGCACATTTATTGAGTTGTGCACAAGCCCGGTGCGGTACATGTGGATCAAGATCATGAGCAAGCTCTGTGGTGGCCCATTGTAGTTCTAGAATCTAGTGATATCTCCCATCTTCGCAATAAGAGGGGGAACACTAGGAATATTGTGTTAGTACTCGCATGAAGTGAGTGAGTAAAATAATTGTACATGCGAAGAATAAGGTAATGAGTTTTTGTAACTCATAGTTAGAAATAGTATGTGTGTGAGTTAGTATATATTAATAATGGACGTCATGAGAGTTGTTGTAATAGCTCTCTTAATAGTCTTGAGGTGGGAGTTATGATTGGGTAAATGTGATCTCCTTGATTAGTGGAGATATGGTCCTATAAATGCAATGTCTCTCACACAAGAATGAATTGAAGAAGATAGTTTATATTGTGTGTTCATTTTATTATGCAATTGATTTGAGATCTCTGACCAAATTCATCATTACTTTCAGTTATTTTAAATGCTTGGCCATTGAAAAAGAAACTATATCAATTAATGTCAATAGCCCTCATTTTACTGAGCTTGGTAAATCAATCGGGTCTTGAGATTTTGGATTTATTTCACACATGCCCCCATACCACGGTGTGCCTGGATTTTGAAAATGGAGTACCATAGCCCACTCCTACCTCTATCAATGCTCCCTGATAACAATGTCTTTTACACCTTCAATCAAACAAATTTCAATAAAACATGGTCAAAAGCTAACATCTTATTTTCATAAGAAGATTGTTAGCTTGATGGCAAACCGAGAGTTTTAGCAGTTTTGCTTCACATCAATCTAAGGTATAAGTCTCCAATTCTCATCTTTGTTTTGAAACCTTAGGGTTCAGGTATTTTAGAAGGTCTAAATAAGATCTGAACAACTGCAAATCACTTAATGAAAATTGGTTTTCATGTATCGGAAAAAACACCATGGTAGAACAGACAAAAATAAAGGAATCATAAACAACAAAAACAAAAAGATAAATGCCACTAGATGCAAGGATCCAATTTCCCCTGATCTTGCAAAATCTATTTAAATTTCACAATATGGCTTCATGTTAAGACTTCATGTTAGTACAAATAGTATTCAGAATCTGCAGGTTATATGACTGTTTCTTTAGTTATGGAATTCCTAAATCCCATCTGCTATAAGATTCTGAAGAAATTCGCCACTGGGTATAGATGCAGCAATGCATTTTCACTTGTCAGAAAACAAAAGAATCCTAGTCTTTTTGGTCAACTGCATTAATGAATAATCTTCACTTTCAAGCAATCAAAAGAATGGAACGATTTTTAGTGCTGATACAAACAAGGACAAACTAGTTGCATTATACAACTTTTTTAGATGCACGAACATGGTGTTTTGACCAAGGTGACAGACATACATGAGAAAATACTATATATATATATATATAACACACACACACACACACACACACACACACACACACACTAGGTAGCCAGTATGGGGGATCTGATATGGTGGTATGGCAATTTTTTTTGGGGGCCAGGTACGGCACTTGGGTACGGCCGTACTCGGTGTGTGTGTGCGTGTGTGCGTGTGTGTGTGTTATATTAAAAATATAGCCAAATAAACAAAAATTCAGCCTTATACATGAATAGAGTAAACAAATTATTAAATAAGTGAAATAGCCAAATAACATATTAATAATTCAATGCATTTTGTCGTGATATTCATTGATTGAACTTCGAACAAGTACATTGTTCAAACTCCAAATGTTACAATGTCCAATTATAATCATTAATAAAAACAAATCACATAACTGGACTGGAATTCTGGCTATTACCAGCTTCCTTTAAATCTGACAGTTCAGATTCCTTTGGGTTTCTCTTATTATTCCTGCATTAGTCTTACTTGCTAGTGGAGATGCTGCCACTACATTTTTTGATCCTACATTACCCAAACTCATCTCAACTGTTGCAGTTTCAGCCATTGTTTTAGGTACTTCTGTGAATGCCCTTGTTTTACCACAGTTGAATCATTTATGTAATCCCATCTATTGACCTTTATTGACCCAAAAAAATGATGTTTTTACTGTGGGTACACTGTGGGTACGGCCAGGGTATGTCCAGCAGTACCTGGGTACGTCTGGGTACTTCCCAACTGTGAATGCCCTTGTTTTACCACAGTTGAATCATTTATGTAATCCCATCAATCGACCTTTATTGACCCAAAAAAATGATGTTTTTACTGTGGGTACACTGTGGGTATGGCCAGGGTATGTCCAGCAGTACCTGGGTACGTCTGGGTACTTCCCAAGAAGTACCCAGACGTACCCGGGTACTGCTGGACGTACCCTAGGCGTAACCCCAGTATACCGTACCCGTATTGTGTACTAGGTACATCCCGTACCCGTACCCATGCCCTGTATGGTGCGTACCTGCTACCTGGTGTGTGTGTGTGTGTGTGTGTATATCTTAAAATTTCAAGACTTGCAAAAATATATATCCATCTACCAGAATGCAAAAATTATGCAAAGTTGCTATTTCCTTGGTCCCTACAGTGTGAGCAGAAGGTTTTAATACTCTTCTTACATATATATATATATATATATATATATATATAGAGAGAGAGAGAGAGAGAGAGAGAGAAACGATAAACATACCAGTTGCATCCAGAGAGGGATCATTGCAAGAATGTACTGCAGCTGCCCAGCCTGCAATCAAATGGCACATATTGAGGGCATAACTTCATATTAAGATAACAGTTACTATAAGCATTTTGTCATTTAGGATGTAAAGAGATAACAACCAACAAATTACAAATGTAAATAATATTAAAGTGTTCTCTCTATGTTCAAAATAAAGACTCTGTACAACTCCTTGTAGCAGTAGGGAAAAGGAGACCAATCAAAAGAAATAAATTGCTAACAAAGAAAACATATTTGTATGAACTATGAAGAGAGAATACAAGAATACTTTGGGGACACAAGTTATTACAGAAGACAATCATTCAAATTCACAGATTAAAGGTAACCCCTACTAACTGAGTAATTAAAATCACTACATTAATATGAAGTTGATTTACACCAAATGGCATTAATCAGAGCTGCAGATGCAACCCAGAAAGAAAACAACGATCTATAAAGAAGATGCCAGACCAGATAAATAAAATTGATTCATAAAATCAAGGAACATAGAAGACTTCATAGACTATTGACAGAGATGGGAAATATGACAAAATTAAGACTTACATCACTTTTTATCCCGTTCGGTTAGTCTTTTTAACCCCGTTCTGTTAGTCCATTATTCCTATCTCCATAAGCTAAAACACCACTAACCATATACTAAGTGCAGCTAAACTTACGATCACTCATCGTCTTGGCCAGCTCACTGTTACTGCACCCATGGACTCTAACAATCCCAGGAGTCAGAGATTCAGTATTGTTGTTGCTACTATTGTTTGTTCCCGAAGGGCCGCCACGATCAAAAGATGCAATGTTGTTAGGAAGAGATCCATCCTTTTCTCCATTGTCATTTGGAAAAGAACCTATTCGATCAAAACGATCTGTAACAATAACATTTTAGTATGTCAATTGACCTAAATCAAATGGCAAATTTATATCCTTACAAAAATACATTAACAAGAAACAATCTTATAATTCTTTGATAAAAATAAACATAGATTTACACCACTGTATAAAGCAGAGAAATGAAAAATCCCTCTTCTTGTTATTACATGCTTCTTCTTCAGTACTTGCCTACTTCAAATTTATTATTGGCAACCATATTTCACTTGTAAAATATAAGAACATAATGAAAACTTACTATGAACATTCTTCTGACATGTATTCGTGGATGCAGTAGCATCGATAAATGCAGGTTACTAATCATATTTTAACTATAAAACCTGTTATTACACATGGGCAGAATAAGATAAGACAATTTAATTATTTGAAGATCCCAAATGGAGAGCTAGCCTATCCAGCTGCCTCCGGTCAATCATAATTACAAAACTTCTACCAATTACTGACATATGTTGGTCTCGCAATAAAAACCATTACAATAATCATCACAAGATACACCAATATAAATTACAATTACAACAAAAGAATGTTTTTTGCCAATTCACCTCTAGCCTACATTAGCATATACAGTATCCACAGCTATGATAACCAATCAAATAATCAACACAGTTTAAGTCTTTTCTTCAATTTGATACCTAAAACATGCAAACTAGAATGCTGTCTGAAATTGGTATGCATTTCAAAAATGTCTTAAAATTTTAGGAAATAGGGAATACCTATACAAAGTATAAATATTCATCGAAATCAAGGCAAAATACTGGAAAATTATAGACTAAAAACATTAAACTTATAGAAGCAACTATTCAAACACCATAATAATAAAAACATAGAATAACACCAAGAACACAACCAAAATATATCAAAATTCTTCCTACTGCTATATGTTTTCTCAATCATGTTTAAGTTTTCCTACTGTTCCTTTGATCTTTTTTTATGTATTTATTTTTTTCCCTTTCCAGCCTACAAACAACAAAAATAAATAAATAAAATTAAAATTCACTTTCAAGGAATGGAAACCACCCAACAGGCTGAGGTAGCAAATTCCTGGGAAATATTTTTGTTGCCGGAAATGCTCAGACCGTCAAGTTACATATACTCCATTTCCAAGGAATAAATGTTTTATTGTTTCTTGGTATGGAATGGGTGAGCCCGTGAGGTTTTTACACCATAGCTCAAACATTGAAATGCCAAGCAACCCAACCCTTTACAATCTACATTGGACAATTTCCAAGTTCAATTCTGAACACAATTCCACACTTTATGACAGCAGAATTCAACATCGAATGAGAGACGCAAAGTTACAGGTAGGGCGGCAAAAAGAGTTACCATGTTGATTGAATGTTTCATACATCAAAAACATCAGTTGTCACACAAAATCTACCAACTGAAGCATAACAGTACATGTAAATAAACTCAGCTATGCAGAAGAATAACATATGCATTAGTTCACCTCCCTTATAAGAGGGCAAAAACAAGTAATGTTACAACCTCATTTGTGGGTCTGTGGGAAGTCTTGGATGAGCATTGATACAGAATGAGAGGCAAAGAAATTTATATGTGCCCTGATGTGGGAAATCCAAGTATTCTAACATTGAGGAGGAGGCTGCAAGGAAAGTGTTTCCCAAGTGATTTAAGGTGATCCTCATATGCAAGAGCAGGTTGTATATGTCAGGCCACATAGGCTAAGTCATGTAACATTAAAGATTGATCTCCATTCTATATGCTCCATCTCATGTTCATCATATGCAATTGTGTGAAAGAAATATGGCTGTGCGAAAGGAAGAGAAATCAGGTCACACCAAGAATCTGAGAAGCCATTAAGAACCTTGTCATGCTCAAAAGTGATAGTTGACTGTAAAGAGAAAGTTGAATGAATGGCAATTTTAAGATCTTAAATAGACTATCCAACAAAAAGGAGGAACAGAGCTCAAAAACTGCAGAATATTGTGCAGTGAAGCAGTGATGCAAGAGCATGGCCAGCACTAGGAGTTGAATAGCAAGAGCCATTGTGCACCCGTGGACTGCCATTTATACACGGAGACACATACACAGAATGACATATATAAATTAAACATATATACGCACAATCAATGCAAGCAGGAAGATATAAATTCCAGATTAAAATATTTTCTCCAGTCTTCCTTTCTAGCAAAAAGTTATGAAAGTACAAAATATCTTTACATTTGTAATACAGAGCATGGAGGTCATTTTGTGATTGGCGACTATTTTTGTTTACTCACCCACCACAGACAAATCAACCTTCTCAGTTAGTCATTGGGCAGTTACAATGCATTTTGTTGGGCTGATGCATGGCTCTAGAAAATATAGTCAGATAATAAGATAAGGCGGCACTATCATACATATTGCACTACAGATGTCACCCTTTCCACTGGCACTATTGATGCCTGTCAGAATTCACATTTTGTATGCTGGTGTGCTGCTTGCATAGAATTGTGTTAACATGTACTTGTTGGGCCACTAGCATGTTGCTTGCATGGAGTCGGTTGCCAACATATACATTGATTGTTGCATAGCTGGCTGACGTATCATTTGATATGGTTTTACAATTGACATATTTGTGATGTTGTTGATAATCTTCACTTCCTTATGTTGCTTTTGCAGGGTCTTAAGACTTTTGAAATCCTCATTTTTGGAATCCCATAGCTAGTAGCTAGTCATTTCCTGAGCTTTATGAGATTACAGGTTTTACAATGTTTTAGGACTTGAGACGATAAGCGAAGGACTAGACATTTCTGTAGCAACTTTCACATATTTGACAGAAGTTTTATGTCAACAATAAATAACAAAACTCTTTTAAGCTCATGACAAGGAATTTTTAGCATGAAGCAAATTGACATTTGCAATTTAGGATCTTTCTCTGGAATCCAATAGCAGCTATGACAAACCCAAGACTTACCCCCTTTTCAAGGACTATGGGATTCGGACCTACCATGCTGTGATTTTCCATAGTGTTGTCATACAATATTGTAGATCTCTCATTTATTTTGCTTTGTTTATGAAATTTTAGGTTTTGCAAGAATTTGAATTTCTACTTTCTCCCCTTCTCCCTAATCACATTGCCAGTGCTGAACTTTGGAGGCGAGTACTGTGGAAGCAAGCGGTGGACTTCAAATATTTTCCAGTTTGAGACTTTGGGATTCCAGAGCTTGGTGGAATCCTGAGAATGACTTCCCATTCTCTTCTTTATTCCAAGTTCCCAATTGGACTCAATTTCCTTTTCCACTGAGCACAGGCTCTTCATTTTATTGTGGATTTAAAATTTTGGCCATCTCGACATTTTGACTTTTCAAGAATTTTGTGTTTTGAAATTTACAACTCAATGATTTGTTTGAGTGTTTCGGCTTCAATCAATGAACTCCATTCTTTTGGAAATAGTTCTGGAACTTAGATATTTTCCTATATTTTTGCACTTTTAAACTTACAAACTCTTGATAAACATGGTCAAAAATTATAAACGTTGGAACTTTTATAATTTTTTCGGATACAGCTTGGACTTAGCCAATTTTATAGATTTCAGTAGTTGCTCTCCGTAGTGGCTGAGTGAGCGTGGACCCTCTCCCATCATAGAGACCAGTTACATAACAAGTAGTTGCTTGGAATCCTGCTTCTATCTGTCTAGATATGATCCAGGCAGGTTAACGTTCTTCAATAGGAATACTCCTATAACAAATGATTGCCTCAATAGATACCCCTTCATTCTTCCCCCATGTTGTTAACAATTTTCCGTTTTGGAGGGGTTTTTTATATTGTTCTATAATAATATTTGATTTTATCTGCATTTCGAACCAGACATCTGATATTGGAGCCCCATATTTATCTTGGATTCATACATTGCCTTTTCTCTGAACTTTGAGGTGTCAAACTTGGACTCCTTTTGGCTAACTCCAAAATTTACAAAGGTGGGGGAATTGGGGGTTCCACGACATATATAAACACTCAAGTATCACCATTATGAACATCGTCACGCTTGATCTGTACTTGGAGGTGTTCTTATTCTCAATAAAACAAATGTGGCTCCAGATTGTAGTGGTTTCCTTTCAATTTTGTGCCAGGATGCAAGATTCAAAATATAAGTGCATCTAGATTAAGTTCATACATAATTTTCTATTTCTTTGTAAATTGCTTGAACAATAAGGGCGGAAACAGGGATAGGATAAAGATAGCTTGTGTCGCTTAATGTATGAAAAATTTGTGACACAAGAAGTGAATGGCAGGACATGAAGGCTGTCAATAATGCAATCACAAACTAGAAGAGTCTAAAATTTTGGGGGCAAGGTGAAATACTCACGTGCATTGAGATGTTAACCAAGGTAGTGAGGACAGGCTCGCAATTTGATATTATTACATAAGCAAAAAGATAAATTGTGGCATGCAAGTGGAATATGAGTACTGGAGCTAAAAAAATCCAATATATTACATAACTGACCAGGTAATAGATTTTTAAATTTCTCAATGCACTTAACTGGAAAATGAAACCTTGAATGCAATAATCTATGGATATGAACTAGCATGTACAACTAGAATAATGTATCCTAAAGCTCATTTCTCACAATTTTTATTCTTCATGATGTTTGCAGTCCAAGAATCGTCAAGATAAAAATAAAGCAAAGCTTGAGTATGTTGGATGTATTAATGTAGATGCAAATCAAGCCTATTGCCCAATGTCACAAGGTTCACCAAATTTTATCGAAAAAGTTCACATTTTGCTAAACTTTGCTCTTGTCAAACATGAACTTTATTCATTATTTTTGCATGGGAAATTTTTGACAGGATTTTGCATTGTTTTACAAATGAGCGTATATATACATATAACATCTGAAGGTAGCAGACAAAAAGTTCTCTCCACTCTGTCCCTCTGACATATTTATGTATTTTTTCAAAAAAATGATAGAAAAAAATTGTTTGAACTTAAAGACGTTTTTTCTCGAACTTTATCCCTTGGCGAAATGAACCAAACTTTATCCTCGTCGAACATAAACACGAACTCGAACCTTGTGACTTAGCTATTCCCAGTTCCAATTGATGGAAATGCTAAATTCCATCTTGTGCTAATTGTCACTTATTGTGGTTTCCAAATTCGCATCTCAATTTCTAATTCATTTGTGTATTTCTAGTATCTTCACACATATTTGCAAATAGTCTGATGCTGGATCCCCGAGGCCTCGATTTGGGAACCCAACTATATCCACACTTCATTATACTAAAGTAACCATATATTACTTGAGGCTTGAATGTGAAAGACAGTGCTAAAGAAATGATTCTTTGACCAAACAGAAAATAATAGGAAGTAAACCCATTAACAACAAAATGATATTAAGAGGTCCCATAATAATAGAGAATAATAGCAGCCAATTTTAAAATTATATAATATATATATATATATATATATTCCTAGCGATATGGAATAAGCTGCTAAAGATTGAATACCTATATGGAGAAACTTCTAATTAATTACTTGCTTTGTCTTTGAATGAGACAAAAGGAAATGAAACAAAAATGTGGTCTTGAAGGCCGATCGCAGATATGAAGACAGATTGTTAGATGTAAAAGTGATGCAGTTGCAGTTAGGGGATCCAATGAAGGAATAGCTTAGAGTTAGACCACGCAGCCCACAATATTCATGCACCAAAAGCTGAGATGGTGCGCAATTGACTATCAGTCTTGACTCATCACAACTCCAATTGTCGCATCACTATCATCACAATCTATCAGAAACACCTTGTTGAAATCGGGTAATGTCAACACTTGTTGTTTCACCACCTTTTTCTTCAATTTCTGGAAATTATATTATACGTCTCCAATCCAAAAAAACTTCTTCCTGTCACCCTTCATGGCCTCTGTCATAGGTGTGCAAATTCCACTTAAGTCTTTCATAAACTTCCTATAGAAGCTTGCCAATCCATGGATACTCCATGGTTTAAATCAAAATGTGCTCTTTGGTGATGGTCATTCAACAACTCTCACCTTCTCGGGATCCATTTTCAATCCCTCTTGAGATATCATAAATCCCAAGTACACCAACTTATCCTTCACAAAGCTCCTTTTCTTCAAATTAATCAACATCTCCTTCCGCATCCACTGCAACACTTGTCTTAGGTGTGCCAAGTGTTATTCCTTTGTCTTGCTGAGAACCGATAATGTCATCCAAATAACAAACTTACGAAGAAAAAGCTTCAGCACTTCGTTCATGAGTCTCAAGAGCGTGCTCAGTGTGTTAGTCCTAATGGCATGACTAATTATTCATACAATCCATCTTGTGTCTTGAATGCAGTCATTCATTCATCCTCCTCGCTGATCCTAATATGATGATAGCCAATCTTTAGATCAATCTTGGTGAAATATGGCACCCCACTTAGGTTATCCATCAAATCATCCATGCACGGCAATGAAAATTCATACTTGATGGTTATCTTATTGATGGCTCTGGAATCAGTACACATACTCCATTCTCCTCATCTTTGGTGTTATAACTGCAGGTATTGCACATGTGCTCAAACTTCCACAAATCAGCCCCAAGCAGTTCTTAGACTTGCTTCTTCACCTCCTCGTTTTCCTACTGCATCATTTTGTACGCAGCTTTGTTCAATAAACTCAAACATGATATTATGTCCATTTGGTGACTTATGTTGCACATGGACAACAACCCATCTGGAAGATCAAAGAAATGTTCTTTTCAAACTCACTCAACAAATTCACTTCGTGAGGAAGTGCTTCTTCTTCTCCTGCACACTTGTTTCGATCCTAGCCAAGAATGAACGCATAGCATTCTATCCTCTTCATTTCACTCAAGAATTGCTTACCTATAACTATCAACACCTTTGGTCTCTTGTCCACTTCCTCACTTTTATCCTTAAAAGGGATTTGAGGTGTACGACTTGCCATCCTTTATGAAAGTGAAAGTATTTGCTCTTCCATCATGTAAAGCCTTTTATGTTGAACTGCCAAGCCCTGTCCAACAAGTTGGGATGCATCCATCAGTATGATGTCGCACAAAACCTCATCTTTGTATGTGTCAATCTGGAAACTGGCCAAACATTCATTATTCACCAACATTTGATGTCCCTTAAGCAACTAGGACAACTTGTATGGATTTGGCTACACAATTTTCTTCAAACCAAGCTTCTCAACCATTTCATTTGAAACAAGGTTATCAGTACTGCCACAATCAATGATCACCTTGAAACACTTACCTCCATAATTCCAAAAGGTTCTATAAAGATTCTTCCTCTATGCATGTGCATTTTTTTTTCTTCACTAGCTTTAACAATACTCTCTTCATCACAAGAGCCTCTCTGCACTCTAGTTCCTTTGCACGATTGACTAACACAATGCTCTCTTCGTCGGCTTGCACAACATGGTTGCTAGTCTCATTTTTCTTGCACCATTATTTTGTTGCACATGCAGAAATTCAAATGCTCTATGCCCCGCCTATCCACATCTGAAACATGTATTGGTGAATCCTCTACCCGGTCCTTGTCCACCGTATACTCTTCCAGTGGAAGATTCCCTTCCTCTCTACACATAATTGTGACCTTGAGAGGAACTTGTTTCCCCTCGTGCGCATGGTGCAATGACCCTCCTCTTCCACGCGTGAACTTACCATTTCCTTGCACAACACCCTATTGTCTTGTGGACAACCTCTCCTCTGCCTTCAGTGCCATTGATAGGCTTCTTCTATTGATTTCAGGCTTATCATGCTGAATTCATCCTGAATGAAAACACCCAATTTATTCGCATACCTTGAGACTTTTTTCTGCACCATCTTCTATGTGATCAGCACGAATGAGCAATCCATAGAACTCTTCCATGTAATCCTTGATACTCATCACCTTTTATCTCAAGTTTTGGAACTTCTTGAAAAGATTCCAATTGTAATCTGCAGGCAAAAACTTTGACCTTAACTTGGGAACTTTTTGTCCCAATCTACGATTTTATCCTTACGCCTTTATTTCTCTCGGTCTGCACGTGATACCATAAGGATGCACGTCTTTTCAATTTTGTGCATGCAAACTGAGCCATCTTAGGATCTTTTATGGATTTGTAGTAAAAGTATTTACCCAGGTTAGCAATCCAATCTATCAAATCCTTTGGACATAAACTACCATAGTGGTTTGGGATGTCCACACAAAGCTTGCCTCCTATCCTAGCAATTACCTTTATCAATCTATCATTTGGTTCTTCCCATCCATGTTCACTTTAGAAGCCTAATCATCACCCGAATCTGAATCCGCTCTTCTATGTTGGGCAATTTCCATTACTCCCAATCTTACTTGGATGTCTCTCATCATATCCACCAAATCTTCCAGTATTGGCGGTCTATTTCCTCTTCCTTTGAGAGGAACTCCTCTTGTGCCATTTCCTTTTCTCAAAACAACTACTGCAAGAATTGCAATTGCTACACCTTCTACCCAACAATCTCTGCGTTGGAAAATGTCTTCGCTGCTTTCTATCCACATTTCAGTGTGAAAAACATACACAAGATACAACCTGCTCTGATATCAAATGATGCTGTCGCAGTTAGGGGGTCTAATAAAAGATTACCTTAAACCACGCAGCCCATAGAACTCATGCACCAAAACCCGAGATGGGAGGAATTCACAATCAATAGTTCTTGTACGCAACACAAAACATGTATATTAATTAATTCAATGGAGAATTGTTTTTACAAGCCAAAAACATGATTTTTTGTTACAATCTTGAAATTCAAGGATTACAATGGTCCCAAAAGGGATGCTACAATGAAATACTCCTAAACTAGACTTACAGATTTTGCAAGGCTCTGCATGAACCAGAAATGGTTCTTTTGTCTAATATGTCGCAGCAACTAGCAGTCTTGTCTCAAACTCGACTCTGTATATTCTTACTTTGGGTGTCAATCCCTTCAATGACTTTGACAATCATATTTATATGCGCAAAAGTAGTTATGGAAGTTGAAATGGTTCACCTTCCTTGTCAACCAACCATCTACTCATGACCCTTCAGCTTCCTTTGGTTATGCATTCTAAACCATCAAGGTTGTTCCACATTCTCTGTGAGTTGATTCACAGCATCCAAAAGTCAGCACTGAACTGCACTAACATGTGTCAACTGCCATCCCACTAGGAGGCGCAAGCAACAAAGTTGTGCACAAATATTCCTACCTACTAATTTTCATGTGCTGCGCAAGACCAACCCTGGTGCACAAGACTTGAGGTCACACAAGGTTTGACATCTTCTTAGCAGGGTGCACGAAATTCCAATGATTGTGCAAGACATATGCGTCAATCTTCTCTAACTATGCTGCACAAAAATGTGCCGAGGTCAGCGCTCTTACTCTAGTAAAGACTGCACGCATACCCAAAGGTTGTACAAACACTCGCAAGCTTGTTCGACTAACGTTTCTGGGTATGCTCCGATTTCAGGCTATAATATCTTTTCGGAAAGCTCGGCTCACAATCTAGAAGTTCATACAACTTTAGCTATGTATCAAGACTTCTTAAGGTCCAAAACACTATGAAGACTCTAAAAATGCCATTTAAGATGTGCTGAAATCATTGACAGAAAACGAGCTCCTGTTTGTGCATACTTATTGCTACTCTACTTGTTTTTGGTTGATTGCTTGTTCACCTGGATGGTCTTGCATCAAAAGGTCTTTCGAGATTCTGCACCATAGGTTTTCTACACATGCTTGGATAGGCGTGCGGGTGGTGATGACAATATCTTGACTCTTGAAAGTGAGAGGCTCTCATATCATATCCTCATTGGCTCATTCATATGGTTATGTCCCTCTATCAAAGAAATACAAGTTGTCAATTGCTAAACCTATGGAAGTTAGAAGGAACTTCGCTTCATGGCAATAGGCTTTTCTCTGATTGTCTGCAACAACAGGCTTGATAGCAACCAGCTTCTAAAGGGAAGCTATTGGTTCCTAAAGAATGCAGCCCCCTAGACCCCAAGTTTCAATGCTCACGCATACCTCACGAACTTGGGTTCCATATAGATCCATCTTTTTATCTCCCCTAAGAACTTTGGTAGGAAAACTAACTCTGTTTCCTGGGTAAATCCCTGAGTAAATTTGTTTGCACTGATAAAGCTACAAAAGAGAAGTCCTTGGTCTCCTACACCAAATTTCTTTGTAAATTTTGATCTCATGAAACCTCTCCTTGTCAGCTATCGAAATCTCCTCCTCCTGGAATTGTTTTTCCTAAAATCAACTAGATATCATTGCCTGACAAAAAGTCGCAAGGTGGGCCACCTAGCCAAGGAATCTTCAGCTCCTCAAAAGAATTCTCCAATCAACCCCTCTTCCCTTGCATGGAATCCTAAAGCTCAATCGTAAATCGAGGTTGCTGCATGACTCAACATGCTCCGCTCCCACTTCTTTGGCACGAAGCAACTTTTCGGTCATTTCAATGGAAACCGGGAGGCCTGGACCAGCATTGATTCACCCAAACCACATGCAACTCCAGCAGCCTCTCAAAAATTCTCTTCTTTGCCCTCAACCCCATGCTTCCCCTGCCCTTTCCAGTTGAGTGGCCAAAAAGGAAAAGAAAACAAACATAAATGCCTTTAGAGAAGCAAGGCACAGAATAACTTCAACTGTAAAATGGTGTTCCTCTTTAATAGGAGGGCCCTCAATGACCTATCCCACAATGTCTCAGCGCAAAACCGGCCAAAGGCTCCAACTCCTCTCCCAGACTTAAACCAAGACCTATGACATCTCCCAATCTCATAAGAAAAGAGGAAAGCCCACTGATGCGGAATGGAGAGCAAAAGAAGCTTTGTAAACCATAGGACCAAGCACCCAACTGTGATGTCATGCTCTGATCAACAATGACAGAGGAAAATTCCTAGTGCAAAATATAGCAGAAACTCAAGATCCTAGCGAGCTTCCTGTAGGAAGAAGCCCTCATCTTTGTTGGGGACTTCAACTTCATTCTCTCCTTAGTTGAAAAACTTGGAGGAGCTTCTTGCAGCAGGACTCTCAAAGTTTTGTATAGGCATGGCCCTTTGAGATGTGAAGTGCCACTTCACTTAGAGCAAGCAACGGAAGGAATTTTCCGCCATCGCAGAGCAATTGGACAGATTTCTTCTCTCACCTAGCTAGGTGGATCAAGTCTGACATCATCAACAGATCAGGCTAAGGGCATGCTCCCATCTCTCTATCCATCCATCCTAACAAAATCTCGCTAGCCAGCCCCTTTAAGTTTGCACTCATGTGGATTTATGTCGAGTCCTGCTCTGACCTCGTGCAATCTTGGTGGAAGGATTGTCCTTGAGTTGCAGGTTCTAAAATTTTCCGACTCTCTTAGAAACTTCAATTTATTAGAAGCTGCCTCAAGTATGGGAACCATGCATCCTTTGACAATACCTTTACCCAAAAATCTCGCCTAAAAACATCATTGGAAGCCCTCATTGCACAATGGCAGTAAAATGGTCTTTTATATTCTCTCCTTGAGGAAGAAATCCTTCTCAAGGGCAGATTGGAATATATATATATATATATATATATATATATATATATATATATATATATATGCCATAAGGAAGAGGTTTTCTGGTGGTAAAAGCCTCGTGAAATGTGGTTAGCTGTTGGAGACTAAACTTGCTTCTTTCATTAGTCAACCCTCTCTGGACATCATGTTAATCGTATCTCCAATATCTTTTCTGAAGAAGGCTTCCAGCTTGAGCTGACATAGCTTGATGAACATCCACAACGATGCGATCAACTTCTCTTAAAATGCTTTCTCCTACAAGGGCAATGATGCAGCAGCTTAGGACAAACCCTTTCAGATAACATTCCTAGCCTTATTTTGGATGAGAAGAACCAAGCACACAAAGCACCCATCTCGGTCAAGAAAGCCAAAATTTCTCTCTACAAAACCAAGACTGACAAATCCTGAAGCCCAAACTGTTTTCCGTCAGGATTTTTCAAGGCATCTCTTCAAAATCAAGAGTGACAGAGCCCCAAGCCCAAATTATTTTCTGCAGCGATTTTTCATAGCCTCCTGGAATATTATGGAAAAAGACAGCATGTGAAATGTGGTTAGCTATTGGAGACTAAACCTGATTCTTTCATTAGTCAACCCGCTCTCAACATCACGTCAATCATATCTCCAATATCTTTTCCGAAGAAGGCTTTCACCTTGAGCTGACATAGCTTGATGAACATCCACAATGACACCATCAACTTCTCTTAAATGTTTTCTCCTTAAGGGAAATGATGCAGCATCTTAGGACATACCCTTCCAGATAACATCCCTAGCCTTATTTTGGATGAGAAGAACCAAGCACTCAAAACACCCATCTCGGTCAAGAAAGCCAAAACTTCTCTCTTCAAAATCAAGAGCGACAAATCTTGAAGTGCAAACTGTTTTCCGTCAGGATTTTTCAAGGCATCTCTTCAAAATCAAGAGTGACAGAGCACCAAGCCCAAACTATTTTCCATCAGGATTTTGCATAGCCTCCTGGGATATTATAGAAAAAGACAGCATGTTGACCATTAAAGAATCCAAAAAGTTCAAGAAGATTCTGCTGGACTGAATTGCACACTGCTGGCTCTCATCCCCAAATTCAACTCATCTAAAACCTTCGGTAATTTTCCCTCGATCTCCCTTTGCAATACTATTTACCCGCTGGTGACAAAAATTACAGAAAAACGGAGAATTTTTTTTTTTGCCCCTTGTCATCATCTCTCTTGGGCAAGGGTTCTTAGAGGAAAATTTTTTAGATGGGATGATTATCACTCATAAACCCCTTCATTCGGTCAACCAATGCAAGAATCAAGTAATATTGATCAAGTTAAACATCAATAAGACCTTTAATTGGGTCAAATGGAGCTTCTTCCTCAACATTATCTCTAAATTCAAGAGTTGTATCTCTTCCCCCAAGTTCTATATCCTCAATAATGGTAGACCAGCAGGACTCTTTAGCTCCTCCACAGACATTTGTCAAGGAGACCCACTCTTCCCTGACCTATTCTTGATCCTTTCTAAAGCATTGTGCAGAGAAATTCTGACTTCAAATCTAAGGGCCGCTTCTCTAGGCTTAGTAACTACTCCTCTCTCCATGCCCAAACCCGTAATCAATTTGTTGATAACATCCTCTACAGCAAAGCTGACTTGGCTGATGTCAAAGACCTCAAAATCTCTTGGACCCCCATGCTCAAGCCTCAGGTCAACACATCAATGCAGGTGAATCTGTTTTTTTCCCTTAATTTCAGTGCAAACAAGCAACATAGAATGGTATATCTACTTGAGTTTACAATCAGTAAACTACCCAGCAAGCACTTGGGCATCCCCCTCTTTGCAAGCAGAGGATGAAGCGTCTATGGCAAGAAATTCTCAACCACTTCCAGGGCAAACTCAAGTGTTGGATGGACAGACTCTTAAGCATGGCTGGGAGGACCTCGCTCGGCAAATATGTTCTCCAAGCATTCCCAGTCTAACACTTCTCTACCCAAGGGCTCCACAATCAATCCTCCAGCAGATGAACATCAACATGCACACCTTCATATGGCAAGGTTCAGTGTCCAACATAAAATACACCCTTTTAAAGTCCACTTGAGCAGAAGGGTACGATATCTGCAACCTTGCTTTGATGCACAAAGCTCTGGGAACCAAGCTGGTATAACATCTCCTCTAAATCCTCTCAACCACGGAGCCTTATACTCAGAGTGAGATACCTAGATAGCCTATCCCTTGACAGGATATTCACTGTAGTTTCACTCCCTGAGGCTCTCACTTTTGTCAGGACCTCATTATCAATCACCTCAGTTGGGAAGTCCGAGATGGCCTTCCAGCCAAAGCTCTGGCACAATTTTGGGGATGGTAGGAACACCCTAACCAGGTGTCGTGTTCTCCAACCCTTATATTCTCCCACAAAATAAGTAAGGGAGGCGCTGCCTATTGCTATTGGGAAGAAGATAATCAGGGCTTTATAAAGTCTAGATCTTGGATCAACTTTAGCAAGCATTTGAGGCTCCCTCCCATCACTCGTAAGAATTTAAATGAGCTGGTTTTTTTTTCAAGAGGCTCCCATACAAGCTTGGCCCTACAAAACTTCACTGGCTCTCTCGACCCCAAATGCAAGTATGAACTCAAATCAGGTTGTGCTGCTCTCTATGAAAATTTGGAAAGGAGAAGGTTTCTACAAGACAATTTTGGTGCAGTATGGCCTTCACAAGGCTAATGCCTTTGCTTAGCTAGTCTGCAAGAGTGCATCCTCACACATGATAAGCTTTAGCACAAAGGCTTCCGAGCCTTTCTAGATGCCCCTTGTGCGAACAAAATGTCAAGTCATCCAACCATCTTCCCTTGCTCTACCCCTTTGCAAAAAGGCTATGGCAGTTCTTTGTGTCTTGCATGGGCTTCTCATCGGCTTGGCCTCCCTCCTTGAAGATCCTATTCTCCTCCTAGGCCCTTGGCTCTAGCCTTCTATTGGCTCTCTGGAAAGATACACTTGCTCTTCTTATTAAGCACTTACGGAGGGAAGCAAATGGGAAAGTCTCCACCAAAAGTCAAACACGCAGAAGAATTGGTCTGACGTTTTGCACTGGAAGGAGCAATCTCAAAATTTGCAGGTCTTCCTCACCAGCTTCAAATGTACACTTGCTCTTCTTATTTGTCATTTGTGGAAGGAAATGAATGAGAAATTGTCCAAAGAAGTCAAACACCCAGAGGAAATGGTTTGTCTTGCAATAAAAGGATAAATCCCAAAATTTGCAAGTCTTCCTCGTCAGCTTCAAAGGCAGTTTCTCATCTCAGGACAGATTGGTTGCCAAAAACTAGAAGTTGATTTCGCTAACCACTAATAATGGAGAAGGTTGTAAAGTAAATAAACGCTCAAGGATTCTTTGCAAACCACACAAACTCAAATTTTAATACCCTAGCTTTGATGGAGTGTCTCAAGCTAACCTTGGTCATGCCAGGATAGGTGGCATCATTAGATGTCCATAAGTTGGGGATGGAGACAGAGACAATTAGGTTGAGCCAATTGCCTTGGCCAAGGGACTCAAGATGGCAGCCTCGTTAGACATTAAGAAAATCTTGAAATGGAAGGGGCTTAACAAGTTATCAACAGTGGCAATTATCGAAGGCCATTGCAATAACTAGGTGCACAATTCGATTCTTGAGGACAGATCCCTATCACCTCTCTTCTACAATCTTTCCTTGTCCCACACTTACATGTAAGATTACAAGTTTACCAATTGCTAGCCAACCATGCTATCGACACTATTGGCACACATTCTCATCACCTCCACACGGATTTTCCGCTTTTGGAAAACTTAAGTCCTTATATAAGCAAACCTATTACACTAAGGCGATGGTTCTCATGAACATTTCTCTCTCAATGCTTTTAATCATGATGATTTAAGAGCATCTCAATGTCTCACACATGCTAAATGTACCATTTCACACAATGACATGATTAGCCTTTCAACGGCCTTCCTTATTTATATGTTTTTTCCCTTTTGTATATTTGATTTTATGGCTCTCAACTCTATATCATTTTCCTCATACTTAGTTGATTGCAATGGTGAACCCTTTATGCAAGCTAAGATGGTCAATATAATGATCCTCTCTCTATAATTTTGGATCTAACTAGAAGATCATGTTAGAGCCAATAAAAATACAAAGACATTGCCAAAGGGGCGTGAGTATGGTGGTTGTAAGTGGATCTAAAACGGGGTGTCTACACTCAAAGAGATGTAAGCCTCAAGTAGAGTCTTAAGGGTAATAAGCAGGAGCTAATCCTAAACTAAGGGTTGTAATGCCATTTGGCAGTAACCATGTGCTATAAAGGAACAATGATGTAAAGATAGCATAAATGCTACATTATCATAGTCTAGTTCATGATACATAAGAATAATCAATCAAACTAACATAAAGTAAAGACTTTAGGGTTAGAATACTTACTTTTGAGTAGACATAGTTAGCACAATAATCCCCCTCCTTGGTTTGTAGCACCTCGTGCGAGATTGTTGTTGGGTGAATCTCACGAAGAATAAGAAAAAACCTAAACGAACCAAAGTTGGGGACTCCAAAGACTAAGGTAGACCTTGTTGCCTCAACACCTATTTGTGATACTCCTAATAACCTAATGTTTCAATGATGATTTCCAAGATTTGTGAGTGAACGCAGAACAAATTATTTAACGATGATTTATAAATAGGAGACAACCTAAAGTCGGGGTTCTCACTTACCCGATGCCATAGGTTAGGGTGATGAAGTTAGGTGGACCAAGAGTCGCAAACATCATCAACTAGGATGATGATGTTGGCTACAAACAAACCACTAAAAGGTTAAGGATGATGGAAGGAAAGACGATGGAAGGAAAGACGATGGAAGACACTTGGAGGGGTGATGGTATCAGAGGGAGGTAGTGCAGAGGTATAAAGTGATGATATTGTGGTACTAGGAAGGTTAATCTAAGCCCAAGCCTTTCTCAATGTACCCCTTAAGGCATGCACTCGAGGGGATCAATACGCCAACAACTTGCGAAGGGAAATTGTTACCAAGTGAAAAACAAGGTGTATACAAACCCTAGGGATTGTGTTGTGACTACCTAGCAACTTTACAATGTCTTTGATTCTCACACTTCGAGGTTCCTACAAATAGTTTTAGGCTTCAAAGGTATGGGCTTCAAGAGGTCCAATGACGAGTTACAATGCATTTTCATTAAGCACTAGAATAGAATGCTGAGGAGCACAAAGGCGTTAGACTTCCTCTAGCGTGTAGTGTTGTAGAAAGAGGATGGTGACGCATTTAGGGAAGTGATTGTTACAGACTCAAATGCCCTCCTCAAGGGTAAGAACCTAGATTTGGAAGCAGAATTGGAGCTGCAGAATTGGAGACATGGAAGAAGGCAATGAAGAAATGGTCAAATACATTGAGGAGCATATTGCATTGGCTTCACCAAATGTCCATGCTCTTCATGTACTTTCCCAGCATGCGCTCCTTCTCCTCCCCCAAATGTTGGCATTCCCACTTTGCCTCTCCCTAAACACAAAACAGGGCCCCATACATAGATGCCATGGATTGGCGAGCTAGGTGGAGCTCTTTTATGAACATCTATCAAACCCCTCTAATGAAGCAAGCCCTGGTGCTGGTCTATCCAGAGATTAATGTCTTTCCTGGTTCTCCTCCCTGTGCTTGCCAGCTTGTTGTAGGTGCTCAGTTTTTTGTCCTAGTGGATTGTATTAACTGGTTTTTCAATTGGCTTAATATGGCCCAATTTTACCTATATGTTGGACTCGAATTGTTAGCAATACCTGTGTTACCAGCTGGTTAGTTGTAATCAATAGTTTGTTCTAGTTAACATTTTTTAGTTTGGTAGTTTCCATGTTTTGTTCTTTGTTGTTGTTGGCCTGTTTCTCAACCTTGTAGTCAATAGTTCGATCTAGATTGCTTGTTTTAGCTTGTTACTTTCTATGTTCTTTTTAATTGTTTGTGGCCTGTTTCTTAGCGTTTAAGTCAGAATCTATGTAATGTCATGTTTTACATTTTCAATTAAGGGCGAGGGGGCCATGAAGCCCTATTTACAAAGTAAGAAAAACTAAACTAGAATCAGCTTCAAGAATACCATTTCTCATGACAAAATGAATAATAAGTAGAGAAGATTTTGAAAAGATTGAGATTGCAACCAAAATCATTTACCTCGAGAATGTCGCTTGCTGATCACACGATTCCTACAAATCACAACAGCCTATTACCAAGCATTCACAATAAAATTGTCCATAACTAAAACAGAACAAAAAATCAATGCACTTCACACTTCTTCGAGAGGAAAATCAAGGAAGTAAGCTTCAAAATAATTGAAACACAAAAAAAAGACCAAGACATGAGCTTCTTGGTTTTGAATATGCAAGAGAGATGGATTGTAGTGCTTTCAGAGTTATTTATGCTATTTTGCTTGATACAATTTTGTACCTTTATTATATTTGTCTCTTTTGTGTGAGTTTGCTTTGGTTTATGCATGATCCTGGTATTGCAAATTTCTACATTGTATCAAAGCAAATATGGGGGAAACAGGGATCAGAAAACAAAGAAACGTTTTAAGGGATAGGAGTTTCTTTACAAGTTTAAAATGGTTGATGAATCTTGCCATTTCACAAAAACAGAAATATATCAAATATGTATTATAGGTTAATATTGCAGACAACATAGAATTTATCAGTAAAACTTGCAAATTTTATGCAGTGTTTGAGGAGCTGCAAGGTACTCTGGAATGCAATCAGGCTGCTTGCTATTGGTTTCATATGATTCTATGAAGGTTAAGGTATAATACAATGTTTAAGCAGGATAGCCTCCATCTGAGTTTGCAAGATGTAACTCTTCAGGTGAAAGCCAAGCCATACAGTTTTTTTAAGGATTTGGAGTCCTTGCCACTTGGGGTGCACTCCCAGACATTACGTTTTTTCATCTTCTCACAGTGGGATATTCCTCGTAAGCATATTATGAGGCTGGTGCGATTCTCTTCTTTTCAGGTACAATACAAAGTGTGTTTCTTCAACAACAACAAAAAAACCCTAATTTTTGGTTGAAAGTTGGAACATGCCAGTTTAGAAAAGTAGCAATAGTTGGAAAATATATGCTTTGAAAGTCTAGTAAAAATAGCCATTTGGGAAGAAATAGCCCATAAAAATTTCCCTCAGACA
The DNA here is from genome assembly GCA_018340775.1 of Taxus wallichiana var. yunnanensis. Classification (NCBI taxonomy): domain Eukaryota; kingdom Viridiplantae; phylum Streptophyta; class Pinopsida; order Cupressales; family Taxaceae; genus Taxus; species Taxus wallichiana. Next base: position 232,586,781 of record CM031238.1, on the reverse strand, counting down.
TATTATATAGTCTGTAATAGTTTGGGTTCTTGCTAGTTACTGACAGAATCATACTGA